>CM065590.1:587029011-587536131 GCA_033119425.1 Bufotes viridis
GTACTTCATGACAGTGGTAAACTTGAATCAAAATATTTCATTTTTATTTATAAAAAAAAATAAAAAATTTACCCAAAATTTTCAGAATTTTAATTTCTCTGCTTTTAAAACAGATAGTGATACCTCCTAAAATAGTTATTACTTTACATTCCCCATATGTCTATTTCATGTTTGGATTATTTTGTAAATTACATTTTCTTTTTTTCTGAAAATTTCCAAAACTCACTTTTTAACTCCTTAAGGACACATGACGTATGGGTACGTCATGTGTCCAGTCCCTGAAGATGGCGCCCGCTCCTGGCCGCTGCTATCGCTGCGGGGGTCCGGCTGATTCCTGTAGCTGACCCCCGCAGCTGATGATCGCGGTCGGCAGCGCTGCCGACTCGCGATCATTTAACCCCGCAGATGCCGTGATCAATCCTGATCACGGCATCTGCACACGCTAAACCGAGTAAAACTTTCGGCAGCGCTCCGGCTCCCTAGTGGTGATCGGGAGAATCGGAGCGCTGTAAGGGATAGCCTTAATCCTTTCATTCAGCTTGAGGCTATCACTTACTATTTCCTATGGAGCCCTTGTTAGCAATAGGGCTTCATAGGAAAAGTAGTAAAATGCTCATAAATTCCAATACAAGTGTATTGGAGTTTATGATAGAAGCAATCAGGTAACTGATTTATATAGGTCCCTATGGGATCTATATAAAAGTGTAAAAAATAAAAATAAATAAAAA
Organism: Bufotes viridis; assembly: GCA_033119425.1. Taxonomy (NCBI): domain Eukaryota; kingdom Metazoa; phylum Chordata; class Amphibia; order Anura; family Bufonidae; genus Bufotes; species Bufotes viridis. The sequence goes on from CM065590.1 coordinate 587,029,740, forward strand.
TAAAAAATAAATAAAAACTAAAAATTAAATCACCCCCTTTGCCCAAAATTAAAATAAAATAATAAAAAAATAAAAAATACACATCATGGGTGTCGCAATGTGTGAAAACGCTCATAGTATAAAATATAAAAATATATTTCCCATACGGTAAACAGAAAAATGGAAAAAGCGCCCAAATGGCAGATTTGCCGTTTTTGGACGCTCATTTCCTCAAAAAATTAAATAAAGCGATCAAAAGTCCTACACACCCCATAATGGTATCAACTAAAAGTTAGGATCGCCCGCAAAAAATAAGCCCCCATACAACGCCATACACTTATTTACAAATACGTTATAGCGGTCAAAACATGGCGACAAAAAAAAAAAAATTTTCCCACTTTTGAATTTTTTTTCACTATCAAAACGCAAGAAAAGCTATACATATTGGGTATCGCCGGATTCGTACTGACCTGTAGAAAAAAACTAAATGGTCAGTTTTATCGCAAATCAAACGTCGTAATTTAGAAACCCGTAAAACTGTGGTGAAATTGCTTTTTTTTTGCAATTTCACCCCATTTGGAATTTTGTTCCCCGCTTCCCACTACACCGTATGCATTATTAAATGATGGCGTTGGAAAGTACAACTTGTCCCACAAAAAATAAGCCCTCATATGGCCATGTGAACGGAAAAATAAAAAAGTTATGGCTCTTGGAAGGCATAGAGCGCAAAACGAAAACGCAAAAATGAAAAAACCCTGTGTCCTTAAGGGGTTAAGGACCAGTTAAGGTCTGAAGTCACTTTGTGAGGCTTATATAATAGAAAGCACCCATAAATTGACCCCATTTTAGAAACTAGACCCCTCAAGGTATTCAAAATTGATTTTACTAACTTTGTTAAACACTTTAGGTATTCCACAAGAATTAAAGGAAAATGTAGATGAAATTTCAGAATTTCACTTTTTTGGCAGATTTTCCATTTTAATCCATTTTTTTGCCCAGTAACCAAGCAAGGGTTAACAGTCAAACAAAACTCAATATTTATTGCCCTGATTCTGTAGTTTACAGAAATACCCCACATGTGGTTGTAAACTGCTGTACGGGCACACGGTAGGGCGCAGAAGGAAAGGAACACCATATGGTTTTTGGAAGGCAGATTTCACTGGGATAATTTTAAGTTGCCATGTCACATTTAAAAACCGCCTGATGCACCCCAAAGTAGAAACTCCAAAAAAAGACCCCATTTTGGAAACTACAGGATAAGGTGGCAGTTTGGTTGGTACTATTTTAGGGTAAATATGATTTTTGGTTGCTCTATATTACACTTTTTGTGAGGCAAAGTAACAAATAATAGCTGTTTTGGGACGGTTTTTATTTTTTGTTATTTACAATGTTCATCTGACAGGTTAGATGATCATGCAGTATTTTTATAGAGCAGGTTGTTACGAATGCGACAATACCAAATATGACATAATAAAGCATTTTTGAAAAAAATTATTTTTTAGTGTCTCCATATTCTGAAAGCCATAGTCTTATGTAGGGGCTATTTTTTTCGGAATGAGATGTCGGTTTATTGGTACTATCTTAGTGTACATGTAAATTTTTGATCGCTTGGTATTACACTTTTTGTGATGTAAGGTGACAAAAAATGGCTTGACCGCTTTTATTTTATTTTTTTACGGTATTTACCTGAGGGGTTAGGTCATGTGGCATTTTTATAGAGCAGGTTGTTGCGGATGCGGCAACACATAATATGTCTACTTTTTTTGTTTATTCAAGTTTTACACAATAACAGAATTTTTCAAAAAAAAAAATATGTTTTAATGTCTCCATATTCTGAGAGCCATAGTTTTTATTTATTTTTTGGCCAATTGTCTTAGATAGGGTCTCATTTTTGGCAGGACGAGATGTTGGTTTGATTGGTATGATTGTGGGGTGCGTATAACTTTTTGATCGCTTGGTATTACACTTTTTGTGATGTAAGGTGACAAAAAATAGCTTTTTTGACACCGTTTTTATTTTATTTCTTTACGGTGTTCACCTGAGGGGTTAGGTCATGTAGTATTTTTATAGAGCAGGTTGTAACGGATGAAGCGATACATAATATATAAAATTTTTTGTTAAGTTTTACACAATAACAGCACCATACATTAGACAGTATACAGCCCCCACAGTATACAGTATACAGCACCCTACAGTATACAGCACCCCACAATATACAGCACCCCACAGTATACAGCACCCCACAATATACAGCACCCCACAATATACAGCACCCCACAATATACAGTATACAGCACCCCACAATATACAGCACCCCACAGTATACAGCACCCCACGGTATACAGCACCCCACTATATACAGCACCCACAGTATACAGTATACAGCAACCCACAGTATACAGTATACAGCACCCCACAGTATACAGCACTCCACACTATACAGCACCCCACAGTATACAGCACCCCACACTATACAGTATACAGCACCCCACAGTATACAGCACTCCACACTATACAGCACCCCACAGTATAAAGCACCCCACAGTATACAGTATATAACACTCCTCACTATACAGCACCCCACAGTATACAGCACCCCACACTATACAGCACCCCACACTATATAGTATACAGTATACAGCACCCCACAGTATACAGCACCCCACACTATATAGTATACAGTATACAGCACCCCACACTATACAGTATACAGTATACAGCACCCCACACTGTACAGTAGAGCAGTATAGCACCCGACAGTATACAGCACCCCACAGTATACAGTAGCCTACAGTATAATAGCAGAACAGCCCCTGTCACCTTTTCCTGATGTAATCTTCACAAACAAAGCTCGACAATGCAAACTTCTCCTGCAGCAATTCTCCTGGTAGGGAGAAAGTACCTTTGATTACCTCATTGCTATGTGACCATTAATATCGATATGTTACTGGTCACATGGTGATGATGTCATCAAAGGTCCTTTCTTTTAAGAGAATCACAGCTCTCCATCCACTGGTTCTATTGGTTTAATATAATACTTACCTAGGGGGATATCAGATCGCTCGACTAGGTCCTCTTATCCGTAGCGCTCCCTCAGTGATGTATAGAATGAATATACACCCGTTCTGCTGGATATTTTGGGCTCAGCGGATTGGACTTCATATCACCTAAAGGAGTTTTTGAAAACGCATGTAGAGGAGCCCAATCTGGCCCTTGTGTGGGACATCTTAAAGGCGTTTCTCTGCGGGTCCCTACACTCAAGCATATCCTATATAAAAAAAGATACTAAACGCTCAGAGACGGAGCTGGAATCTCGGTGTACCCCACTGGAGCAGCAATATATCCATCACCCAGCGGATACTAACAGGAATGCTCGGCTCCAGGCGGGCAGGCAATACCCAGCGATGCTTAAGGACAAAGCAGATAGGAAACTGTTCTTTATGAAACAGACAGCGCTTGAACTGGGTAATCCGTCAGCCAAATTACTGGCTCAGCTAATCCGCTATAACTCACCCTCTTAAGATATTTTAGCAGTTAGGACCTCTGCAGGACAAGAACTCAGCACGCAGGAAGCAATTATCCACACTTTTACCAAGATCTATATAAATCCAGCTTCTGAAACAGAGTTAGCCATGTATTTAGAAGGCATATCCCTCCCCAAAGTTACTATAGCACAAAGTGCCCAATTGGATCAACCGATTTGCCTGGAGGAAATAATACAAGGCATATCAGACCTTAATAACGGGAAATCTCCTGGCCCAGACGGGCTCCACAAAGAAATACCGTATTTTTACTTACTTTATAAGACGCACCCGATGATAAGACCCAGATTTTAGAGAAGGAAAATAAGAAAAAAATATTTTTCATCAGATCCTCAGATCAGACCCCCATAAATATAAGAACACCACATGAGACCCCCATATCAGCCCTCCATGTCAGAACCCCATCAGCCCTCTATGTCAGATCTCAAATGAGCCCTTTATATTACCCCTATCATACCTCAGATCAGCCCTTTATTAACCCCTATCAGACCTCAGATCAGCCCTTTATTAATCCCTATCAGACTTCAGATCAGCCCTTTATTAACCCCTATCAGACCTCAGATCAGCCCTTTATTAATCCCTATCAGACCTCAGATCAGCCCTCTATTAATCCCTATCAGACCTCAGATCAGCCCTTTATTAACCCCCATCAGACCTCAGCTCAGAATAAAAAAAAAAACTCCTCTTACCTCTCCGACTCCGCTCCGGGTCCAGCATCTCGCTCCCCTATCTTCTCTGGCCCGTGCTGCACTGTCACCTGATAGCGTGCAGCATCAGGTCACAGTGTGAGCACTATGTCCTGACGCTGTATGGGGTCATGACAGTGCAGCGCCAGCCCATCAAAGAAGAGACCAAGGAGGGTAAGTGCTGGAAGCGCTTGCTGCGCTTCTTCCGCCTCCCGACACCTAATGTATACTAGTGAGCGCTTACATAATGGACTACTATCCACTACTGAGAATACCAGACGGGTTCAGGTGGTTACACAGGTGGGTTATTCCCTGAATGCGGATTGGACCTTGGCTGCATTAGACGCCGCCAAGGAATTTGATTTTATAGAATGGGCCTATTTGCTTGGCTGCCTGCGGGGCTTTGGGTTTGGTCCACAGTTTGGATTACTATCCTGTACAGCAGCCCGGTAGCAGGCTACTGATAAATGGGGAATTATCAGAAAACTTCCCCCTACACAGAGGAACGAGACAGGGCTGCCCCTTGTCACTAGTGTTGAGCGTGAATATTCGAATAGCGAATTTTTATTGCGAATATCACAACTTCGATAATTCGCGAATATTGCGGATATAGTGCTATATATTCGCAATTTCGAATAATCGTTTTTTTGTTTTTTTTTAGATGTTAATCCTTGTTGCTCTCTGGTTGTCTTCCCACTTCCCAAAAGCTGATGTTACCTGTCCGGAGGATTCCTGGCTCCCTGCCCGCTCCAGTTAATGCCCGTTGCCACTTCTGCCGACTTCCTGTGTGCATGGGAACGCCTCTATGCTAAAATGTACTGTCGGATGTGAGAATCATGATCTCACAAATTTGACTAAGTTGTAATCGCAATGCGATTAATATAACCTGAATTATTCGCATTGTGATATTCGTTATATTCTAGCAATACAACGATTAGGAACTCAGCTTTAAGTTGAATTCGCAATGCGAGTAATTCAGGTTATATTAATCGCATGGCGAATTCAACTTAGAGCTGAGTTGCTAATGGTTGTATTGCTAGAATATAACGAAGATTGAGAATATAGTGCTATATTCGTGAATTTGTGATATTCGTCATCTTCATTATATTCTAGCAATACAACCATTAGGAACTTAGCTCTAAGATCAATTCGCAATGTGAGTATATGTTCGCTTCGCGAATGAAACTTAGAGCTGAGTTGCTAATGGCTGTATTGCTAGAATATGACGAAGATTGAGAATATAGTGCTATATTCGTGATATTCGTTATATTCTAGAAATACAACCATTAGGAACCCAGCTCTAAGTTAAATTCGCAATGCGAGTAATACAGGTTATATTAATCGCATGGCGAATTCAACTTACAGCTGAGTTCCTAATGGTTGTATTGCTAGAATATACCGAAGATTGAGAATATAGTGCTATATTCATGATATTCGTTATCTTCGTCAATTCCAGAAATACAAGTTATAACCAATAGGAACTCATCTCTAAGTTTAATTTGCGATGCAAATATAAATTTATGTAACATTCGCATTATATAGAATAATGACGAATATTCGATATCGACGAATATATTACGAATATTCAATCAAATATTCGCGAAATATTGCAAAATCGAATATGGCACCTCCCGCTCATCACTACTTGTCACCGCTCCTGTTTGCCTTGGCGGTCGAGACACTGGCAATTAAGGTGAGAAGTAGCAACAGCATAACTGGAGTGAATATGGGCGAGAGAGAGAGGTCCGTATAGGACTACATGCTGATGATATGACTTTCAATGCAGTGGCTTTGATAAACGAATTTAGGGAGTTCTTGGAATTAGGAATTAACTGGGAGAAATCAGATTACATGCCTCTGGGCAGAGCAGACTGGACAGGTCCTTCCCATGTTGAACGGCTAAGGGTGGTAGACACCTTCAAATATCTGGGAGTAAATATTACTAAAAGACATTCCCAGGCCTCGGTCACTTAACGTTTACCCCTTAATTGATCGCATACGGAGCAAGCTTCAAAGCTGGAAGACATTGCCTATTTCAGTGGCAGGGCGCATTAACTTAATTAAAATGAATTTACTGCCATATACTGCTATTCAACACTCAGAGGTACACATACCCAAATTAGTTTTTAAAGACATAGATTCTCTGACTAGAGTTTTTATTTGGGGCAGATCCTGCTCTAAACTAAGCCTAGATACACTAAAACGCCCCAAAACAGAGGGAGGCATGGTGCTACCGGACTATTATATATATTACCTGACGGGCCAGGTACGGCTCATTATTACCTGGTACGGCTCATTAATGCCTGGTATACAACTGAAGACCTGCCCAGACATTACATGGAGACATTACAGAGGGGTAAGGAGAAGGGAAGCCTCTCTCTCTCAAATCCTTGGCTATATTTCGTAGCCACACAAATACAGCACCTTAAGGGATGGGGACAATATACTGGTTCGGAACCCTTAGCTAGAATAGCGTCATTTATTATAAAAGAAAAACTGCCCATTACTGTGGCAGAACTGGGAAAGCCGCAGACATGCCCTGGGAATTACCCCACAATATCACTAATAACAAAGATCTGGTCCAAGTTTAAGGACTTAATTGGCCTCCAAGAACTATATGACAACACGCCATTATGGCGCAATCAACGGTTACCTGAAATATTTAGATTAGAAGGATTTTCCCCGTGGGAAGAAAAGGGTGTCTTCTTCCTTCTTCAGATTCCGAAGGAAGGTGTTATGAAACTGTTTGCACAACTGCAACAGGAATTTGGTCTCCACATTGTGTGTTCTATCAGTTCCTACGATTGAGGCATGCATATCAGCAGCAGTTTAAAAGGGCATATCAATGTCCGCCTCCCCTCCCATAGTTCAACAGCTCTAAGGGATTTATCTCTATGCTCTATAGACTTCTGACAAATCTACCTCATCGTGGTGTTTACTAATTAAAGACAAATGGGAACGTGACGTTGGGACTTACGCAGGAGCAGTGGGATAATGTCCCGGCTTTAACTCCTAGTTTAACACTTAGTGAAGCTCAACTTCTGTCCTAATTATGTCTAGTACACAGAGTGTGTAAAACCCCTGTATTCCTACACAAGATAGGTATTCAACCGAACTCATGCTGTCCCCAGTGTGGGGCCGAGGGGGCATCCTTGATGCATATGTTCTGGGAATGTCTTGAGCTAGGAATATATTGGACAGAGGTTTTGCAGATAATGGCCCAGGCAACTCAGATACAGCTACTGAGTGATCCCAGAGTATGTTTATTAGGTCTTACTGACGTGATAAGAGGGGATAGCGGAATATCTTTAAGTATACAAAGAATGTTATTCCAAGCTAGAATATTCATAGCCAAACATTGGATAGAACAGAACCCACCCACTAGACGGGAATTTGTAAGTAGACTGAGATACAAAAGAGGTGTATATTTAAAAAGAAGGTGCCCAGATAAATTCCTGACTATCTGGAAAGGTTGGTTTAAAGTCCCTGGATTGGTGTTGCAGGCATTGGCAAGAGATTGCTTACGGATCAATCTTCCATGCTAGAACAAATATTGTGAGCCGAGGAGAAATCTAGCATAACCTAAATACGAGCTGCTGAGTTGTCCTGGCATTCTGGACTAGATATTTCATCGTATATATAGTGATGTACTATGCTCGGCAAGCATCATAACACAACGTTCTTCCAATTTGGGCTAGGATGGTGGTCTCTCCGCAAGGAAGTTGGGGGGGGGGGGAGTTATTGACATATGTAATGTACTTTTATTGGTTTTCTTCTGTAATCAGAAAAAATCTGAGGTTTTGAAAAAAAATAACAAGATACGCAATATTTGAAGTATAGTAAAACTTTATTATACCAGAAAGATGATATATGAACCAATGTACAAGAGATGGCTGCAATTTCTTTGTTTTTGTTTTTAATTAAAATTATACCTGATTTTAAAAAAGGAGACTGTAAGGACTTAAGGAATTGGCGACCGATACTGCTGCTTAATTGCGACTACAAGATGTACGCAAAGATATTTGCAAATAGAATGAAAGAAATGATTGATAGAGTGATCGGGGAAGGACAGTGTTGTGCGGTCAGTATGCAGCCTTCATCTATCTGTATGGAACTGATTTCAGACAAGAAATGGCCTGTGTCATGTACATATGAGGGTGATTTTTGTGTTAGAGGTGTGAGTACCTTCTCCAAGAGGAGATTTATCGATGATATATTTTGCGTGTGGCGGGGCGACATTCGATCAGAAAAGGCAATTTGCTACTTCCCATTCCTCACCACTTTCATCATCAGAATCACAACATAGCACAATTGCGCTATCAGATTATTGAAGGTGTTTCATTACCACGTAGAGGTGGAGATAGGAACAAAATGTTACTGAAGCGTGAGGCCTATTGGATCCACCGGTTACAAACGATGGAGCCAAAGGGCTTAAACCAAGAGTACAATGTAGGTAGCTTTCTTTGAATATGAACTTGTATAACCTTTTGATTTTTCTTTTCTTTTCAGTGTCATTGAAACACTATTTGATATATGGATTAAATATGGGATATTATGAAAAATCCTTTTTTTGTTTAATTTCCTCTTTTTTTCTTCTTTTTTTTCAAGTGGGAGGAGCCTACGTTCCCACGTCACTTCCTCCATGTCTGAATACCTATTTATTGTGTAACTGAACAATGGATGTATAGAGTCTGATGAAAGCACACTTGGTGCTGAAACGCGTCACTATGCCTACAATATGTGACCAATAAATATGTGACCAATAAATCTCCTGACGAAGCAGTGTGCGAAACGCGTCGAGGTGGGTGAGTGACACAGGAGGGGATGGGTGAGGTATACTAGAGCCACGACCTAGTGATTTACCATTTTGAGCATGGGCAATTTGTTATCTTAAACTCTGACTAGCTATAGGATCATACTGATTATTATATACGCCGTTTATATTTGACCTGTACTAATTATCTATTACTTGCCTCTGTAGCTATACTAAAATATTGTACCTAGGTGTGTGCTTTTTTACTTGATCCATACTAAGTATTATGCACTAGTAGCACTTTAATTATTTTGAGGGGGTTTCTTTTGTCCCCCCTCCCCCTCCCCCTGATACTCTCTTCCTGTGTACCACCTGATGTGTCCTTTTACCCATATGGATATATGATGATTGTAGAAAGTTGTATATGATTAGAATTTTTACTGTCATTTTTTTAATGTATTTGGACTAATAAACATTATGATGAATTCAGATATTATTTCTCTGTGATTGGTGTCTACTATTATGGGTCAGAACACATGAACATTGAATTGGGGCAATAAATTAGCAAACATAATTCAAAGAAGCGAGTGCCGGTCTTTTCTTCTGAAGTGTATTCGTGGGACGCCCGCCCGCAGACACGCGCACCGCATGCTATCAAGGCAGTGCCGACCAGTTACCTAACTTGGAATCCATTGTGTTTATATGTGTGATTGAACCATTGTGCCAGGAGGTAGTTGGAGTGAATGGAAGTTGAGTGGTTATATGGATGATGTGTGTGTGTTATGTGATTCAGAGTGTTCAGTAGGATGTGTGAAATTGTTAGTGTCGATATTTTGTGGAGCGTCTGCTTTTCGTTTAAATTGGAAAAAGAGTGAATGTAAAGCTTTTGGAGGAGTGCTAGGGAGGGATGTGGGACTTAGTGTGGTGGAAGACCGATTAAGGTATTAGGTGGGAAATTAGAAGAGAACAATAGTTGGGAAGAGGTGAAGGTGAAAGTAAAACATTTGTTGAAGTTTTGGCAGATGATGGATTTGTCCTTTTTTGGCAAAATTGTGGTGATTCAGAGTGTTATTTTGCCTATTTTTTTGTATATTGCAGTTGTTTTTCCACCACGTCTGAATAGAATTTTGTTTGTTTTCTTATAGGGATCGAAGATAGAGAGAGCCATGAGGAAAGTATTAGTTTGAAGGATAAGTCAAGGTGATTTGGAGTTTCCAAATTTGGAGGTATATTTTGGAGTTAATATTATTTAATTTTTGTTAAGAATAGATAAGATAGAGACGAAATACTCGTGTATGTATAGGTATTTATTTGGAACCTACTTGATACGGTTGAAGTGGTGTCTGAGGGATCTTAGACGTCCAAATTCGTTCAGGGTGCCAGTATGGTATATATGGGTGTATAAGTTTTTGGGCAAGTATGAATTATGTGGAGTAGATGTGAGGATGTTGCGTAATAAGAGTTTGGTATACAGGATGATAGAGTGTAGAGAGACGGAGTGTGGAATAAATATGAGGTGCTGATATAGAGAAGGTATGGAAGAAAGTTAGGATGGATGGGTTAACGAATAGACGGAGTGAAGTGGTTTGGCAAAGTTTACATGGGGTGTTACCAATAAGAGAGTGTCAGAGGAATCGTGGATTAGTTAGAAGTGATGTATGTCCTAGGGAGGGTTGTGGTAGAAATGAGAGCATTGTAGATTTATATTGGAATTATAAGTTTGCAAGGGAGTTGATTAAAAGAATGGGACCATTATATAAAGAAATAACTGGGATCAGTCTGTTGTCCTTTCAGTTGTTTATGTTTGGTTTGGGTATGAGTGATGGGGTGAAGGAATGGCAGTCAGAGATAGTGTACGAATGGTATTAGGAAAGTTACATGTGTGTTACCTGTGGGATAAAAATAGGAAAGGGGAGGTTGAAGCAGAAGGGATATGAAAAGTGAAGGAGTGGATTACTGTAGTAGATTGTTTTTCTTGAATTGTTCCTTTTTGTGAGTATATCGGGAAAAAATGAAAAAAATAAATAAATAATGTATTGTTCCCAGATGATGATGGGTGAGAGAAGGATGATCGTCGGTAGTTTAATGACCGTATAGACTCTGCATCTGAGGTGGGAAGGAAAAAAAACAAAAAAACAAACTGGTCTTACATGTCTCATGTTTAACAAGGCTCGTTGGCTTACACTCCTAGCTTTTGTCTCATAGCTTTGTGTTATTGTCTGTTTATTCTGTGTTATAGGCAAGCACTGGTTAATAGTAACAGGTAGGAAAGAAGCTATAGGGGCAAACTATTAATAATAGATAGTAAAACAACTATAGCAAAGCTATAAGCATAGAGAGAAGCTATTGATGATAGATAGCAGATGAATATCAAAGTAAAAATTGGTTAACAAAGGGAAAGTGTACGTAAAAGAAATTGTGTAAGATTTATTAAAGGGTAATAGAATTAAATAATAAAGTAAGAGTAAAAGGCTTAACAAAGGAAAGGGGGGGGGGGGTAAACAGATTAAGGTAGATAATTAGTTTAACATAGCCTAACCAATGGGATTTTGGGAAGTTTAAGCAGTAATTAATTGGGTAACTGAGCTAATTGTTATAAAGTAACTCTTTCCTGGTATTTTAGTAAACAGGGGGACATTTTATAGGCCGGAAAATACGGTACCTTCATATCCCTTAGACTATTCTATAACCCCACTATTTTTAAACCTGACAAAGAGCTGGCCACTTACACACTCAGATCTTCTCATCTAAACATGGTCAGCCTTCGCTTTATCCTACACTCACTTGCTAACCCCCCTCGATTTGTCCCTACCATTTTATCTCCCCTCCGTTATAAAGCCCTTGCCACTAACTCCACTCATTCCACTAACCTCACTCTATCTGGAGCATTATGGAACTTTCCTACATCCACAACCTCTTTATGTCCAATAAATTTTTATTCCTGGGCCTCACAGAAACATGGCTGACACCTACAGACACAGCCTCCCCTGTTGCACTATCTTATGAGAACCTTCAGTTTACTTAAACATTCGGCCTGGGACAGCTCATACAGTCCCATGGCTTCCAATACCACGTCTATGCTGATGACACTCAAATCTACCTCTCCGGCCCAGAAGTTGCTTCCCTCCTATCTGTCAGCAATATCTTCATTCTTCTCTTCCCACTTCCTAAAACTCATCATGGAGAAAACTGAATTCATTTTCTTTCCCGTGTCACTCAGCCCCCCTACCTGACCTGTCAGTCACAGTTATTAGCACAACACTTTCTCCAGTCTCGCAGGCCCACTGTCTGGTGGTAACATTGGATTCTACCCTGTCCTTTAAGCCACACATCTAAACCTTCACCCCACCGTTGTTTCCAACGTAAGAACACCCCTCGCATTTGCGCCTTCCTCACCTCTGAGTCAACTAAAATACTAGTGCATGCTCTCGTCATCTCCCGCCTGGACTACTGCAACATCCTCCTGCCTCCTGTGTGGCCTCCTGTCAAGCACCCTTGCTCCCCTCCAATCTATTCTCAACTCTGCTCGCCTCTCCCCTTGTTTCTCCTCTGCCTCTCCCCTCTGCCAATCCTTTCACTGGCTCCCTATTGCCCAACGAATTCAGTTTAAAATACTTACAACTACATAAAGGCCCCTACTTACCTCTCTGACCTGCTTTCTCGATACATCCCCATACGCAATCTCAGATTCTCACAGGACCTCCTCTTCAGTTCTTCTCTCATCTGTTCCTCACACAATCGACTACAAGATTTCTCACGTGAGTCTCCCCTACTCTGGAATTTAATACCACAACACATCAGGCTCTCCCCCCAACATCCAAAGCTTCAAGATTAACCTGAAAACCCACCTTTCCAGGAAAGCCTACCATCTGCAATGAGCATGCTGCCATCACACAGCCACAGTAGCATCCCATACCCTCACCTACTCTGTTCTCCCCTTCCCTTATAGATTGTAAGCTCTTGCGGGCAGTGTCCTCTACCCCTCTATATCAGTCTTAATAGTTTCTTGTTTACTGTGTTTTTTATTTCTGTTTTACCCAGGTTGTATATACAGTGTCATGGAATGAATGGCGCTTTAAAATAAATAATTATAATAATAATAAAAATATAAATAATTACATGTATCTATATAGTGCCATCTGCTGTTCGTTATTTTCCTTATTTCTCCATTCACTTCAGTAAGGCTGCATTCACACGTCCGTGGAACACGGACCGTGTGATACCGGACTGGCACCCTGCTTAGTGCAGGAGCGCACCGCGTCATTCGTTGCTATGATGCCGTGCGCTTCCTGCTGCCGCCGCTGCACTGTGGTGCACTCCTATGATCTATACAAGTGTATTACTGTACTGTGGCAGCAATCCACGAAGCAACGAATGACGCCATGCGCTCCTGCACTAAGCTGGGTGCCAGTCGGGTATAACACGGTCCGTGTTCCACGGACGTGTGAATGCAGCCTAACAAGTGGTCGCACATGCTCAGTTCCATCCTTCAACTACCACTAGCCAGATCTTCTGTTAAAAGCTGATTAACTGGAGCAATGAATGGTAGATCTCTGGACCCATGTGAGGCACAGAGCTGGTTCTAGCACAGGCTCCATATAATAAATTCTAGGTTAATCATTCACATTAATGTTTTTTTTTCCAGGGGTCCATCCTAGAAGGGAAATAAAGAGAACAACGGGATTAACTGGAACACAGCCAATGTCATTATCCTCCAAAAGCAAACAAATATTAAACAGGTTCAGAAAATAATCCTATGAGCAATGTTTTCTCAATATCAGAGGGTGCAGACACCCAGCTACAAGGAGGCTGCTCTTAAGAAATGCAGAAGTTTTGTCCATCCCTGTGGACAGACAGTCTGAGGCTTCTTAATGAACTGTTTTTCATCTTTACCACGGTACACACCTTGTGTTCCTCTTTTTGTAATGTAAACCGTTGCTTGAAGGCAAAGTTTATTTAACATATGATTTCACTTCCTGAGAAACGAAACTCACCTCGATTAATTTCCTATAAACACGATTCTCATTTCTCGATTTATTTTACAACCTCACATAATCCAGGGTCATGATCAGGCTTCACTAACCCCAACATAAAAGATTCTGCAGCCTTATCCCCGTATCTACATACTCTTTAGATGGTTCCCCATCCAGCACCCTATTCTAGTAAGTGGAACCTCAAAAATCCATAGTCCTGTATCCTGGCATTTGATTATTTTGCAGGCTTATACATGGAATTGGAGGAGCTGGAAGGTGGACTGACAGGACATCTGCACTCAAAGCTGAGGGTTGCCACCTGCACCATTAGAAAGGAGAGCTACACTATGGTAAAAATAAAAAAAAAATCTGGAAAACTTAAAAGAGTTTTCTGCTTTTTACTATTGATGACCTACCGTATCCTCAGGATAGGCTATCAATATCAGACTGGCGGGGTCCGACTCTGGGGATCTTATCTGTAGTCTGATTGGGGGTCTTAATAACCTTGGGAATCAAATCTGAGATCTGAATAGGGGTCTTATAAACATTGGACTGTCTGATCTGAGATTTGATTGCGGGTTTTATAAACATTGGGGGTCTGGCCTGAGGTCTGACTGGGGTTCTCATAAACATGGGGTCCTAGTAACATTGAGGGTCTGATTAACATTGGGAGTCTGATTGGGGCTCTGATTTGAGGTCTGATTAACATTGGAAGTCTGAGCAGAGGTCACACACCAGAACCCGGCAAATCAATTGACAACCCTGGAACACTTATCAAACAAAAAAACGGAGACAATTTCCAGAGTCGCAGAACGACACTGGAAGAAAACTCACTCCAAGGAGGAATTTATGTCATACAAAGAAGCTGTTCTCACATTGAAGGACTACTTTTCTACTCTCATATCATCTTTCTCCCATAACCCCAAACAACTGTTTAATACCTTTAACTCTCTACTCCATCCTCTGTGCCCACTCCCACACCCCTCATCTCAGTGTAGTGTCCCACTCGGTAATGGTGGGCAGTACTAAGGGGTCACAAGGGTCACATTGTTGCCCCTCATGTGGGGAGATTGGAATCTTGTCATTTTATGCACTGTTTTACGCTGCAAATGTCATGTGTTTCTGTATACAGGCCTGCTAGGGGTGTAGTTTAGCCTCCCAGACAGTAGAGGGAGCTAGGGAGCCCCTAGTTTATATAGCTCGGCCAGACAGGGGATAGTCTGTCTAGTCCAGGCCCTGGAGCCAGAGAGAGTGCAGTGCAGGCCCTGAGCCTGTGAGGGCAATATCAACTCCTGTGCAGTCAGTCTAAGACTGGAGCTAGCCCAGTCCAGGCCGTGTGCCAAAGGAACCACCTTCCAGGAGAGAGTCCTGAGTATTCCTTCCAGGAGAGAGTCCTTCCTGAGTATTCCTTCCAGGAGAGAGTCCTGCGTCCAGGAGAAGGTACCCTCCTGAGTCCTGCAATCAGCAGAGAGAAACCCAGCAGTGCCATTACCCAGACCAGCTAGAGTCAAGCTGAGAGGCAGAGAGAGAAAGTGAGTGCAAGAAGATATTACAGATCAGAGGAGGTACTTCAGTTTTCCCCAATGATAAAGCCAGCTATAGGGCATACGGGCCTTGGAAGTTTTTACCCGTCAGGATCCTGAGGGATGCAGCCTGTACTGTGAGTCTATTTAACCCTCTGTGTAACCTTGCCACACTATACCTGCCATTACACTGTGAAGCCTGCTGTATACCAATTGTCTTCTGTGGAACTACAAGGAGTGTGTATGAAGTTGTCATTATTCAGTAAAGAAGAGTTCTGTTTCAACTCAAGTGTCTGCACCTCTATTACTCCCGCTGTCAATCGGTGTGCCACCGTTACCGGCACTGGCGTCACAAACTGTATGGGACCTGGCCATAGGTACGTTAAATCATAACACCAGGGGCACCTCACCTAACACCCGGCCTGTGTCCCCCAAATTAGAGTGTGCCCCAGAGGATCCACGTATCAGCCTCTCCATCACTGGCATCGCTCTCTCTTCCTTACCCCAGGATGCTACATCAGCTTAAGACTTTGCCTCATATTGCAGAGATAAAATTTATATAATCTGTGGAAGCTTTAAGGACACCCCACTAAACCCCTACACAGCCAGCCAAAGCTTTTCACACATAACCCATTTTAACACCATAACAGAAGAAAAGATTTCCAACTTAGTTTTCAAGTCACGCCTCACCACTTGTGCCCTTGACCCAATCCCATCCCACCTCATCCCTAACCTTACCACTATAGTTATCCCTGCTCTAACCCACCTCTTCAACCTATCGCTAACCACTGGCATCTTCCCTTCTTCTTTTAAACATGCACCCGTCACACCCATACTCATTAAACCTTCCCTGGACCCATCCTCTTTATCCAGCTATCGTCCCATTTCACTGCTCCTATTTTTATCCAAACTCCTAGAACAACATGTCCATCTTGAATAGAGATGGCCCGAACTATCCGCCGGCGAACATAGCTTGTTCGCGTTCGCCGCAACGGGTGAACACATGCGATGTTCGGTCCGCCCCCTATACATCATCATTGAGCAAACTTTGACCCTGTACCTCACAGTCAGCAGACACATTCCAGACAATCAGCAGCATACCCTCCCTCCCAGACCCTCCCATCTCCTGCACAGCATCCATTTTAGATTAATTCTGAAGCTGCAGTCTTAGTGAGAGGAGGGACAGTGTAGTTGCTGCTGATTTAATAGGGAAATCGATAGCTAGGCTAGTGTATTCAGTGTCCACTCCAGTCCTGAAAGACTCATCTGATCTCTGCTGTAAGGACAGCGTCCTGACAGCACCCCAAAAAGCCCTTTTTTGCAACAGCTTTTTTTTTTCTCCATATACATATTGCAGTTGCCTGGCCTGCCCGTGTGTGAGGAGCTGCAGGCCCACAGACTGTAGTGTGCCCACTGCCAGTGCCCACCCCTGTCATCCCATGTGGCACAGGACTTTGCATCAAAAAAAGGCATTAAATTTTTACACTTTAATCTAAGGTTAGTTGCCTGCCAGTGTGTGTCAGGCTGACTTCCACTGACTGTAGTGTGCCCACTGCCAGTGCCCACCCCTATCATCCCGTGTGGCACAGGACTTTGCATCAAAAAAAGGCATTTAATTTTTACACTTTAGTGTAATTTCAGTTGCTTGCCTGCTGATAGTGTGTGTCAGGCTGACTTCCACTGACTGTAGTGTGCCCACTGCCAGTGCCCACCCCTGTCATCCCATGTAGCACAGGACTTTGCATCAAAAAAAGGCATTTAATTTTTACACTTTAGTGTAATTTCAGTTGCTTGCCTGCTGCTAGTGTGTGTCAGGCCGACTTCCACTGACTGTAGTGTGCCCACTGCCAGTGCCCACCCCTGTCATCCCATGTGGCACAGGACTTTGCATCAAAAAAAGGCATTTAATTTTTACACTTTAGGCCTCTTTCACACGAGCGTGTCCGGATTAGGTCCGGATGCGTTGCGGATGCGTTCAGTGAAAAATGTGCGATTTCACAGGCAAAGCCATTCAGTTTTGCCTGCGATTGCGTTCAGTTGTTCAGTTTTTTCCGCGCGGGTGCAATGCGTTTTGATGCGTTTTCCGCGCGTGATAAAAAACTGAAGGTTTACAAACAACATCTCCTAGCAACCATCAGTGAAAAACGCAACGCACCCGCACTTGCTTGCGGATGCAATGCGTTTTTCACGCAGCCCCATTCACTTCTATGGGGCTAGGGCTGCGTGAAAAACGCTGAATATAGAACATGCTGCGATTTTCACGCAACGCACAAGTGATGCGTGAAAAAAAAACGCTCATGTACACAGACCCATTGAAATGAATGGGTCCGGGTTCAGTGCGGATGCTATGCGTTCACATCACGCATTGGACCCGCGCGGAAAACTCGCTCGTGTGAAAGGGGCCTTAGTGTAATTTCAGTTGCTTGCCTGCTGCTAGTGTGTGTCAGGCCGACTTCCACTGACTGTAGTGTGCCCACTGCCAGTGCCAACCACTGATACCGGGTGGCACAGTAGCTTGCCGATAAATAAGGCATTTAATTTTTAGACAGTAGTCTAAATTCAGTTGCTTGCCTGCTGCCAGTGTGTGTCAGGCCCACTTCCACTGACTGTAGTGTGCCCACTGCCAGTGCCCACCACTGATACCGGGTGGCACAGTAGCTTGCCGATAAATAAGGCATTTAATTTTAACACTTTAGTCTAATTTCAGTTGCTTGCCTGCTGCCAGTGTGTGTCAGGCCCACTTCCACAGACTGTACTGTGCCCACTGCCAGTGCCAATCACTGATACCGGGTGGCACAGTAGCTTGCCGATAAATAAGGCATTTAATTTTTAGACAGTAGTCTAAATTCAGTTGCTTGCCTGCTGCCAGTGTGTGTCAGGCCCACTTCCACTGACTGTAGTGTGCCCACTGCCAGTGCCAACCACTGATACCGGGTGGCACAGTACCTAGCACGTGTAGTACCACTTATCTAAAAAAAAATGACAGGCAGAGGCAGGCCACCCCGCAGGGGCCGTCGTGGTCGTGCTGCTGTGATTTCCACTGTCCCTGGAATAATGCCTAGTGTTCAGAGGCCACGTACCCTGAACCCGAAAAATTCTGAGGACATAGTTGACTGGCTTAGACAGGACACCCAATCTTCAACAGCTTCCGCTAAAAACCTTGACGCACCATCCTCCTCCAGCTCAGCTTCGGTCACCTGCTCTCAAGTTACCACGCACCCGCCCGCCACCACCACCACCACCACCACTACCACCACAGCCACCACAGCCGCTTCACTTGATCCGTCAGAGGAGTTATTTACACATCAGTTGGATGCAATTAGTGATGCGCAACCATTATTGCCAGATAATGTAGATTACAGGGATATGTCTCAGTCAGGCAGGATTACACACATGGACGTAGAGTGTGATGATGATGATGATGATGATGTTGTACCCGCTGCTGCTTCCTTTGCTGAGGTGTCAGATACAAGTGAAGCGGTTGATGATGACGATGTGTCCACGGATGCCACGTGGGTGCCTGCTCGAAGAGAAGAAGAGGGGGAAAGTTCAGAAGGGGAGACAGAGAGAATGAGGAGACGAGTTGGAAGCAGGGGGAGGTCGTCACAAGGAGTTAGTGGCACAGTCAGACAGCATGTATCGGCACCTGGTGTCAGCCAGACAGCACGCCAGTCAACGCATGCTGTTGCCACCACCAGAATGCCGTCATTGCAAAGCTCAGCAGTGTGGCATTTTTTTGTGTGTCTGCCTCTGATAACAGCAATGCCATTTGCAACCTGTGCGAAAAGAAACTGAGTCGTGGGAAGTCCAACACCCACCTTGGTACAACTGCTTTGCGAAGGCACATGATCTCACATCACAACGCCTATGGGATCAACACATGAGTACAAGCAGCACACAAACTCAAAGCCACCATCCTCCTCCTGGTCCAGCATCTTCAGTCACGTCAACCACTGCTGTCCTCCCTGCCCCCTCTCAACCACCCGCCACTCCATCTCTCACCTTCAGCAGTTCCTGCTCATCTGCCCACAGTCAGGTGTCTGTCAAGGACATGTTTGAGCGTAAAAAGCCAATGTCACAGAATCACCCCCTTGCCCGGCGACTGACAGCTGGCTTGACGGAACTCTTAGCCCGCCAGCTTTTACCATACCAGCTGGTGGAGTCTGAGGCCTTGAAAAAATTTGTCGCTATTGGGACACCACAGTGGAAGGTACCCGGACGAATTTTGTTTTAAAAAAAGGCAATCCCAAACCTCTACCATGTCATTGAAAAGGAAGTCATGGCATCTCTGGCATACAGTGTTGGGGCAAGGGTCCATCTGACCACTGATACCTGGTCTGCAAAGTCCAGTCAGGGCAGGTATATCACGTACACTGCGCATTGGGTCAACCTGCTGACGGCTGACAAGCATTGAATGCGTGGCTCCACAGTGGAGTTGGTGACACCACCACGACTTGCAGGCAGACCTACTGCCACCTCCTCTACTCCTACTACATCCTCTTCGATATCCTCCTCGGCTGAGTCCTCTTCTGCTGCGGCGTCTGGCTGCACATCAACTGAATCCCCTCAGCTCCCCAGGGGTTATTCCACATCCCGGATACGACAGTGTCACGCTGTCTTGGGATTGACTTGCCTGAAAGCAGAGAGCCACACAGGACCAGCACTCCTGTCCGCCCTGAACGCACAGGTGGATCAGTGGCTGACCCCGCACCAACTGGAGATTGGCAAAGTGGTGTGTGACAATGGAACAAATTTGTTGTCGGCATTGAATTTGGGCAAGTTGTCACATGTGCCGTGCATGGCACATGTGTTGAATCTCATCGCACAACGTTTTGTGTCTAAGTACCCAGGCTTACAGGACGTCCTCAAGCAGGCCAGGAAGGTGTGTGGCCATTTCAGGCGTTCCTACACGGCCATGGCGCACTTTTCCGATATTCAGCGGCGAAACAACATGCCAGTGAGGCGCTTGATATGCAACAGCCCAACACATTGGAATTCAACACTCCTAATGTTCGACCGCCTGCTCCAACAAGAAAAAGCCGTCAACGAGTATTTGTATGACCGGGGTGCTAGGACAGCCTCTGCGGAGCTGGGAATCTTTTTGCCACGTTACTGGACACTCATGCGCAATGCCTGTAGGCTCATGCGTCCTTTTGAGGAGGTGACAAACCTAGTCAGTCGCACCGAAAGCACCATCAGCGACCTAATCCCATTTGTTTTCTTCCTGGAGTGTGCCCTGCGAAGAGTGCTGGATCAGGCTGTAGATGAGCGTGAAGAGGAAGAGGAAGAGTTGTGGTCACCATCACCACCAGAAACAGCCTTGTCATCATCGCTTGCCGGACCTGCGGCAACGCTGGAAGAGGAGTATGAGGAAGAGGAGTCAGAGGAGGAATGTGGCGGCTTTGAGGAGGAGGAAGACCAACCACAGCAGGCACCCCAGGGTGCTCGTTGTTGTCACCTATCTGGGACCCATGGTGTTGTACGTGGCTGGGGGGAAGAACAGACCGTCAATGACATCAGTGATGACGAGGAACGGGAAATGAGAAGCTCTGCATCCAACCTTGTTCAAATGGGGTCTTTCATGCTGTCATGTCTGTTGAGGGACCCACGTATAAAAAAGATGAAGGAGAACGACCTATACTGGGTGGCCACGCTACTAGACCCCCGGTATAAGCAGAAAGTGGCAGAAATGTTACCAAATTACCGAAAGTCGGAAAGGATGCAGCAGTTCAAAACCAAACTAAAAAATATGCTTTACACAGCTTATAAGAGGGATGTCACAGCACAACGGGAATCTAACAAGGGAAGAGGTGAGTGTATTCCTCCTCCTACCACGGTGGCAAGGACTGGACGATTTACAGATGTGTTGTTGATGGAGGACATGCAGAGCTTTTTCAGTCCTACTCATCGCCACAGCCCTTCGGGATCCAGCCTTAGAAAACGACTCGACCGACAGGTAGAAGGCTACCTCGCCTTAACAGCAGATATCGACACTTTGAGGAGCAATTAACCCCTTCACTACTGGGTGTGCAGGCTTGACGTGTGGCCTGAGCTATCCCACTTCGCGATAGAACATCTGGCCTGCCCTGCTTCAAGTGTCCTGTCAGAAAGGACCTTCAGTGAAGCAGGAGGCATTGTCACTGACAAGAGAAGTCGCCTCAGTCAAAAAAGTGTTGATTACCTCTTCTTCATAAAGATGAATGAGGCATGGATCCCGAAGGAACTGACAGTGGGGGATACGTTTGACTAACAAAATTCCTGATTACATGCCTTGGCCTCAAAATGGTCCCCACGCTGCTGTATTTAATGTCTGCATACCGAATGACTTTCGTGAATTCTCCACCACCAACTAGGGTTCAAGCCGCAATGTTTTAGTCACTTTTCTGCCTGGAAAACATCAATTTTTCCAGCCGCTGCTACAATAGCGGCTGCAACAATGCCATTATTTTTCAGGCATGTGTACATGCCTAATTTTTCTGTCCTATGGTGCAGCACTGTGGCTGCAAAAACAAACCCCAAAAAAATGGCACATACAAGTGTCAATTCCCCTTCGTGATCGTTACCTTGTTGTGGTGAAGGGGCTTGCGTATCACAATGAAGCAATCATCACCTCTATGAGTGTGTTGGCAATGTTGCCACACCCCAGATGATAAGGCCGTTGCTTCATTATGGTCAGACCAAAAGCGATCGGACGGCTGGATGATATTTCATAGAAAAAACATTAATTTACCTTTTTTTTTATGTTGTATGGGTTTTTAATACATAAAATAAAAAATCATAATAAAGTCTCTTAATAGTTTATTAGAAATGATCCAGACAATTAAAAAAATCCCCATCAATTCCAATACAAAGCAAGTACAGAGCTCAGAACTAAATTATTTCATGATGTCGTAATGGTTCGCGAATTCGACAATGGTTAATCAATTCGAAACATGTCCCAGGATAGGGTACGTAACATGGATTAAACTGATAGGAATAGTACTAGTTAAGACACCACTCATATAGGGTGTCACAGCACAGAGCTTTGTGCACGCGCAGTGCCCCAATTTGGGAGTATGAGGACCGACCAAGCTGCTTTTTCCATCTCCCGGTTCCTGAAATCAATTCAGTTTGGTGTATGAGAGTTTGGTCTGTCATTGTGAAGGCAGTCGAAGGTACCCGGCCTAAAATTTTTTTCACAAAAGGCAATCCCTGATATGGGACGTAACAGGGATTAAACTGATGAGAATAGTACTACAGAAAATACCACTCATATTGGGTATGACAGTAAATTGCACGGCGCAGACGCAGTCACCGTGGTTTAAAACAGAGTGGAGGGAGCCAGCGTTTTTTTAACCATCTCCCCGTTCGAAAAATCAATTCAATAAATGGCCCCCAGATTGGGGACGTTAGAGGGATTAAACTGATGAGAATAGTACTACAGAAAATACCACTCATATCAGGTGTGACAGTAAATTGCACGGCGCAGGCGCAGTCACTGTGGATTAGAACAGAGTGGAGGGAGCCAGCGTTTTTTTAACCATCTCCCCGTTCGAAAAATCTATTCAATAAATGGCCCCCAGATTGGGGACGTTAGAGGCATTAAACTGATGAGAATAGTACTACAGAAAATACCACTCATATCGGGTGTGACAGTAAATTGCATGGCGCAGACGCAGTGACCGTGGATAAAAACAAAGGGGAGGGAGACAGCGTTTTTTTAACCATCTCCCCGTTCGAAAAATCAATTCAATTCACCTTTTGGGGACCCTTGGTGTTGTACGTGGCTGGGTGGAGGAAGAAACCTTCAATGACATCACCGGGACGTGGCTAGCTTGGTATCCAACCTTGTACAAATGGGGAGTTTGCGGTTGTGCAAATGAACTGTTTGCGGTTGTTTGCGGTGCATTAAAAGGGGAGTTTGGTCTGTCAATGTCTGTAAAGTGGGCGTAACCCTTACACTACCTGATCGATACAACATCATACCTGATCGTATACACACACTGGATGTTTTAAAGCATGTTATTCCAAACAATTTAGGAATGTTAGTTGATTTATGCCCTTTATGGATTAAAACCCGACTCTGCGTCCACTACGTAATTTTCCATGGAAGTTTTGCCAAAGATCCCCCTCCGGCATGCCACAGTCCAGGTGTTAGACCCCTTGAAACAACTTTCCCATCACTATTGTGGCCAGAAAGAGTCCCTGTGGGTTTTAAAATTCGCCTGCCAATTGAAGTCTATGGCGGTTCGCCCGGTTCGCCCGTTCGCGAACATTTGCGGAAGTTCGCGTTCGCTGTTCGCGAACGGAAAATTTTATGTACGCGACATCACTAATCTTGAATTGTCCTCTCAACTCTCATCCTACTCACTTTTTGATCAGATGGAGTCCAGCTTCAGACCAAATCACTGCACTTAAACTGCCCTAACCAAAGTCGCCAACGATCTGCTAGCTGCCAAATCTAAACGTCATTACTCTGCGCTCCTCCTTTTTGACCTTTCCTCTGCATTCGACACTGTTGACTACTCTCTCCTCCTACAAATCCTCTCTTCCCTTGACATCTAGTACCTAACTCTCTCCTGGATCTCCTCGTACCTCACCAACAGAACCTTCAGTGTTTCCCATTCATAAACTACCTCACTCCCCCTTTCTGTTGGTGTCCCTCAAGGCTCTGTCCTGGGTCCCCTGCTTTTCTCCACTTATATATTCGACCTGGGACAGCTCTAAGAGTCCCATGGCTTCCAATACCACGTCTAAGCTGACGACACTCAAATCTACCTGTCCGGCCCAGATGTTGCTTCCCTCCTATCTGTCAGCAATATCTTCATTCTTCTCTTCCCACTTCCTAAAACTCATCATGGAGAAAACTGAATTCATTGTCTTTCCCCATGTCACTCAGCCCCCCTACCTGACCTGTCAGTCACAGTTAATAGCACAACACTTTCTCCAGTCTCGCAGGCCCACTGCCTGGTGGTAACATTGGATTCTACCCTGTCCTTTAAGCCACACATCTAAACCTTCACCCCACCGTTGTTTCCAACGTAAGAACATCCCTCGCATTTGCCCCTTCCTCACCTCTGAGTCAACTAAAATACTAGTGCATGCTCTCGTCATCTCCCGCCTGGACTACTGCAACATCCTCCTGCCTCCTGTGTGGCCTCCTGTCAAGCACCCTTGCTCCCCTCCAATCTATTCTCAACTCTGCTTGCCTCTCCCCTTGTTTCTCCTCTGCCTCTCCCCTCTGCCAATCCTTTCACTGGCTCCCTATTGCCCAACGAATTCAGTTTAAAATACTTACAACTACATAAAGGCCCCTCCTTACCTCTCTGACTTGCTTTCTCGATACATCCCCATATGCAATCTCAGATTCTCACAGGACCTCCTCCTCAGTTCTTCTCTCATCTGTTCCTCACACAATCGACTACAATATTTCTCACGTGCGTCTCCCATACTCTGGAATTTAATACCACAACACATCAGGCTCTCCCCCTGTTTTGCTTACAGTTCGGGAATAGTTAAATGACAATAAAAACCAGACACATAAAGAATAAGTAATTTATTCAGTATGTAAAAGCTTGCATATATAAAAATTAGAATATTAAACCCAAAAATAGCATATAGCACTTATATAAGGTCAGCATATATAAGAATAGCACTTCAGCAGAAATAACACTTACTTCACCGTCAAGCAGTCAATGATTATGACGCATCGGCATAAGCTTCAGGGAGTCTCCCGAGTCCGATGTGATGGGAATCTTCAACTAGACAAGCGTCCTCATCTAGTGAATCAGATTTGTGCACACTTGACCAAGGAAACCTCCCAAGGCTATATACCAGTTCTCGTTACACAACCATGACTTGCATCCCACATGCCCACCGTGGGCACCTGGGAGGCGTTGTCAATAAACAAGCCATCCATCCAGTCAGGAGGGGCCAACTCCCGCCAGGATGTTTTGGCTCTTGTTTTGAACCGCGTCTCATTGTCTGATAACCAACATTCCAATAAACATTGCAACAGCATCTCTATTAATATTATTCTAAAATATACTTATAATACAAGAGAGACTCCATCTTAGAATCCCATTCACGTTGCATTACACCCCCCAACATCCAAAGCTTCAAGAGTAACCTGAAAACCCACCTTTCCAGGAAAGCCTACCATCTGCAATGAGCATGCTGCCATCACACAGCCACAATAGCATCCCATACCCTCACCTACTGTGTTCTCCCCTTCCCTTATAGATTGTAAGCTCTTGCGGGCAGGGTCCTCTACCCCTCTGTACCAGTATTAATAGTTTCTTGTTTACTGTGATTTTCATTTCTGTGTAACCCTGGTTGTATATACAGTGTCAGGGAATTAATGGCTCTTTAAAATAAATAATAATAATATAAATAATAAAATGTATCTATATAGTGCTATCTGCTGTTCGTTCTTTTCCTTATTTCTCCATTCAACTCAGTAACAAGTGGTCGCACATGCTCAGTTCCATCCTTCAACTACCACTAGCCAGATCTTCTGCTGATTAACTGAAGCAATGAATGGTAGTTCTCTGGACCCATGTGAGGCACAGAGCTGGTTCTAGCACAGGCTCCATATAATAAATTCTAGGTTAATCATTCACATTAATGTTTTTTTCCAGGAGTACATCCTAGAAGGGAAGAAAAGAGAACAACGGGATTAACTGGAACACAGCCAATGTCATTATCCTCCAAAAGCAAACAAATATTAAACAGGTTCAGAAAATAATCCTATGAGCAATGTTTTCTCAATATCAGAGGGTGCAGACACCCAGCTACAAGGAGGCTGCTCTTAAGAAATGCAGAAGTTTTGTCCATCCCTGTGGACAGACAGTCTGAGGCTTCTTAATGAACTGTTTTTCATCTTTACCACGCTACACACCTTGTGTTCCTCTTTTTGTAATGTAAACCGTTGCTTGAAGGCAAAGTTTATTTAACATATGATTTCACTTCCTGAGAAACGAAACTCACCTTGATTAATTTCCTATAAACACGATTCTCATTTCTCGATTCATTTTACAACCTCACATAATCCAGGGTCATGATCAGGCTTCACTAACCCCAACATAAAAGATTCTGCAGCCTTATCCCCGTATCTACATACTCTTTAGATGGTTCCCCCATCCAGCACCCTATTCTAGTAAGTGGAACCTCAAAAATCCATAGTCCTGTATCCTGGCATTTGATTATTTTGCAGGCTTATACATGGAATTGGAGGAGCTGGAAGGTGGACTGACAGGACATCTGCACTCAAAGCTGAGGGTTGCCACCTGCACCATTAGAAAGGAGAGCTACACTATGGTAAAAATTAAAAAAAATCTGGAAAACTTAAAAGAGTTTTCTGCTTTTTACTATTGATGACCTACCGTATCCTCAGGATAGGTTATCAATATCAGACTGACGGGGGTCCCACTCTGGGGATCTTAGGGGTCTGATCTGTAGTCTGATTGGCGGTCTTATAAACATAGGTTATCTAATCTGAGGTATGAATAGGGGTCCTATAAACATTAGGGGTCTGATCTGAGGTATGATTGGGGGTCTTATAAACATTGGTGGTCTGGCCTGTGGTCTGACTGGGGTTCTTATGAACATTGGGGGTCCTAGTAACATTGAGGGTCTGATTAACATTGGGAGTCTGATTGGGGCTCTGATTTGAGGTCTGATTAACATTGGAAGTCTGAACTGAGGTCTAATAAAAGTATGTTTTCAAGTTTTTCTGCCTCTAAAATGTATTAACAGGTGTGTTTTGTAGAGCAGAAAATATGGTATTAGCGTTGACCGAGCATGCTTGGCTGAACACCAGTTCGGTCATTCGGCTGAATACCGCATATGCTCGAGTCACCTCCTCGCACTTTTCTTGCCTGCTATCTGTGCCACGTCTCCTGTGTAAAGTGTGTGCATCACAAAAATATCTGTGACATCCAGTGTACTTTTTCCGTAGACGGTGACCGCTGCGAACAATGACATTAGTTGCGCAACATCTACAGTGTAACGTGTGCGCTGAAAAAATTTATCAGTGGCATACAGTGTACTTTTTCAATAGATGGTGTCCGCTTCTGACAGTGAAATTACCAGTGCCACATCTCCAGTGTAACGCGGGCACATAACATTTTTATCTGTTGCATACAGTGTTCATTTTTCGTAGACACTGCAGGACAGTGACATTACCTGTGGTACCTGTCCTGTATAACGTTTCCTCATCCCAAATACCTGTGACATTGCCTGTAATTTTTTATTAGCCGCTGGTGACAGCATTGGCATTATCTGTGGGATATCTCCCGTGTGACGTTTCCACATCCCAAATACCTTTTTAAATTTTTTTGCGCATAGTAGTGTTGAGCGAGCATGCTCAGCTGAACTGCTGTTTGGCTCAAGCATTGCTATGCTCGGCACATCACAGTGTTTGGCCAAAAGCTGCATGAGATTGAGCACAATGAAAATCAATGGGAGACCCGAGCATCAAACCAGGCACCAGCTGCTGTGAAGAGGAGAGAGTGTCTGGTTTACAAAAAAATGTTAGAAATTGATGGAAACCCCATCAAAATGGTTTGGAGACAGCATTGGGGGAATGTTTGGACGTATCTTGGACTCCCATTACCTATGACATACAATAGACAACTACAGAAAGGCTATATGCCAAAAGCTGGGTATGTGCAAGCCAATAATCTATCCATGAGACAGATACAGTCAGCATACCTTACAATAGCAGACTTGTGCACTATGAGACATTGAAAACCAGCTCTTATCTGACTGAGCCAATAAGCCTCAAAGTTGTTTCATATCTGTTGGATGGCTTGGGTGGACCTACACACCTAGATCATCATCATTAGGGTGACAAAAAGTTTTCTGATTGTTCTAACATAATATTCAATAACCTTTATATATCGTTTTGTCATGTAAACTCATTTGCATAAACATGGGCATATGGGAAAGACATGCAAATGAGCAGAATCTGCCTTGTTCCCATGCATCCCTTCCACCACAAAAAAGGGTATATGGTTGAACCTTGCTATTCTTATCCTCCTCCTCCTCTTCCATCATATCAACATGCTTATTCGTCGCATATAATGCCCTCTCATATAATGTTTTACAGGGTCAGCTCACCTTCAGGCCCTCGCATATAATGTTTTACAGGGTCAGCTCACCTGCAGACCCTCACCTACAACATTTTAGAGGGTCAGCTCACCTGCAAGCCCTCACCTACAATCGTTTACAGGGTCACCTCACCTGCAGACCCTCAAATACAATCTTTTACAGGGTCAGCTCACCTACAGGCTATCGCATAAAATGTTTTACAGGGTCAGCTCACCTGCAAGCCCTCACCTACAATCGTTTACAGGGTCAGCTCACCTGCAGACACTCAACTACAATCTATTACAGGATCAGCTCACCTACAGGCCCTTGCATATAATGTTTTACAGGGGCAGCTCACCTACAGGACCTCGCATATAATGTTTTACAGGGTCAGCTCACCTGCAGGCCCTCACCTACAATCGTTTACAGGGTCAGCTCACCAGCAGGCCCTCGCATATAATGTTTTACAGGGTCAGCTCAGCTGCAGGCCCTCACCTACAACCTTTTAGAGGGTCAGCTCACCTGCAGGCCTTCGCATATAATATTTTAGAAGGTCAGCTCACCAGCAGGCCCTCACCTACAATAGTTTACAGGGTCAGCTCACCTACAGGCCCTCACCTACAATCGTTTACAGGGTCAGTTCACCTCCAGGCCCTCGCATATAATGTTTTACAGGGTCAGCTCACCGACAGGCCCACACCTACAATCTTTTACAGGGTCAGCTCAGCTGCAGGACCTCACCTACAACCTTTTAGAGGGTCAGCTCACCTGCAGGCCTTCACATATAATATTTTAGAGGGTCAGCTCACCAGCAGGCCCTCACCTACAATGTTTTACAGGGTCAGCTCACCTACAGGCCCTCACCTACAATCTTTTACAGGGTCAGCTCACCTGCAGACACTCACCTACAACCATTTAGAGGGTCAGCTCACCAACAGGCCCTCACCCACAATCTTCTACAGGTTCAGCTCACCTACAGGCCTTCGCATATATTGTTTTACAGCATCAGCCCACCTCCAGACCCTCACCTACAATCTTTTATAGGGTCAGCTCACTTGCAGGCCCTCACCTACAACATTTTAGAGGGTCAGCTCACCAGCAGGCTCTCATCTACAATCTTTTACAGTGTCAGCTCACCTGCAGGCCTTCACGTACAACGTTTTAGAGGGTCAGCTCACCAGCAGGCTCTCATCTACAATCTTTTAGAGGGTCAGCTCACCTGCAGGCCCTCATATATAATGTTTTACAGGGTCAGCCCATCTTCAGGCCCTCGCATATACTGTCTTACAAGGTCAGCTCACCTGCAGGCCCTCACCTACAATCTTTTAAAGGGTCAGCTAACCTGGAGTCACTCACCTACAACCATTTAGAGGGTCAGCTGACCAGCAGGCCCTCACCCACAATCTTCTACAGCGTCAGCTCACCTACAGGCCCTCGCATATATTGTTTTACAGCGTCAGCTCACCTGCAGACCCTCACCTACAACATTTTAGAGGGTCAGCTCACCTGCAGACCCTCACCTACAACATTTTAGAGGGTCAGCTCACCTGCAAGCCCTCACCTACAATATTTTAGAGGGTCAGCTCACCAGCAGGCCCTCGCATATACTGTCTTACAGGGTCACCTCACCTGCAGGCCCTTACCTACAATCTTTTACAGGGTCAGCTAACTTACAGGCCCTCAGCTACAATCTTTTAAAGGGTCAGCTCAGCTGCAGGCCCTCACCTACAACCTTTTAGAGGGTCAGCTCACCTGCAGGCCTTCGCATATAATATCTTAGAAGGTCAGCTCACCAGCAGGCCCTCACCTACAATCCTTTACAGGGTCAGCTCACCTACAGGCCCTCACCTACAATCGTTTACAGGGTCAGCTCACCAGCAGGCCCTCGCATACAATGTTTTACAGAGTCTGCTCACCTCCAGTCCCTCGCATATAATGTTTTACAGAGTCAGCTTACCTACAGGCCCTCACCTACAATCTTTTAGAGTGTCAGCTCACCAGCAGGCCCTCGCCTACAATCATTTACAGGGTCAGCTCACCTATAAGCCCTCACCTACAATCTTTTACACGGTCAGCTCACCTGCAGGCCCTCACCTACAACATTTTAGAGGGTCAGCTCACCAGCAGGCTCTCATCTACAATCTTTTACAGGGTCAGCTCACCTGCAGGCCCTCATATATGATGTTTTACAGGGTCAGCTCATCTTCAGGCCCTCGCATATACTGTCTTACAGGGTCAGCTCACCTGCAGGCCCTCACCTACAATCTTCAACAGGGTCAGCTCACCTGGAGACACTCACCTACAACCATTTAGAAGGTCAGCTGACCAGCAGGCCCTCACCCTCACCCACAATCTTCTACAGGGTCAGCTCACCTACAGGCCCTCACATATATTGTTTTACAGTGTCAGCTCACCTACAGACCCTCATCTACAATCTTTTACAGGCTCAGCTCACCTTCAGGCCCTCATCTACAATCTTTTACAGGGTCAGCTCATCTTCAGGCCCTCGCATATACTGTCTTACAGAGTCAGCTCACCTGCAGGCCCTCACCTACAATCTTTTACAGGGTCAACTCACCTACAGGCCCTCAGCTACAATCTTTTACAGGGTCAGCTCAGCTGCAGGCCCTCATCTACAACCTTTTAGAGGGTCAGCTCACCTGCAGGCCTGCGCATATAATATTTTAGAAGGTCAGCTCACCAGCAGGCCCACAATCTACAATCTTTTACAGGGTCAGCTCACCTACAGGCCCTCACCTACAATCTTTTACAGGGTCAGCTCACCTGCAGACCCTCACCTACAACCATTTAGAGGGTCAGCTCACCTACAGGCTCTCATCTACAATATTTTACAGGGTCAGCTCACCTGCAGGCCCTCACATATAATGTTTTACAGGGTCAGCTCATCTTCAGGCCCTCACAAATACTGTCTTACAGGGTCAGCTCACCTGCAGGCCCTTACCTAAAATCTTTTACAGGGTCAGCTCACCTACAGGCCCTTAGCTACAATCTTTTACAGGGTCAGCTCAGCTGCAGGCCCTCACCTACAACGTTTTAGAGGGTCAGCTCAACTGCAGGCCTTCGCATATAATATTTTAGAAGGTCAGTTCATCAGCAGGCCCTCACCTACAATCGTTTACAGGGTCAGCTCACCAGCAGGTCCTCGCATACAATGTTTTACAGAGTCTGCTCACCTCCATTCCCTTGCATATAATGTTTTACAGGGTCAGCTTACCTACAGGCCCTCACCTACAATCTTTTAGAGGGTCAGCTCACCTGCAGGCCTTTGCATATAATATTTTAGAGGGTCAGCTCACCTGCAGGCCCTTACCTAAAATCTTTTACAGGGTCAGCTCACCTATGGGCCCTCACCTACAAAATTTTAGAGGGTCAGCTCACCAGCATCTCATCTACAATTTTTTACAGGGTAGGCTCACCTGCTGGCCCTCACATATAATGTTTTGCAGGGTCAGCTCATCATCAGGCCCTCGCATATACTGTCTTACAGGGTCAGCTCACCTGCAGGCCCTCATCTACAGTCTTTTACAGGGTCAGCTCACCTGGAGACACTCACCTACAACCATTTAGAAGGTCAGCTGACCAGCAGGCCCTCACCCTCACCCACAATCTTCTACAGGGTCAGCTCACCTACAGGCCCTCCCATATATTGTTTTACAGTGTCAGTTCACCTACAGACCCTCATCTACAATCTTTTACAGGGTCATCTCACCTTCAGGCCCTCATCTACAATCTTTTACAGGGTCAGCTCATCTTCAGGCCCTCGCATATACTGTCTTACAGAGTCAGCTCACCTGCAGGCCCTCACCTACAATCTTTTACAGGGTCAACTCACCTACAGGCCCTCAGCTACAATCTTTTACAGGGTCAGCTCAGCTGCAGGCCCTCATCTACAACCTTTTAGAGGGTCAGCTCACCTGCAGGCCTGCGCATATAATATTTTAGAAGGTCAGCTCACCAGCAGGCCCACAATCTACAATCTTTTACAGGGTCAGTTCACCTACAGGCCCTCACCTACAATCTTTTACAGGGTCAGTTCACCTACAGACCCTCACCTACAACCATTTAGAGGGTCAGCTCACCAGCAGGCCCTCAACCACAATATTTTACAGGGTCAGCTCACCTACAGGCCCTCGCATATATTGTTTTACAGCGTCAGCTCACCTCCACACCCTCACCTACAATCTTTTACAGGGTCAGCTCACCTGCAGGCCCTCACCTACAACATTTTAGAGGGTCAGCTCACCAACAGGCTCTCATCTACAATCTTTTACAGGGTCAGCTCACCTGCAGGCCCTCACATATAATGTTTTACAGGGTCAGCTCATCTTTAGGCCCTCGCATATACTGTCTTACAGGGTCAGCTCACCTGCAGGCCCTTACCTAAAATCTTTTACAGGGTCAGCTCACCTACAGGCCCTTAGCTACAATCTTTTACAGGGTCATCTCACCTTCAGGCCCTCATCTACAATCTTTTACAGGGTCAGCTCACCTGCAGGCCCTCACATATAATGTTTTACAGGGTCAGCTCATCTTCAGGCCCTCACCTACAATGGTTTACAGGGTCAGCTCACCAGCAGGTCCTCGCATACAATGTTTTACAGAGGTCTGCTCACCTCCATTCCCTTGCATATAATGTTTTGGGGTCAGCTTACCTACAGGCCCGCAATCTTTTAGAGGTCAGCTCACCTGCAGGCCTCTGCATGCCTCTTTTGGTCAGCTCACCTGCAGGCCCTTACCTAAATCTTTACAAGATCAGCTCTGTCTTACAGGGTCAGCTCACCTGCAGGCCCTTACCTAAAATCTTTTACAGGGTCAGCTCACCTACAGGCCCTTAGCTACAATCTTTTACAGGGTCAGCTCAGCTGCAGGCCCTCACCTACAACGTTTTAGAGGGTCAGCTCACCTGCAGGCCTTCGCATATAATATTTTAGAAGGTCAGTTCATCAGCAGGCCCTCACCTACAATCGTTTACAGGGTCAGCTCACCAGCAGGTCCTCGCATACAATGTTTTACAGAGTCTGCTCACCTCCATTCCCTTGCATATAATGTTTTACAGGGTCAGCTTACCTACAGGCCCTCACCTACAATCTTTTAGAGGGTCAGCTCACCTGCAGGCCTTTGCATATAATATTTTAGAGGGTCAGCTCACCAGCAGGCCCTCACCTACAATCTTTTACAGGGTCAGCTCACCTATGGGCCCTCACCTACAAAATTTTAGAGGGTCAGCTCACCAGCAGGCTCTCATCTACAATTTTTTACAGGGTAGGTTCACCTGCTGGCCCTCACATATAATGTTTTGCAGGGTCAGCTCATCATCAGGCCCTCGCATATACTGTCTTACAGGGTCAGCTCACCTGCAGGCCCTCATCTACAGTCTTTTACAGGGTCAGCTCACCTGCAGGCCCTCGCATATAATGTTTTACAGGGTCGGCTCACCAGCAGACCCTTAGCTACAATCTTTTACAGGGTCAGCTTACCAGCACACCCTCACCCGTAATGTTTTAGAGGGTCAGCTCAGGAGCAGGCCCTCGCCCTAATTTTTTAGATGGTCAGATCAGCAGGCATTTGCTCAAAATGTTTTTGATGGTCACCAGCAGGCCATCAATCATAATTTTTCAAGGGTGTGTATGATGCCCTTCTTTATTTGTAACAAAGGGTGTATTGGAGTGCCTGTTCCTTGTAAATTTTGGCAACCATTTCATTTAGTGCATAGGATTTATGAATGTAGGAGTCCCACTACATGAACAATGGTACCACAATGTGAATGAGGTCCTCCTTTATGTGAGATAAAGGTTGTATCGGAGTGCCTCTTACTTGTAATTTTTGGCAGCACTTGCACTTTATATACAGTATACAATAAATACATTATATACAATATACAGTAAAAGAATGTTTCCTAACAATTTTTCCTCTAAAATAGATTTTATCTTTGGTTTTGTGCGTATTATTGTCAGTCTGTAAAAGTGGCGTACTACTCGGACAACATTGTTCCCAGCTGCGACCTGGGAGTCCAAGATGCATCCAGACATCCTCCCCATGCTTTTCCCGAACCATTTCAGTGGTGTTTCCATTAATTTCTGACCTTTTCCTATGAACCAGGCACCCTCCCCTCTTCAGAGCAGGGGGTACCTGGTTTAATGCTCGGGTTCTCCCATTGACTTCCATTATATTCGGGTGCTCTGTAGAGCAGTGTTTTCCAACCAGTGTGCCTCCAGCTGTTGCAAAACTACAACTCCCAGCATGCCTGGACAGCCAAAGGCTGTCCGGGCATGCTGAGAGTTGTAGTTTTGCAACAGCTGGAGGCACACTGGTTGGGAAACACTGCTGTAGAGCACCCGAGCATCCCGGATGTGTTCAGCCTGAGCACTTGGGTGCTCGATAAACACTATATGGTATATATATATTTTTAAAGTCTCACTCTCTCTGTATGGTAATTCACCTAAAAAGAATCACATAAAATTCATGTTCATTTTGGTGGGGCACATTTTTGTGAAAATCGTAACAAACCTATGTTACCAATCAATTTATTCATCCTTATTTCCTAATATCTATCTAAAATCCTCTTGTTACTTTCTGTATGGCGGTCATAGGCATTAGCATACCATATAGAAACTGTGGCACTCCAATAGCTGTGTATCTTCAAAACTTTATTGCACCAATATCCATTGGTTAAAACATTAGTTTCTCTGATTGGTCATTCCACATGTCAATCAAAAACAAGCCCAACAGGTTCAAACTCTTTACTCTAACTCTATTATATATTATTCTTACCTATACCACTGGCTTTCGTTTTCATCAGGACATTCTTTTGATATGAGGAGTTAAAGCCGGCATCAGCGTCTCAGTTTCTCTCTTGCACATGCTCGAGTCACGTCACTTGTGACGCATAGCTTTTCCCGCGATTACATCACCTAGGACATTCAATACCTCGCACGGTCACGTGCTGGCCCTCTATTATGTGACCCTCCGCAATCTGCGCATGTTCCGGCTACATCACCCACACCGCTCGAAGTATCGTGTAAACATCCGCGGTACTTTTTACGATCATGTGACTACTCTTTCATATGAAGTTACATTGTATTCTTTCAGAACATGTGACATCACTTATTATTATCTGAAACCATTATATTATACTAACTATAGTATACACGGAAAACTATAACTTTCACCCTATTTATCCAATTAACTTGTAGATGTATAACAATGTTGTATAATGGATTCTTATAGCTAGAATATTTAAAATTTAATGGTGTATTGCACTTTCCTCTGGCTGATATCCCCCGGATATGAACATGGGACACCTTCCAGGGTATATTATAACTGTCGTATATTATTCTGACATCCATCAAAACATGGTAATTGAGGACATATATATAAGGGCTACAATCGGACAAGCATTCCAGGCATATATTGGTTCACAGCTATGGTCATTATCCATATCTATACCCGGCCTGGCTTTATGCCCTAATCGGTCATAGGCATTAACAATCTCAAACCTAGCTTTTTTAAATCTTTTTTTTATTATCCACTAATCCTATAGTTTTTTTTTTTTAAGATAGCCCCTTTCTACAAAGTTCTCACAAACCTGCTCTTTGTTCTCTTCCAACAACTATGTGCTTGATATCCTTTCTACTCAAAGTAGTTGACTTTTAGGGAGACTATCAAATATATGTGGGGCATGATAGCTGGACAGAAATATTTATTTATCTGTATTTTAACAAAAAAAAGTTGTTTCAATTTTATCTCCACTTTGTATTAGTCTAAAATCCTTGTATACTATTTTATGCAAGTGGGATATTGTTGTGCTTAGTCCTATAGATGTTCTCCTAATTGACCTGATGGGATTGATGTGACTGTTGTAACGCTTGTGATCTGTAGTGATTTTCTGGCCCATCCAGATCCTAAGCGCTGTTTGTTTCCCTACATATAGCATCTCTTCTCAGGGAATTAACTGATTATTGAGCTACGTAAATTACCCCTAGGTCTATGATCACACTGCATATAAATATAGACACAGTCTAAGGGGGAAGCACTCGCAGGGGTCAGCACGAGCCAAAAAGCACCATCTATGCCAAAGCGACATGTTGCCTAAGTGCTTGGCAGTTAGACAGGGCAGGAGATGGAAATCCTATGTGTACTGCTTAAACAAAGTTACACACCGCACAGCACAGGTATGCTACAATATTGTTTCACCCAGGTTTGTGCTATGGTTCTCATTGCTATGTGTCTCAATGTCCCTTTTCTTATGTGCATTTTATCTCCACATTCACCGGCCTGTTCCTCCTCCGTTGCCTTCTATCCACATCAGCCCCTCTATCCTTCACTCCCCCATGTACAGCTCCCATGCCTTATTCACCTTTCTTACCATCTGAACTCATCATGTCCCAGGGTGCAGCACAACAAGCTCTCTCACAAATCCAACAACCATTTGCTCTTTCTCTCTTTACTTTTACTTCTTATTTCAGGGGATCTATCTCCTAACCTCGGCCCACCCTGTTCAGCCCCTCCACCATCTCACATAGGAACCCGCTAACCTCATCCACATTCCTTGTCTGCTTTCTCTTCCCTCTTTTAATTGTGTGCTCTGGAATCCACGGTCTGTCTGTAACAAGCTCCCCTACCAACTTTCTTACCAACTCTCCTAACCTGCCGGCCCTCACTCAAACCTAGGTTCAGGAATCCGACACAGCTTCCCCCGATGCTCTGTCCTACGGCGGCCTACACTTCTCCCATATACCTGAGAGCAGACATAAAAAGTATGTGTGTTATATCTCTGGGATAGCGTAGAAATATACAGCAGGATCTGTAGAGAAGGGTCAGATCATCCTTTCTATACAAAGACCCCAAACTGTTTTTATCCGCGCTCAGTGAACAGATAGTACATAAAGATAGTGGCGTGTTTCTTTGCCTCACTGCTCTTCTCCCTTAGGCCTCATGCATACGGACGTATGTGTTTTGCGGTCTGCAAACCGCGGATCCACAAAACACGGAAGCTGCTCCGCATTCCGTTCCGCAATTTACGGAACGCAGCCGATTGTAGAAATGCCTATTCTTGTCCGCAAAACGGACAAGAATAGGACATGCTCTATTTTTTTGCGGGGCCACGGAACGGAGCAACGGATGCGGACAGCACACGGAGTGCTGTCCGTATCTTTTGCAGCCCCACTGAAGAGAATGGGTCCGCGCCCGAGCCGCAAAATATGCGGTTCATATGCAGACCAAAACAACGGTCGTGTGCATGAGGCCTTATTCACATCTCCTTCCTACGCCAGAATAGTTTCCGTATCTCTTAACCCACGGGCAGATAAAGGGTCCTCTTTGTCAGACCTTTAAAGGTAACATAGATATAGCGCAGACCCACTAGGAGAGTTAAAATAAAACACTTTATTCTACTTACAGGATCATGCACATTGTATCGCGTGTAAAAGAAACTCCTGCCCGACTTCCTTTGTTAAAATAGGCGGTATTTATGTTACAATACATCACTCCCGACTTCCTTATTTACATATGGGTTGCGGTATAAAAGCATTGACATTGGTTTTATTAAAAAAAACTCATAAAAAGCTGTAATTATTTCTGAAATAAATAGTATCAGCGGTATTTACTTCTATATTAAAATACATTGTGACTTCCTTCTACATTCGAATAAGAGCGACAGATAAAATCTATAAAACATTTATCATCATTGCCACGTATCATATCAGCCATCTACTCTTTACTGCTCTGTATATCTTTCTGTTTGTTTTCCCCTTATTGGGATCGCGGTTTTACTACAACAGGTCTCGTACATCCTATGTTATTAGCTTCGGTGTTTCTGGCGGCATCGCTGCTCCCACAGTAAGGCCTTGTTCACACATCAGTTACCTGATCAGCCATCTCCACCAGTCACTGTGAGCCAAAACCAGGTGCGGGTCAAAAACACAGAACAGGAGCAGAGCTTTTCTTGATACCTTATCTCTGTGAAGCATCCCGACCCGACCCACAACAGCCGACGGAAACAACCAACCAAACAACCGATGTGCGAACTGGGCCCAAGTATTTTACGGAAGCTCATACTTCGCTACGCTCTCTCTATTGGATATTCTAGCAGCAGGCTTCCCAAACGGACTCTGGTCACATTTATTATTTATTCTCTATAAATTGGATGTTTTGTTTATTAATTATCCTACATCCCTGCTTCTTCTATGACACCTGAAATTGTGAGTTCTTGTTTGTTTCCCTATACTGCTAAGGCGTTCTGCACCTTTAACAACTCCAGAACCGGGTGAAATACCGCAGCCAAATGTTTTATTGTTGATGGTGTACTTTTTTACCCCCTCTCTGTACACAGACGTGACTATGTAGTTCAGATATGATAAATATGAATCCATATGGGACTACCCTACGTGTTATGCTCTATGCAGCGCTTCCCCGCGATGTACCCGGCTTCCTCCCTTTGCCCAGCGATAACCGAGCCTATAGCATCTGTTGACCACCACGATTGTCCAATCGTGATGGTCATATGCTTTCATGATCCAGCGCTCCCGGTCCTTGTTTCAGCCTTCTTCCTCCTCCTACTTCCTCCTTCCTCCTCCTACTTCCTCCTCCTTCACTTCACAGCACGATCCAATGAAGGAGAGTGTCACGACCGCTATCCCAGCAGCAGTCGTGTCGCACCAGACGGAGGGGAAGGGGGACCCTTATCTATGGATGGGAAATAGAACGGCCACCCCTGACAAACCCTAAGCTGGCACCTGTCTGCCCTGATA
Organism: Bufotes viridis; assembly: GCA_033119425.1. Classification (NCBI taxonomy): domain Eukaryota; kingdom Metazoa; phylum Chordata; class Amphibia; order Anura; family Bufonidae; genus Bufotes; species Bufotes viridis. Next base: position 587,069,036 of record CM065590.1, read on the forward strand.
CCCTAGACGGGGTGTAAACCCGTGCGGCGAGCAGGATGCCTAAACCCTGAGTCACCCTCAGAAGACTAGACTGGGGAAAGGCAGATGGGAGCACTAGTCACCATCACTCATGTCTAGGAGAACAACAGGGGAAGACAGCAACAAACAAACAATCTCCAGCAGAGATAGACTTATCCAGTCACGAGCAGAGAAGATGATCCCAATAACGACAGTCCACGCCAGACAAGAGCTCCACAGCAATACCGTCAAACGATCTCCTTCAAAGGTCAGACATAGCACTGGAAGTAAGGACTATATCTGGCAATGACTGCAAGTGAAACTGAAACTAATATAGTAGCTGGGAGTGGCAGACAGCACTCACCTGAGAAGAATGCCTACAAACTCCCAGTCAGGACAAAAAGGTTCACAAGGCAAAACCTGGATGACATACCCTGAACCACGGAGCAAACTCACGAGCTATCGCGAGTAGCAAGTCGCTGCGACCTTCTCCTCCCAGACCTATCTGGATCAGTCACAGTCGTGACAGAGAGAGAGAAAAAGACACAGTGAAGCACCTCTCTATATATCGATATACATAGTAGCTAGATATATATCATCTCCAATATAATCTCATTTGCCCCAACCAGATTGCCCCAACTAGTCAGGTAGGGAAAAAAAAAGAAAAAATGAAAAGATGTTTCTATAGGCGTATATATATATATGAAGATAATCTGCTTATTCCCAGTAAGAGGACTGAAATGTCACTACTTGGGTGAATAAAGGACGACACTTTTTTTCAGTTTATCTTGATGTTACACTGCTTTTTTCTATTTTATACAGCAGATAATTGGTCTCATCTTAAGGCACACCATTAATTCCTACACTGACAGTGGTGCCCTAGTTTTGGATATATACCGTATATATATTTTTTTCTAACTTGATTCGGCAGGTAGGGAAAAAAGTTATATATACTATTGCAGTCAAAGCAGCACTGTCTATGTGACAGCAGTTTAGGTGGGATCAACCATATTAGGCCTCATGCACGACAGTATTTTTTTGCGGTCCGCAAAACGGGGTTCCGTTGTTCCGTGATCCGTGTCTTTTTTTGCTTCCGTTGTGTTTCCATGTGTCTTCCGTTTTTTTTTTTAGCTGACATGACCCAAAAGATATTACCAAAAGACAGGCTGACAATTTTTGCCAAATGCCCGCCAAGGGATCTGCAAAAAAATGCAGACGCGGAACACGGATGGCCATCCGCATTTTTTCACAGTCCCTTGAATGGGACTTGAATGGGTCCGCAAACTGTTTTTCGCGGGCAAGAATAGGACAGGTTATAGTTTTTGACGGGCTGGAATCACGGACCAGGGACGCGGAGGACAAACGGTGTATTTGCCGAGTTTTTCACGGACCCACTGAAAACCAATGGGTCCGCAGAAAATCACGAAAAATGGCGCAACGGACACGAAATCAAACAACGTTCGTGTGCATGAGGCCTTATTCACACATCCGTGTCCGTGCTCAAATCCGTCAAAATGTGGTCAGTGATGCATCCATGAAGGATCGGTGTTAGGTCCGTGTGTCAGTTTTTGCTTTTTAATGATCCATGAAACACGGATGGCATCCTGCACACGTGCGTAGAACACTGGCTTGTGAATGAGGCTTTAGAGAAGAAAAAAAAGCCGCACTATATACAATTTCAGTGAAAAGAGTAGTGGTAGCTGGTGAATAAAGGACACTACTGAAGTTGGATGTGCTGCGGCTTCTTTTTCTTATATAATATACCATATATATGGTGTTAGTGATACCGTTAAGTGCTCATGCACATGACCGTATGAATTTTGCCGTCCGCAAAACAATGATCCGCAAAAAAATGTATGACATCTGCGTGACACCTGTGTTGCATCCATGTTTTTTTGCGGATCCATTGTAACAATGTCTGTTCTTGTCCGTAAAACAGACAAGAACAGGACATGTTCTATTTTTCTCTTTGTTGTTTTTGCGGAATGGACATGCGAACATACAGACACGGAATGCACACAGTTATTTCTGTTTTTTGCGGCCGCATTGAAGTTAATGGTTCTGCATAAAGGACACCAAAAAATTGGAACGGACACAGACAAATAATAAGTTTGTGTGCATGAGTCCTAAGGCCCCTTTTACACTAGCGAGTATTGGTCTCTCAGCGCGTGTCAGCGAGAGCACCCATCCTGACCTTCCAGCACTGATGGCGTCGCATAGCATTATACTGATTTATGACGCAGTGTAACCCTTGCATAATGCTGTCAGTGTACTGTATACAATATATTCCTGAACTGTAAGACTGAGTTCACGCTTCAGTTAGTTGATCAGTGATTTCCATCAGTTATTGTGAGCCAAAACCAGTAGTGACGCCTACTCAGAGATCAGGTATGATGGAAAGATCTGCACTGATAGTCACATAGCGCTAATTAGGTTGCGGTGGGTCACATAAGCTTTTTGATTTCTGTATAACATGGTTATAATGGAAAATAACAGAATCGGTATAACGGTAACCAAAAAGAACACTTTCTGTTTTAATCTGTCTTATTATAATTGAATGGGGAATAAATAATAGTGTGTTTGCGGAATTTTTTTGTTAAGAAATATCGTCTCGGAAACTGTACACTGCAGATGAGGCTTACGAACTGTTGTGCTTAGACACTGAGCTGTCTGATAATGCTGATATGTTTTTGTGGTTTTGTTGAGAGCGACACAGAGAGCTCTGACAGTAGTATGCATGCTGGATGATTATCAAAGAGGTGCAGAACCAGCAAACCACAAAATTCTGACACGCCTAGCACCAGCAGAGATGTGCCAACCTCAGGTGAACCAAGTCCTGACACGCATAGCACCAGCAGAGACGTGACAACCTCAGGTGCACCAAGTCCCGACACACCTAGCATCAGCAGAGACGTGCTAACCTCAGGTGCACCAAGTCCCAACACGGCTAGCACCAGCAGAGATATGCCAACCTCAAGTGCACCAAGTCCCGACACTCCTAGCACCAGCAGAGACGTGCAAACCTCAGGTGCACCAAGTCTTGACACACCTAGCACTAGCATAGACGTGCCAACCTCAGGTGCACCAAATCCCGACACGCCTAGCACCAGCAGAGACGTGCCATCCTCAGGTACACCAAGTCCCGACACGCCTAGCACCAGCAGAGATGTGCCAACCTCAGGTGTACCAAGTCCCGAAACGCCTAGCACTAGCAGAGACGTGCCAACCTCAGGTGCACCAAGTCTTGACACACCTAGCACCAGCATAGACGTGCCAACCTCAGGTGCACCAAATCCCGACACGCCTAGCACCAGCAGAGACGTGCCAACCTCAGGTGCACCAAGTCCCAACACGCCTAGCACCAGCAGAGACGTGCCAATCTCAGGTGCACCAAGTCCAGACACGCTTAGCACCAGCAGAGACGTGTCAACCTCAGGTGCACCAAGTCCCGACACGCCTAGCACCAGCAGAGACGTGCCAACCTCAGGTGCACCAAGTCCCGACACGCCTAGCAGCAGTAGAGATATACCAACTTCCAGCAGAGAGGCACAAGTGCCTGAAACACTCCCTCAAATTGCCTCTCTGAATTGGCAGCCCCCAAGTACAAGCATCCCGTTTGTCCCAGAATTGAATGCTGTACCAGGTATTACACTGGATGTAACTGGATTTGACCCACCACAGTTTTTTTCAGCTCTTTGTACTGGATGACCTTTTTGAGCTTTTTATAAAAGAGACAAATGTATATGGTGCTCAATAGAGATGAGCGAATTTTTTAAAAATTTGATTAGGCCATTTAAAAAATATATAAAAATAGTTTGATCCGAATTTATTCACGGTGAATTTCATTAAAAAACACTTGCAAAGAGCCTGTATAGTGGTGTAGAACACTGTGCCTTGCAGTAACACGCATAGGGAGTCTGCTGTGGTAGTGAAATAATACAGTGAGTCAGTATGACATTCAGATGACAGGCGTCGCTCTGAGAATCACTGCATACTTCACTTATTTGGGCAGTCACAGGGCCAAAACTGACCAAATAACTCAAGTGTGAACTCATATTTTTTTTTTTGCTGTGTTCACCTGAGGGGTTAGGTCATGTGTTATTTTTATATAGAAGGTTGTTAGGGACGCGGCGATACTTAATATGTCTACTTTTTATTTATTTAAGTTTTACACAATAATATCATTTTTGAAACAAAAAAAATAATGTTTTAATGTCTCCATAGTCTGAGAGACATATTTTTTTATTTTTTTGGGCGATTGTCCTATGTAGGGTATCATTTTTTGCGGGATGAGATGACGGTTTGATTGGCACTATTTTGGAAGACATATAACTTTTTGATCGCTTGCTATTACACTTTTTGTGATGTGAGGCGGCTATACCTAATATACCTAATATACCTAATATATTAATTTTTATTCATTGATAAATGTGTGTTTTTATTTTTACTTTTTTTCACTTTTTTTACATTTTTTTGACCCAGACCCACTTGGTTCTTGAAGATCCAGTGGGTCTGATGTCTGTGTAATACAGTACAGTACACTATATAGTGTACTGTACTGTATTTCCAAACAGGAGTGGGAGGCAGGAGACCGGGTGGGCACTGGCAGCTTAACTCACTATGTCACGCTCTCGCAGAGCAGTCGTGTGATGTAGTGAGTTACGCTGCCAGTGCCCGTCCGCCCGGCCTCCTACCTCCTCCTCCTGCTTGATACTGACATTGTAAGTAAATATTAATGGAGTGCATTAAAGATTATTATAGTTTAACAGTGGCTACAGTTATAGATAGGATTACTACAATGAGCGGGGCAATAGAATACAGTGACTGCACCGGGCCCCGCTTCCATTACAAAACTAGATACTGGCCCCCAGCCCGTCCTCCCTCCCCACTGATACACCCGCCGACCGCGCTGTGAAGTATGTGGTCGGCGGTGTATCAGTGTAACCTGCAGCATTTGCCCCATAAGATGCACTGCATCTTATAGGGCGAAAAATATTGTAGATACCACATAAGGTTATAACAATAGTTTTATAAGGGTACGAATGTTAATAGTACATACATGCAGTATACTGAGAACGCAGCAGTGCTGCAATAACCAGGGATCCTGCAGTTATCTTAACTTATATACCTGGGTATATATATATATATATATATATATATATATATATATATATATAGTCCTGTGCACGATACCTCCAGGCAACAGAAGAGAAGATCCAAGTGCAGGGGCCCCTGTGGATGTCTGTAGATCCAGGACTCTTTCAGGAGATGACAAGCAGCCTATCAGGAGATGACGATGATGATGATGATGAAAGGATTTCTTCCAGGCAGGGGAGCAGCAACAGTAGTAGATGCAGGCCTGACTACCCTAACACTGAGTCCTTAACCTGCCAACTAATCTACCACTGCAACCGGGCATCTAACTATCTATTTGGTCGTCAGAAGCCTAACCTATCACCCTGAACTATATACTGACCCCTAACTACAATTACTAGCTAGATTTTGGGAAAACATAAGTAACACAGAGCAGAACTACCGGCTCTGTGTGAGGGATATAAAGAGGAGCAGGTGGCAATCTATTCCTATACAGTCCAGCTTCACTAGCTGATCTTAAGGATATAGATACTCAAAGATCTGCTATCTATTTCTCCTATCTATTTGTGTCACGGATGAACCGCGAGAAACCGCAAGATATCCGGAAATAAAATGCAGTCAATCGATTTTCTGATTGTCGCATCCAGGAATTACAGATTCAATTCCTGATGCCCAGCAGATAACGCAATAAAGATAATTCAATCCCTGTAATTACAAGCTGTTGTCCTAGGAGGCCAACGTTCTCTTAACGTAATTACAGCTAGTTTCCTTAATTAACCCTACACAAAGAACTTCCTTGCCGCAGAAATCTCACAGCTAGGTGTGAACCGACACCTGACAAGAACATTTGGTCTGTCACTGATAGAGGGCTTGTAAGCCAGCCTGAGTCAGTCTTTCTGGCACCAATGGAAAATGAGTATGTCATATATTTTTTACCCCTTTGTACGAATATCATACGTAGGATAGGTATGTAAATTATATCATTTTGTTGGTCAGAATCCGCTGAGTTTTCTGATATAAACATATGCCGCTGGGATAAGCAACATCCAGCTTAGTAAAGATCTCAGTAACCGAATATGATATAATGCTCATGTATCGTGTCAATGAGATCGATATTTTCTGAGGATCGTAAATTTGTCATTATTATTTGTGTGCGACGGACGTGTGCTGTGATATGAAATGTCATATTTTTGGGACTTGAATTTCCCTCCGAATAACAGCATCTAGCCCAGGGGGCTGAGCCTGAGATCCCGCCTAACAGCTGGACCCTTCATAAGGCTATGAGCGAAATCTAATTGGAGTCCTCCCTTGTGTAATAACACCTGAAGAAGCCAGCCGCGAGGACCAAGGTGGGCTGGCAGCCATTTTTACCGGACTTTTTATTCTGGAACAAACGGACTTTCTTGGACTTTCCACAAAGGACATCTTTCTTCAAAAACTAAGTATTCCCTTTCATCTGTTTCCCCTTTTATTTTACACTGGACTATCCTTCCCTATATTTGTTATTTTTATTTATTTCTGTAAATGTTAATTATTTGTATTGTATGCATAATAAATGATGTTAAAGTCATTTTCTTCAGCCTCATACCTGCTCTGAGCTCGCAGAACGAATCCTAGACGTTTCTGAAGAGTCGCTACCCTGACAGTTGTCGTGTTTAGTTAAGGGTTTCCCTTGCCCTGTTACAAGGGATGGTGGCAGTCTACCTACATATTGCGTAGTGTATGTTTCCTGTAGTTCGCACGCTCCCTCCTAGCCTGTCTGCTGCCCAAATTTCGGTGGTTTCAGTTCGCCGACCGCATCCCCGATCTGCGGTCTGAAACGTATTGGAAGGCATTGAGCGGTCCGGCCACTAGGGGGCATGTGACAACTTGCCTTAGCCTTCTGGGGACATAAGATGTCTTCTCCTCCAGCAGCGGCAAAGAGGCTACATACACTACATCTCAGCAGTATTAGCAGTTCCCTACACTGGTATGAAAAGATATCCATCTATTTGCTACAGATAGCAATGTAAAACTCCTATGTGAAGTGCAAAAAGTCTGGGGGAACACAAACATTTCTTTGGTATCAAGAAATAATTATTGAGAAATGAATGTACCCCATTAGAGGCCCCACCCTACTACTGGAAGCAGAAGAAAGAAGGAGATTGGTTGAAAGGCACTTTATTGCAGCTATACAACCAACACGAAACCAAAGAGATCCACAAAGGAGGTGCCGTGTCTGGACAAAACGAGGCATCAGACGAGACACAAGATACTTTTGCCCTGACTGCCCCTCTCTGCCCCCACTGTGTATTGGAGACGGTTTTCAAGTGTATCATACACAGGCACGCTTTTACATTTTCTTGCTGAAGAAAAATATGTATAACATTGCTGTTCCCTTTTTGTATTTTGGTACACATAGGGCTGTAGTAGGATTTATTTATTTTTTTGTAGTTTGAGCTAAATCAGCAGCATAGTGAAAAAATGCAGTTTTTTATGTTTTGTAATTTTGTTACATCTTCCAACAAAAGGTGCAAAATGGTACAAATGGAAAACGTTAATTTTACAATAAACCCCTTGTTGAATACGTTGGATTGTCTGCATGCTGGTATTTAGGCTGAAAGGTATGCCTTTACTTCTAGGCACCATAAAATGCATTGGGAGTGGGCAACGTACACAACTGGGGTGTCTTTTATTGCAGGAGTGTTTCCCGCATTGATATTGGGGTGCTTTTTCTCGATAGCTTGCAGCATGTTTGCAGTAATTTGGGTTCAATTGAAAAAATGTAGTTTTTTTTATTTTTGCTCCATCTTCTAACAAAAAGTGGAAAAAATGGAAAATGGCAGTTTTATCATATACCCCTCGTTGAATACTTTGGGATGTCAATTTTACTCAGTAGTGTCCTTTTTAGGTGGTTTTTAATGTTTTGGCTGCATATGTAGGGCCACTGCAAAGACAACATGCTGCTATTTAATGGCCTTTGGAAAAAATTTCACTTTAAGGCCTCTTGCACACGGCCGTTGTGGTTTTGTTCGCAACATCCGAGCAGTGGCCAGGACGGATCCAGACCCATTCAACTTGAATGGGTCCAGGATCCGTCCATTCCGCAAAAAGTTCTATTTTTTTGCCGAACAGAAGCACGGATCGGAACCCCATGGAAGCACTCCGTAAGGGTTCCGTTCCGCACCGCATCTCCGGATTTGAGGACCCATTCAAGTGAATGGGTCCGCATCCGTGATGTGGAATGCACACGGCCGTTGCCCTGTATATTGCGGAACCTCCGTATGCAGCCCGCAATATGGCCACGGGAGCACAAAAGCCGTGTGCAAGAGACCTAAAGCTGAAAGGTATGCCTTTACTTCTGGGCGCCATAAATTGCCCTGGGAGTTGGCAACATACACAATTCAGATATTCTGTACATCCAGATCAATAAGGTAATATATTTTAGTATCAATATTTGCATTTGTACTACTAATCAAGAGAGTGTAGTGGCCAAATTAACAAAAAAAATGTAAAAAAAAAAAATGACTTTCTTCGCTATTTCTCTGCTCATAATAATAAAAAAAAACTGTAATATATGAAATCAGTCAAGTAAATAAATACCCCATGTGTCTTGAAAAAAATAAAGTCAAAACAGTTATGATATGCAAAGCACTTGTGAAGATATTATTATTTAAAACGGTACATACCAGAACTGTAAATATTGACCTGGACATGAGGGCATCAATGATCCTTGGTCATGAAAGGGTTAATATAGAAGTGAATACCGCTGATACTATTTATTTGAGAAATAATCACAGCTTTTTATGGATGATGAGTTATTATTATTTTTTTTATAAAACCGATGTCAATGTTTTTATACCGCAACCCATATGCAAATGTGGAAGGCGGGAGTGATGTATTGTAACATAAATACCGCCTATTTTAACAAAGGAAGTAGACGCCCCTGATGAAGCGGAGCAAAACCTAAGTCGGGCAGGAGTTTATTTTACACGTGATACCATGTGCATGATCCTGTAAGTAGAATAAAGTGTTTTATTTTAACTCTACTAGTGGGTCTGCGCTATGTCTATGTTACCTTTAAAGGTCTGACAAAGAGGACCCTTTATCTGCCCGTGAATTAAGAGATACGGAAACGATTCTGGCCTGGGAAGGAGATGTGAATAAGGGAGACGAGCAGTGAGGAGAAGAAACACGTCACCATCTTTATGTACTAACTGTTCACTGAGCGCGGATCTAAACAGTTTGTGGACTGAGAACAGACATGGTGGCGGAGTCGGTATTCTCCTGTCACCACAATGCACTTTCCAGGTCACCCCCCCAGTTCCATCACTGCTATTCCCTTCTTTTGAGGTCCACACCCTCTGGCACTTCTATCCCCTCCCCCTGTATTCCGTACCCCTGGCTCACCCACCCAGTTCTTGGACCACTTTGCAGCCTGGCTGCCACACTTCCCGTCCTCTAAAATACCAACCCTTATCTTGGGAGACTTCAATATCCCCATAAACAGCCCAATCTCCCTGTCTGCCTCCCAGCTTCTCTCTCTAACCTCCTCTCTTTGCCTCTCACAACTTTCTAACTCTCAGACACATAAAGACGGTAACAGACTTGACTTGGTTTTCTTCCAGCTTTGCTCACTCTCAAACTATAATAACTCACCTCTCTCACTCTCTGACCACAACATCCTCTCCTTCACTCTCACAGATACACACCCACCCTAGCACACTGTTACTTATTACTAGATATTTTCCGAAAATCACAATAAAAACGGCTATTTCCTGGCTGCAGAGAGCCTTTATAGGGGTGTGGAACACTTTGCCTTGCAGTAACACACATAGGGAGTGTGCTGTGGTAGTGAAATAATACTGTGACTCTGTATGACATTCAGATGACAGGCGTCACTATTCCCTTACGTCCTACCAGCAGCACAGATGGGGTTAACCACCCCCCGTGGACTGGCAGGACCGGCGGAATGTTTAATGAGCCCAAGACTAATAACTCAATTTAACAATTAATTATCTCCTTAAAAGGAGGAAGTCAACCCCCAGCCCACTGTGTTTTTTTCTGTCCTCCTGGACAGGTGGATTAGGCGGTTTGTTCCCCCTTTTCTTATGGAAAGTGCGGGGAGCCTTCTTTTGCATTTGGGTAACGGCGCTTGCCCTTTTCCTAGGTACCTTGTCAGTTTGGCCAGCAGCTTATTTGCTGCCGGCCCGCGCAGCTGCGCCTGGCTGGGAGTATTTTGGTGGCGTCCCTTGGTCCAGGATTCTGGTACCTAGCGCACCATCTTCCGGAGGTGACGTGGGATTCTCCTTTGCATCACCTCCGGGTAATCCGGCCGTGATTTTTCACGGGCACGATTTTTTTTCATAGATGCGATTGTTTTATGCATCTTCCTGTGGAGGATTTCACTGGGGAAGGGTGGATTGGCTATCCTCCCCTTCCCCTATTTTGGGAGGCTGTGTGCTCCAATTCAGTCTCTGGCTACATATGCTTTTTCAGCTAGCTCCCAGAGTCCTAAAATTTGTGTTGTTCCACTCTGTGGTGTTTTTTCCTCAGCTGCCTCCGGTCTGTTTTTCTACCTTTCCTGCGTAGATAGGTGGTTTACAAATGTTTTATTTGTCCTTTTTTTCCCGCAGTGATGTCTTCTCCGCGGGATTCGGAAGGCAGGAAAGTGGATTCCAAGAGGAAGCATCTATCCTGCTACCATTTCAGCAGTCAACGGTTATTGTAAGCTGATCATACCTGCACTTGTGAGATCGCAGAAGCTAAACAGCTTAAGGCTGGACTAAGACCAGCTTGAGAGACCGGTTGGGAATCCCTGGGTCCGTTGACTTAACCTATCCAGGTGTTACAGCTGCCGTTAGAGGTTTCTGACCTCTAGTGAACCTACGTTGCAGGATATGTATCAATGGCTCTGTTAAAGGAGTCATAGGCCTGCTGGAAGGAAATTCTTCCTATTCCTGCCCAGGCCCCTATGGAGACCTCTGTGCCGGTAGAGAGACCTTCTTGGTCTCCTTAGTTTCTTCCTCCTCGGATGAGGAAGAGCTGACGTTGTGTTTTCTCCCCTGGAAAGACACAGAAGTTGCTCAAGTCCATCAGGTCGGGGGACCATGATGTTGACTGTGGGGAGCCTCCCGTTCCCGCTACTCGGGCACTTCGTGTCTTCAAAGCAGATGAGACCCTCCTCTCTGTCATGATATAGAGTGGAAAAAACCTTGAAAAGGTCGGTTTTAACAAAGAAGTTTAAATCCATGTTCCAGATGGCTTAACCCTTGGTGGATTCATGGGGATCCATTCCCAAGGTGGACATGGCTATTGCCAAGTTGTCCAAGCACACTCTGGTTCCTGCAGACGATGGGTCTAGCTGCAGGACCCCCTTGCAGAGTGCACACTAAGACGGGATATTACGACAGCTGCTGCTTCTGCTTCCCACAGCCATAGCGGCTTTTGAAGTCTCTACGTTCCTCCGATCTCGCCTGGATCAAAATTAAGTTGATGTGAACCAGAGGTTTTTTCCAGGACGACATACTGGCTGCTTTCAAGACCATCAACCTGGCTACGGACTTCTTGTGCGATACCGCACAGCTCCAGTTGAAGCTAACGAGGGAGCTTCCCCGCTAGCAAAGCAAGTCCTGGGAACGAGGCCAAACACAGATCCTTGCTCTTAAAGCTAAGCAGCAGGTCTGTGGCTCATGGGAGACCAAGTGTGCCTTTGGCACCCTGTAACAATACTCTCAAATAATGTCAGGGGCCTATATTTAGCATGGCCCTGGCATCAGCAGCCCATATTCCATTTTGGCTTAAGCCTTGGGTCGCTGACAATTCCTCAAAATTCAGCTACGGGCCTCTTCGAGGCTCTTGGTTAATTCCCGTTACTCCTGCCGTCCTGCCAATAAGCTTCCCCATTCCTAAGCTTCATGTACCCGTCGGGAGTCGTCTCTCCCACTTCTGAGAAGAATGGATCCAAGAGATCTCGGATCCCTGGGTCCTGAATATCATTTCCAACGGTTATTTAGTCAACCTCACCTCTATTCCTCTGGACAGGTTTGTCAAGATCAACCTTCTACAAGCTGCCAAGGAGACGATCCTAGAGGCCTACATTCAGGACTACATTTGCAAGGGGCTCTGGAGGAGGTTCCGTCCAGGAGAACGGGGCCTAGGGATCTATTCACCAGTTTTTCTGGTTCCCAAGGCTTCAGGAGATCTCGGATGATTATCGATCTGAGATATTTCAATCGATTTATAAGGAAGGTGAAGTTTCGTGTAGAAACCATCAGGTCAGTAGTTCACGTCGTCAATCCTGGAGACGTGATGGCAATCCTGGACCTCAAGAATGCATATCTGCACATCCCGATCCATCCTGGTTCCAGGAAGTATATCAGGATCACGGTCCAGGTGTCCGGTGTCGTCAGGCATTTTCTGTTTGTTGCCCTTCCCTTTGGCATTTCTTTGCCCCTCACACTTTTACCAAGGTGGTGGTTCTGTGGTGGCGGCTTTGAGGCTTCATGGACTGACCATTATTCCTTATCTGGACGACTGGCTTTGAAAGCCTCTGCTCTAGCGGTCCTAACCCAACTTCTTCAGGTAACAATATCCTTTCTGTTCCACCTAGGTTGGATCATCAGCTGGTAGAAGTCGAACGTGAGCCCAGTCGACTTCAGTAAGATATCTAGGCTTCATAACCGACTCCACTGGGATGTCGCTCCAGTTGACTCCAGAAAGAAGATTCGGGTTCAGAACACGGCAAGTTCCTTTCCCGGCGAGTTCCAATCCAGACTCTCATGAAGATGTTGGGGCTCATGTCAGCGTCTGCGGAAGCAGTCCTTTAGGCTCTATGGCACCTCCGCCTCTATAGTCGGAGGTCCTCTCCTAATGGAATGGCAGCCCTGCTGGGCTAAACTCCCTGTGCTCCCTGACTTGGCAAACTGGGTATTCCCTCAGATGGTGGTGCCATCTTTTAGACGGGAAGTCTATGACCCAGCCAGTCTGGGTCATATTGACTACGGAAGCGTCCTAAGTAGGCTGGGACGCTCACCTAGATGACTCTCCAGTTCACGGGACCTGGTTTCCTCAGGAGTGGCTTCTTTCGTCCAATCTCCACGAGATTCAAGCTATCCGGCTAGTCCTCCTTCACTTAGCCCCTCAGATCCGGGGCAAAACGGTTAAAGTCCAGTCAGACAATGTGACTGCGGTACTTTACATCAACCAGCAGGGAGGCACGAGATCACTTCCCCTCCAGTCAGAGATCGGGGTGATTCTGGATTAGGCAGAGTTGTACCTTTCCCACTTATCTGCGATCCACATCCAAGGCTCCCTCAATATGATAGCGGCTGAGCCGCGGTCTTCCGTCGGTGGAGTGGTCTTTACATCCGGAGATATTCAAGCAGATAGTCTTCAAGTGGGTATGCCAGAGGTGGATCTCATGGCAACAAGGTTCAATGCCAAGGTGGAGAGGTTCTGCTCCCTTTACAGGGAGGACAACTCCCTGGCATTAGACGCTCTGTCAATATCCTGGAGGTTCAGGCTGGCTTACAGCTTCCCTCCCTTTTCCATGATACCTAGGGTATTGATGAAAATCCATCAGGATCAGGCCTCGGTGATAGCCATCATACTGTTTTGGCCGAAGAGATCCTGGTTTACCTAGCTCACCCAGTTGAGTCGAGGACAATATTGGAGGCTCCCCCCACAGCAGACCCTGGTGTCGTGGGACACTCACCTCTGCTCAGATCTGCACAGATTCAACCTGACAGCCTGGAGGTTGATCAGTCTCTTCCCAGAATAGAAGGGCTTTCAGAGTCGGTCCTGAGAACGCTGTCTCATTCTAGAGCGGACTCTACCAAGAGAGCCTACTCTTGTATTATGAGGATATTCTCATCCTGTTGTACCTCAACTGAGGTGGCGTCTGCAGATCCGCCCTCTCCGCTATCCTTCAGTTCCTGCAAGACGGCCTTGATAGAGGCCTTGCCCTCTACTCTGAAGGTTCAAGTTTCAGCCATCTCAGCTTGCCTTAACAGGCTTTTTTTCTCAGGACCCGCTGATCAAACGGGTCCTTAAAGGAGCTGAAAGATTAAAGCCTACAATACTGAGACCCTTTTTTCAATGGGTTTTGAGTAGTTCTCGGGGGTCAGCACCCCCTTTGAACCGTTAGAGGAGGTGGACATCAAGTTCGTCACTTGGAAGTTTGCATTTCTCCTTGCAGTGACTTTGGCCAAGAGGGTCTCTGAGCTTCAAGCTCTCTCAGCACATGAGCCCTATACCATTTTCTTACATGACCGGGACCTTCTTAGATTCCTCCCGTATTGTAGGCCTAAAGTTCCTTCCTTCCAGAACATCAACCAGGTGATATTCCTCCCGGTTCTGTCGACATCTACCACCTCCTCCTAGGAACCTGCTAGACATCCTCTGGACATCTCGAGATGTCTCCGGATCTATGTGGATAGATCAAGGAGTTCAGGAAAGATGAGAATCTGCTAATCCTGTTGCCGGTAAGTTTAAAGGCTATAAGGCATCCAAACCTTCCATCAGTCGGTGGATTGAGGAGGCTATTAAGGAATCCTTTGTTTCCACAATCTCTGGACCCTCCGGGATTCGTGAAGGCCCACTCTACTAGAGTTGTGGCTACTTCTTTTGCCGAGAGGAGTCTTCTGCCTCTCAACATGGTTTGCAAAGCTGCCTCCTGGAGCTCTGAATCGACATTCATCTCCCATTATAGACTAGATGCCAGTCTAGCTGAGTTTCGGCCTTTGGGCAGACTTTTCTTAGTTCTGCCAGGCAGGAAGGCCCTCCCTAGGGGTTTCTTCTTGCTATCTCCCCATCTGTGCTGCTGGAAGGACGTAAGGGAATCGTTCATTTCTAATGATAATTAGTGATGAGCGCAGTGCCTATTCGATTTCGACGAAATTCGCGAATATTCGTATGAATATTCGTTTCATATTCGTCGAAATCGAATATTCGTCATTATTCTAGTTACCGCGATTAATATGCGATTTAAATAATCGCGTATTGCGATTTTAACTTAAGGCTACTTTCCTATTGGTTTCATATCTAGAATTATAGCGAAGATGACGGATATGACGAATGTATTCGTCATATTCCTCAAAACGAAGATAACGAAGTATTCTACATCTTCGTTTTAGCTACCTATTCGTCAACTTCGCTAATTCTAGCAATCAAATAGGAAGGTTGACTATAGAGACAGCTGTGTTAAATTACGCTATGCGATTTTTTTTTTTTTTTAATAAATAGAATAATAATAATATAATATAATAATTTTATTAAGTAATATAATTATTGTATTAAAAAAATCGCATAGCGAATTTAACACAGCTGTCTGGTAAGTCAACCTTCCTATTTGATTGCTAGAATTAGCGAATAGCGAAGTTGACGAATAGGTTGCTAAAGCGAAGATGTAGAATACTTCGTTATCTTCGTTTTGAGGAATATGACGAATACATTCGTCATATTCGCTATTCGCTAATTCTACCAAGCCAACCATAACTTCTGTGCTCATGGGCGTCCCCATCACCATGGGAGCGTCTCCATATACTAAAATGTACTGTCGGATTTGAGGAATTACGTTGAAATCGCAATGCGATTAATTCAAGTTATATTAATCGCATTGCGATTACAACTTAGAGCTGGGTTTATAATGGGTCAGCTTGCTAGAATGAACGAAGTTAACGAATATGGAATATAGCAGCACTGCTAAGTTGAAATCACAATGCGATTAATTTAACTTAAAGTATTAGCATTGCGATTTCAACTTAGCACTGCTAGTGCATAGCTATATTCCATATTCGTTAACCCTTTGGCATACTCCTCCCACAAGCGTCCTCGTCACCATGGGAACGCTGGTGGTTAGAATATACCATCGGATCTGAGTTAGATCGTGAAAACTCAAATCCGATGGTATATTCTAACATAGAGGCGTTCCCATGGTGATGGGATGCTTGAAGTTAGAGTATACCAACACGCGCATACATACCGGCTCCCTGCTGCCTGGAGGCACCTGTCCTCTGACAGGGCACTGTGATCTGCTCTATTAACCCCTCAGATGCCGCACCTGAGGGGTTAATAGTGCGGATCACAGCACCCTGTCAGAGGTCGAGTGCCGCCGGCAGCAGTGCGCTCCCACTATTAAAATCATTAATGGGCAGTGCGCCCTAATTCCCCTCACCAGTATTACAAACAATAATTGGTGGCCAGTGCCGATCCCCCTATTAAACATCATTGGTGGCCAGTGTGCGCCGACAATCCCTCCCCCGTATAATTATCGCTGGTCAGTGCGCACTCAATCCCCTCCCTCCCCAGTAAAAATCATTGCTGGCAGTGCGCCTCCCTCTCCCCCTCCCATCATTGGTGGCAGCGGCAGCTCCGATCAGAGTCCCAGCAGTGTAATGCTGGGGCTCCGATCGATTACCATGGCAACCAGGACGCTACTGCAGTCCTGGCTGCCATGGTTAGTTAGTCAGCATTGTACTTACCTGCGCTGGGCCGCCGGGCGCTCCTTCCCCTCAAACTGTGAGTTTGAGAAGAAGGTAAGTACAATGCTGACTAACTAACCATGGCAGCCAGGACTGCAGTAGCGTCCTGGCTGAAGAAAAGCTGAAGAAGACATCACTAGATTGTCTAGGTACACAAGGCTGTGCTAGTGAAGCACTGTATTTGATGTTTACACTGCTTGTGGAAGGATTAACAGTTAACGTCATCTTTTCACCTTGTATCCCTCAGCCTGGGAATTGCAGACTTTGTGAGACTTTTTGCATGTGGACGGTTTTCAGTCTCTGGCACTTACTACACTTTCTTGCTATGTGTTTGGATCGTTTGTAGTCTGTAACGCTTACCATGTCTATTCTGGTATGCTTTAGGTAGCTACTGTTGTCTCCTTCTCCAACCTCCCTCAGCCTGGTCACTGCCAAGGGGCTAAATTGAGGGGCTATATGGTGGACCTCACTCTCCTATCTGTTCTACTTGGCACACTCTGAACTGAACTCGCTTCACTTTCAGCTCGTCCATTTCTATAAGGAAATAGAAATGGACTATTGTGTCTACACTAGATAATTGTCTATAAAATGATGGTAGTCTCACATTTGAAGCTGTAGTGGATGGGGAGATATTGAGCCTGAAAGTCAAAAGTTCAAAACATTGCTACACTTTTGCTCGTCAGTGTATATGAACTCTCTCTTGACTGCATGCTCCCTTTCCTCATAGTTATTTCCTCCTCTAAGTGAGGAGGTTGTGGCCTGAACGGCCTACTCACTTTTTAAAGCACGAGTGAAGATTGTAGACTCCGGCCTACTTGTGGGTTCTGCAGACATAGGAGGTGAAGTCCGGGGTCGAGTAGGATCCATAGCGGGAAACATTATCTCTCCACTTGGCGGTGTATGGGTCATCTTGCCACTCTTGTGGAGAGAATGCAGACTTCTGCAGCAGTTTGGCTTCTCCAGCATCATGGAGGTCATTTTGGTGTTTCTTGACTGCAGCTGGATCGGTCCCCTGCTTCAGCTGGCATTCAGGGTCGCCGTCCTGAGGATGAGCTGGCACATCAGAGCAGCCAGGAGGTGGCGGCTGCACAGCCTCAACAGTGGGTGCTGAAGCAGCTTCTGGGCTAGGCATAGCCCAGTCTGGAGCGCTGCCTCGTGCGGCCATGTTGGAGGATTGCCGCTCTGGAGGCGAGAGCGCTGACTCCTTCTTCAGTCCCAACCCCTATGTTTACTTGCATTGGGGAGGCAGTTACAGGTTTTCCCACCAGCCATGGCGCGGTGCAGACATCAAGAGACATAATATAAGGTCTATGGTGGCGCAGTAAACAATTACTTTCCAACTTTTAGAAAAGGGGTGACTCCTTGTTTTTCCTGCCACTAGCAGGCGTTCACCACGGTGATGACACAGCAGAAATTCAGAATTGACCCTTTGCGGGCTGGTTAGCAGCCATTTTGCCAATAGCAACACTCAATTCAGTGACAGCAAGCAGTGGTAATGACACGCAAAGCTCACAATTTTCAACTTTTGACACTGCAAACTTGTAGTAGGGGTCTTGCAGGTTGTCCTCGTACAGTTCCTCTGCCACATAAAGAATATTTCAGAGCACTAAAGATGATAATACGCCACAGCAAGCAGTTTTCAACATCTCTTGCATACACAAATGCAGAATAATGGCTTGTAACTTACAGTTTCTTGTAAGGCACAGATAATTTCATCCTGTTTACATAAGGCACAGAGGTAATTAAATCCTGTTCGTGATGCCAAAAATATGCAGCGACCAGGCCACAGGGGTGGACGTGAGTGTGGGTGGCCAGATGGGTGCAGTAGTCATACTCACGGTTTTCTGAAGCTCCCTAGGCCGGCGTGCAGTGACTGGAAGGGCGCACTGGTTTTTCCCTTCAGGGCACTCTCTGGTTCTGGGGTTCTCCTGCCTGATGGAGGTTGATGCAGGGTCCTGGTTGTCGTGATGCCAGCACCTTGAGGTGCAAATGTCGAAAAATTAAGAGAATCCAGTTCAATAAATAATACTGAGAATTTGAGGTAGTTGTACAGGTTCTGTAATCATGGAGGGTATCTGATTTCCAATCAAATATAATCCTGCTCTTACTTTAAGTCCAGGTAACAGGCTCAGGTGAGGCATTAACAGGCTCAGGTGAGGCACTAACAGGCTCAGGTGAGGCATTAACAGGCTCAGGTGAGGCACTAACAGGCTCAGGTGGGGCACTAACAGGCTCAGGTGGGGCACTAACAGGCTCAGGTGAGGCACTAACAGGCTCAGGTGAGGCACTAACAGGAATCCATGTTCTGATGACACTGTTAAGCTTCCTTTTGCTGGTATCAATGAGTCCTTTATCTGTACTGATTAGGTAACTGGTCCACGTCCTAACAGCCAGGTACTGGGTATGATATCATCTTGTCTCTTTATTTTTCCATTTCTCATCAGCTGGTAGAAGTCGACTTCAGTAAGATATCTAGGCTTCATAATCGACTCCACTGGGATGTCGCTCCAGTTGACTCCAGAAAGAAGATTCGGGTTCAGAACACGGCAAGTTCCTTTTCCCGGCGAGTTCCAATCCAGACTCTCATGAAGATGTTGGGGCTCATGTCAGCGCTCGCGAAGCAGTCCTTTAGGCTCTATGGCACCTCCGCCTCTATAGTCGGAGGTCCTCTCCTAATGGAATGGCAGCCCTGCTGGGCTAAACTCCCTGTGCTCCCTGACTTGGCAAACTGGGTATTCCCTCAGATGGTGGTGCCATATTTTAGACGGAAGTCTATGACCCAGCCAATCTGGGTCATATTGACTCACGGAAGCGTCCTAAGCAGGCTGGGACGCTCACCTAGATGACTCTCCAGTTCACGGGACCTGGTTTCCTCAGGAGTGGCTTCTTTCGTCCAATCTCCACGAGATTCAAGCCATCCGGCTAGTCCTCCTTCACTTAGCCCCTCAGATCCGGGGCAAAGCGGTTAAAGTCCAGTCAGACAATGTGACTGCGGTACTTTACATCAACCAGCAGGAAGGCACGAGATCACTTCCCTCCAGTCAGAGATCGGGGTGATTCTGGATTAGGCAGAGTTGTACCTTTCCCACTTATCTGCGATCCACATCCAAGGCTCCTCATATGATAGCGGCTGAGCCGCGGTCTTCCGTCGGTGGAGTGGTCTTTACATCCGGAGATATTCAAGCAGATAGTCTTCAAGTGGGTATGCCAGAGGTGGATCTCATGGCAACAAGGTTCAATGCCAAGGTGGAGAGGTTCTGCTCCCTTTACAGGGAGGACAACCCCTGGCATTAGACGCCTGTCAATATCCTGGAGGTTCAGGCTGGCTTACAGCTTCCCTCCCTTTTCCATGATACCGAGGGTATTGATGAAAATCTGTCAGGATCAGGCCTCGGTGATAGCCATCATACTGTTTTGGCCGAAGAGATCCTGGTTTACCTAGCTCACCCAGTTGAGTCGAGGACAATATTGGAGGCTCCCCCACAGCAGACCCTGGTGTCGTGGGACACTCACCTCTGCTCAGATCTGCACAGATTCAACCTGACAGCCTGGAGGTTGATCAGTCCCTTCCCAGAATAGAAGGGCTTTCAGAGTCGGTCCTGAGAACGCTGTCTCATTCTAGAGCGGACTCTACCAAGAGAGCCTACTCTTGTATTATGAGGATATTCTCATCCTGTTGTACCTCAACTGAGGTGGCGTCTGCAGATCCGCCCTCTCCGCTATCCTTCAGTTCCTGCAAGACGGCCTTGATAGAGGCCTTGCCCTCTACTCTGAAGGTTCAAGTTTCAGCCATCTCAGCTTGCCTTAACAGGCTTTTTTTCTCAGGACCCGCTGATCAAACGGGTCCTTAAAGGAGCTGAAAGATTAAAGCCTACAATACTGAGACCCTTTTTTCAATGGGTTTTGAGTAGTTCTCGGGGTCAGCACCCCCTTTGAACCGTTAGAGGAGGTGGACATCAAGTTCGTCACTTGGAAGTTTGCATTTCTCCTTGCAGTGACTTTGGCCAAGAGGGTCTCTGAGCTTCAAGCTCTCTCAGCACATGAGCCCTATACCATTTTCTTACATGACCGGGACCTTCTTAGATTCCTCCCGTATTGTAGGCCTAAAGTTCCTTCCTTCCAGAACATCAACCAGGTGATATTCCTCCCGGTTCTGTCGACATCTACCACCTCCTCCTAGGAACCTGCTAGACATCCTCTGGACATCTCGAGATGTCTCCGGATCTATGTGGATAGATCAAGGAGTTCAGGAAAGATGAGAATCTGCTAATCCTGTTGCCGGTAAGTTTAAAGGCTATAAGGCATCCAAACCTTCCATCAGTCGGTGGATTGAGGAGGCTATTAAGGAATCCTTTGTTTCCACAATCTCTGACCCTCCGGGATTCGTGAAGGCCCACTCTACTAGAGTTGTGGCTACTTCTTTTGCCGAGAGGAGTCTTCTGCCTCTCAACATGGTTTGCAAAGCTGCCTCCTGGAGCTCTGAATCGACATTCATCTCCCATTATAGACTAGATGCCAGTCTAGCTGAGTTTCGGCCTTTGGGCAGACTTTTCTTAGTTCTGCCAGGCAGGAAGGCCCTCCCTAGGGGTTTCTTCTTGCTATCTCCCCATCTGTGCTGCTGGAAGGACGTAAGGGAATCGTTCATTTCTAATGATAATTAGTGATGAGCTCAGGTGCCTATTCGATTTCGACTAATTCCAATATTCGTATGAATATTCGTTTTACATTCGTCGAAATCGAATATTCGGTCATTATTCTAGTTATCGCGATTAACATGCGATTTAAATAATCGCATATTGCGATTTTAACTTAAGGCTACTTTCCTATTGGTTTCATATCTAGAATATAGCGAGGATGACGGATATGACGAATGTATTCGTCATATTCCTCAAAACGAAGATAACGAGCATTCTACATCTTCGCTTTAGCTACCTATTCGTCAACTTCGCTAATTCTAGCAATCAAACAGGAAGGTTGACTATAGAGACAGCTGTGTTAAATTGCTATGCGATTTTTTTTTTTTTTTAATAAATAGAATAATAATAATATAATATAATAATTTTATTAAGTAATATAATTATTGTATTAAAAAAATCGCATAGCGAATTTAACACAGCTGTCTGGTAAGTCAACCTTCCTATTTGATTGCTAGAATTAGCGAATAGCGTAAGTTGACGAATAGGTTGCTAAAACGAAGATGTAGAATACTCGTTATCTTCGTTTTGAGGAATATGACGAATACATTCGCCATATTCGCTATTCGCTAATTCTACCAAGCCAACCATAACTTCGTGCTCATGGAGCGTCCCCATCACCATGGGAACGCCTCCATATACTAAAATGTACTGTCGGATTTGAGGAATTACGTTGAAATCGCAATGCGATTAATTCAAGTTATATTAATCGCATTGCGATTACAACTTAGAGCTGGGTTTATAATGGGTCAGCTTGCTAGAATGAATGAAGTTAACTAATATGGAATATAGCAGCATGCTAAGTTGAAATCACAATGCGATTAATTTAACTTAAAGTATTCGCATTGCGATTTCAACTTAGCACTGCTAGTGCATAGCTATATTCCATATTCGTTAACCCTTTGGCATACTCCTCCACAAGCTGTCTCGTCACCATGGGAACGCTGGTGGTTAGAATATACCATCGGATCTGAGTTAGATCGTGAAAACTTCAAATCCGATGGTATATTCTAACATAGAGGCGTTCCCATGGTGATGGGGATGCTTGAAGTTAGAGTATACCAACACGCGCATGACATACGGCTCCCTGCTGCCTGGAGGCACCTGTCCTTCTGACAGGGCACTGTGATCTGCATCTATTAACCCCTCAGATGCCGCACCTGAGGGTTAATAGTGCGGATCACAGCACCTCTGTCAGAGGTCGGGTGCCGCGGCAGCAGTGCGCCTCCCACTATTAAAATCACTAATGGGCAGTGCGCCCTAATTCCCCTCACCAGTATTACAAACAATAATTGTGGCCAGTGCCGATCCCCCTATTAAACATCATTGAGGCCAGTGTGCGCCGACAATCCCTCCCCCGTATAACTATCGCTGGTCAGTGCGCACTCAACCCCCTCCTCCCCAGTAAAAATCATTGCTGGCAGTGCGCCTCCCTCTCCCCTCCCATCATTGGTGGCAGCGGCAGCTCCGATCAGAGTCCCAGCAGTGTAATGCTGGGGCTCCGATCGAGTTACTATGGCAACCAGGACGCTACTGCAGTCCTGGCTGCCATGGTTAGTTAGTCAGCATTGTACTTACCTGCGCTGGGCCGCTGGCGCTCCTTCCCCTCAAACTGTGAGTTTGAGAAGAAGGTGCACAATGCTGACTAACTGTCCATGGCAGCCATGACTGCAGTAGCACCTGGCTGAAGAAAAGCTGAAGAAGACATCACTAGATTGTCTAGGTACACAAGGCTGTGCTAGTGAAGCACTGTATTTGATGTTTACACTGCTTGTGGAAGGATTAACAGTTAACGTCATCTTTTCACCTTGTATCCCTCAGCCTGGGAATTGCAGACTTTGTGAGACTTTTTGCATGTGGACGGTTTTCAGTCTCTGGCACTTACTACACTTTCTTGCTATGTGTTTGGATCGTTTGTAGTCTGTAACGCTTACCATGTCTATTCTGGTATGCTTTAGGTAGCTACTGTTGTCTCCTTCTCCAACCTCCCTCAGCCTGGTCACTGCCAAGGGGGCTAAATTGAGGGGGCTATATGGTGGACCTCACTCTCCTATCTGTTCTACTTGGCACACTCTGAACTGAACTCGCTTCACTTCAGCTCGTCCATTTCTATAAGGAAATAGAAATGGACTATTGTGTCTACACTAGATAATTGTCTATAAAATGATGGTAGTCTCACATTTGAAGCTGTAGTGGATGGGGAGATATTGAGCCTGAAAGTCAAAAGTTCAAAACATTGCTACACTTTTGCTCGTCAGTGTATATGAACTCTCTCTTGACTGCATGCTCCCTTTCCTCATAGTTATTTCCTCCTCTAAGTGAGGAGGTTTTGGCCTGAACGGCCTACTCGCTTTTTAAAGCACGAGTGAAGATTGTAGACTCCGGCCTACTTGTGGGTTCTGCAGACATACAGTAGGAGGTGAAGTCCGGGGTCGAGTAGGATCCATAGCGGGAAACATTATCTCTCCACTTGGCGGTGTATGGGTCATCTTGCCACTCTTGTGGAGAGAATGCAGTCTTCTGCAGCAGTTTGGCTTCTCCAGCATCATGGAGGTCATTTTGGTGTTTCGCGACTGCAGCTGGATCGGTCCCCTGCTTCAGCTGGCATTCAGGGTCGCCGTCCTGAGGATGAGCTGGCACATCAGTGCAGCCAGGAGGTGGCGGCTGCACAGCCTCAACAGTGGGTGCTGAAGCAGCTTCTGGGCTAGGCATAGCCCAGTCTGGAGTGCTGCCTCGTGCGGCCATGTTGGAGGATTGCCGCTCTGGAGGCGAGAGCGCTGACTCCTTCTTCAGTCCCAACCCCTATGTTTACTTGCATTGGGGAGGCAGTTACAGGTTTTCCCACCAGCCATGGCGCGGTGCAGACATCGAGAGACATAATATAAGGTCTATGGTGGCGCAGTAAACAATTACTTTCCAACTTTTAGAAAAGGTGTGGCACCATGTTTTTCCTGCCACTAGCGGGGCATTCACCACGGTGATGACACAGCAGAAATTCAGAATTGACCCTTTGCGGGCTGGTTAGCAGCCATTTTGCCAATAGCAACACTCAATTCAGTGACAGCAAGCAGTGGTAATGACATGCAAAGCTCACAATTTTCAACTTTTGACACTGCAAACTTGTAGTAGGGGTCTTGCAGGTTGTCCTCGTACAGTTCCTCTGCCACATAAAGAATATTTCAGAGCACTAAAGATAATAATACGCCACAGCAAGCAGTTTTCAACATCTCTTGCATACACAAATGCAGAATAATGGCTTGTAACTTACAGTCTCTTGTAAGGCACAGATAATTTCATCCTGTTTACATAAGGCACAGAGGTAATTAAATCCTGTTCGTGATGCCAAAAATATGCAGCAACCAGGCCACAGGGGTGGACGTGAGTGTGGGTGGCCAGATGGGTGCAGTAGTCATACTCACGGTTTTCTGAAGCTCCCTGGGCCGGCGTGCAGTGACTGGAAGGGCGCACTGGTTTTTCCCTTCAGGGCACTCTCTGGTTCTGGGGTTCTCCTGCCTGATGGAGGTTGAGGTCCCCTTGATGTTTTACTGTGTGATGCAGGGTCCTGGTTGTCGTGATGCCAGCACCTTGAGGTGCAAATGTGGAAAAATTAAGAGAATCCAGTTCAATAAATAATACTGAGAATTTGAGGTAGTTGTACAGGTTCTGTAATCATGGAGGGTATCTGATTTCCAATCAAATATAATCCTGCTCTTACTTTAAGTCCAGGTAACAGGCTCAGGTGAGGCATTAACAGGCTCAGGTGAGGCACTAACAGGCTCAGGTGAGGCATTAACAGGCTCAGGTTAGGCACTAACAGGCTCAGGTGAGGCACTAACAGGCTCAGGTGAGGCACTAACAGGCTCAGGTGAGGCACTAACAGGCTCAGGTGAGGCACTAACAGGAATCCATGTTCTGATGACACTGTTAAGCTTCCTTTTGCTGGTATCAATGAGTCCTTTATCTGTACTGATTAGGTAACTGGTCCACGTCCTAACAGCCAGGTACTGGGTATGATATCATCTTGTCTCTTTATTTTTCCATTTCTGTAACCTACAGGATGGTTCTCCCTAATGGCAGGCATGTAACTTCTTCTCCACTCTTTGTATTGGTTGCTAACAGAAACGGTTCCACATGGTCTATAGAGGAATGTGGTGAAACACAACTTTGTGCTTAGTTCTAGTGGTGTGTCCAGGTACTTGAGGCTTTGCCCAATCACTGGTCCATAAGCTAGAGACTGCTGCTGTCTCCACTAGACTTGCTCTATACCCAAGTCTACACTGGTGCTGGGTAGCTTCTGATGATTCCTCCTCCAACCTCCCTCATCCTGGCCACTGCCAAGGGGGCTAAAGCGGTCAGCTACATGGTGGACCTCACTCTCCTCTCAGTTCCACTTGGTACATTCTGAACTGTCAGGAACACATCGGAGTGTGGCTTACAGTCTTGCTTTATTCAAATTGCATTAGTTGTCCTGCTATGCGGTTGTGTGAAAGCTTGGCTGTGAGCAGTATTCTATCACCTTCAGACCGTGTTCACACCATAGTCAGCGTAGTGGCAGGACCCCATGCCATGCTGAGCGACTGTGACGTGGTGCATGAGGGGCTCAGATGTGTTCCTGACAGGAATATATTGCCAAAAGTCTCAGCTTTTAATATCTGCTTGTTTGACTAGCTAGTATAGTCAGTGGCATATCCGTTTGGTGCATTGTTTTCCTTCTGTGATTTATATATTTTATCCGCACAATGCTCCGTTTTGTGTAGGATGCCTTTGTGGTGCATGTGGTCCGCGCCGGCATCCTCCATTGTACGCGTTTATGCTGGGGATGGTCATTTGCTGCGGTCCACATGCGGTGGGACTGCTCCCCCAATGAGAAACTCGCTTCAGTGTTTGGGGTCTGAGCAGGTCCCCCATATTGGCCACTATATTTCTGTGATTACATTCTGAACTGAACTCACTTCCTTAGGGTACTTTCACACTAGCGTTTTGGATTCCGTTTGTGAGATCCGTTTCAGGGCTCTCACAAACGGTCCAAAACGGATCAGTTCAGCCCCAATGCATTCTGAATGGATAAGGATCCGTTCAGAATGCATCAGTCCGGCTCGTTCGCCTCTATTCATTCGTTTTGGAGGCGGACACCAAAACGCAGCATGCAGCATTTTGGTGTCCGTCTGAAGAGAGCGGAGCCTAACGGATCCGTTTTTTTACAATGTAAGTCAATGGGGGCCGGATCCGTTGTCAGTGACACAATATAGTGCATTTGAAAGCGGATCCGCTCCCTATTGACTTTCAATGTAATTCAAAGCGGATCCTGTTTTGAACTTTGTCATTTTTCTTTAAACCTAATGCAAGCGGATCCCGTTTCTGAACGGATACAAAAGTTTGCATTATAGGTGCGGATCCGTCTGTGCAAATAAACAGACGGATCCGCACCAACGTAAGTGTGAAAGTACCCTTAGCTGCTCCTTCCTGTAACCAGCCTGTCCCTTTTTATAGGGAAAATCACCAGCACCATCTAGTGGTGAATATTGTGTCTACATGAGATGGTTACCAACTAGAGTTGAGCGAACTTCTATTTTTAGTTCGGCGTCCAAAGTTCGGGTTCGGGTTATCGTAGCATCCCGTTATGGATTTCGCTACCACGGACCATAACGGCATTTGGAATCCATAAGGGGCTGCTTCAATGAACCCGAACCTTGGACAACCCTAAGGACCTGGGGTGACGTCACCGTCATGTGATGAGTGCAGGGGACGTGGCTCAGTACTGGATCACCTCTTATCCAATCCAGTGCTGAGCCACGCCCTGCACTGATCACATGACGGTGACGTCACCCCAGGTCCTTAGGGTTGTCCAAGGTTCGGGTTCATTGAAGCAGCCCCTTATGGATTCCAAATGCCGTTATGGTCCGTGGTAGCGAAATCCATAACGGGATGCTACGATAACCCGAACCCGAACTTTGGACGCCGAACTAAAAATAGAAGTTCGCTCAACTCTATTACCAACCTGTTAATAGGGATTTACAGCTTTACACATTACTTTACATTGCATTATAGTTTAGCAACTTTATTAACCCTATACTGTGCGTTTGCAGAGCCTTGCGACTGTTACGATCAGGACACTGCAAGTATTTAAATCTCAGAAAACTTTTTTAACTGAAACCAGTGATTTAATTTTTATTACCACCACATGCTCCCCATTGATGCTGCCAACTCTGTTGAAAGCCTTGGTGCTGACACTTCAGAAATCCAAATCATTCTAATAGTATCATCAGAAAGAAGTAAAACTGATGTTACCTTTTTTCACACAATAATGGAATGAGATAACTGTTAGATCGGCGGGGGTCCGACCACCCCCATCCACCATGCGTATAAAGTTCTATGTCTTCTGATTGAATGGGCGGAGGGGGTTGAACATGTGCACTGCTGCTCCATTCAAGTCTACAGATGGTTGGATAGGTGATGCCTTCTTAGAACTGGAATACCCCTTTAACACCGGTCTGAAGCCCCCTGAGGAGTCAACAGTGAACTGAGAGAGAAAGCTGGCAAAGTTTCTGTTTTCCGATCTGGCATCCAAAAAACAATGATGGCAAAACCTTAAAGGATATCTGTCATTTTAGAAAACTGCTGACAATTCATGACTGGTGGAGGTTCGGGTGGTGAGAACTCCACCAACCACTACAGCAGAAGCAGGGGAGAGTCAGCGACTGCAGCTGTAATTTCCTGCTTAGCTGGTTTACAATTATAGAAGAACGCCGGCTGGATCCAACTGAAACCACAATCCTGAAGTTGGCTGGAGATCAGTGCCTTACAGCAAAACCCCAACTTGAGCAGCTCTATGCATGTGGATAGTGATGAGCGAACCCAGACCGCCACATTCGGGACCAAACTGGACATTACGGTGTCCGGGTAAAGAACCCAAAGGCCCCTTTCACACGGGCGAGTTTTTCGTGCGGGTGCAATGCGTGAGGTGAACGCATTGCACCCGCACTGGATCCTGACCCATTCATTTCTATGGGGCTGTGCACATGAGCGGTGATTTTCACGCATCACTTCTGCGTTGCTTGAAAATCGCAGAATGCTCTAGTTTCTGCGTTTTTACGCAATGCAGGCCCCATAGAAGTAAATGGGGCTGCGGGAAAAGCAAAAGCATCCGCAAGCAAGTGCAGATGCGGTGCGATTTTCCTGCATGGTTGCTAGGAGATGGCGACCCAATCTTTATTATTTTACCCTATAACATGGTTATAAGGGAAAATAATAGCATTCTTTAATACAGAATGCTTAGTAAAAGGACAATTGAGGGTTAAAAATAAAAATAAATTAACTCACCTCCTCCAATTGGTCGCGTAGGTGCCGGTCTCCTGTTCTCTCTTCAGCTGTGGGTAAAGGACCTGTGGGGATGTCACTGAGCTCATCACATGGTCCATCACATGATCCATCACCATGGTGATGGACCATGTGATGAGCTCAGTGACATCACCACAGGTCCTTTAGCCACAGCTGAAGAGAGAACAGGAGACCGGCACCTACGCGACCAATTGGAGGAGGTGAGTTAATTATTTTTTTACTAAGCATTCTGTATTGAGAATGCTATTATTTTCCCTTATAACCATGTTATAAGGGAAAATAATAAAATCGACATAACACTTAACCCAAACCCGAACTTCAGTGATAAAGTCCGGGTTCGGATCTGGGTACCAAACATGCTGATTATTCTCACGCGCGTGCAAAACGCATTAAAACTGTTTGCACTCGCGCTGAAAAATCGCTCATTTTCCTGCAACGCACCCGTATCTTATCAGGGCACTTGGAAGCCATAACAGTCATGCCTAGTATTGGCATGGCTGCGATTCGTCGACGCACCACGTGTCCATGCACCACGTGGCCATGCATGAATAAATGCTGGATCACATGGTGCGCCGCCATTCTGCTGTAACTAGTGTAGGGACAGGACGGGCTGGTGACCTGTCGGCATTATTGATGGGTGCAATACAGCTCCTTTGCACCAGTGAGACAGAAATACGGAATGTACTTGCCGCCCCCACAGGAAAATCGAATGCTCAATGCTCTGTTATTGGGGATGCGAGGCATACCAATATATTTTTGTGCTATATATCGTATTATTATATATATGTATAAAGAAGGACGTATATATATAAGTATGTATGTTCCGCGATCACTCAAAAACGCAACCATCGATTTTGACGAAACTTGGTAAACACATCCCTTGCTACCTGGAAAGAATTCTTGTGGAGGTCACAGCTCTCTAGGACGTACCGTTCCTGAGATATTCCCAAAAAATGCAAATATGGCACATCACATGACCTACATTAGCCAATAGAAGCCTGCAGGTCTTTCTCTTCATATCCCAACTGCCATACACACGGTCACATGTCCCAAATCAGCCAATAGAAGCTCGCAGGTCTTTAGTCTCCACATACACGCAGTTTTACACCAGGTTTCCATAACAAATCAGCCATATTTCTTCGCTGCTGCAGGTCAGCTTTAAAGGGGCAGGGCGCTGTGGATGACACTGTTAAGGTGACAGGGGCCACTATTAAAAGGGCAGCTGCTGTGCAGGTCACTGTTAAAGGGGATGGCACTGTGGAGGTCACTGTTAAAGCGGCAGGCACTGTGGAGTTCACTGTTAAAGGGGCGGGCACTGTGGATGTCACTGTTAAAGGGACAGGCACTGTGGACGTCATTGTTAAAGGGGCTGGCACTGTGGACGGAGGTCATTGTTAAAAGGGCGGGCACTGTGGAGGTTATTGTTAAAGGGGCAAGCACTGTGGTGGTCACTGTTAAAGAGCAGTCACTGTTAAAGGAACGGGTACTGTAGGAATCACTGTTAAAGAGTCGTACACTGTGGATAAAGAGGCGGACACTGAAGAGGCGGACAAGGTCACTGTTAAAGGGGCGGACATTGTGCAGGTCACTGTTAAGGACAGGCATTGTGGAGGTCACTGTTAAAGGGGCGGTTACTGTTAAAGGAATGGGCACAGTGCCCACCCCTTTAACAGTGACCTCCACAGTGCCCGCCCCTTTAAAAATGACCTCCACAGTATCCGCCGCTTTAACAGTCACCTTCACAAGGCCCGCCCCCTTTAACTGTGACCTCCACAGTGCACACCCCTTTAACAGTGAACTCAACAGTGCCGGCCTCTTTAAAAGTGACCTCCACAGTGTCCGCCCCTTTAACAGTAACCCCTACAGTGCCTGTTCCTTTAACAGTAACCACCCCTTTAACATTGACCTCCACATTGCCCTCCCAGTGACCTCCACAGTGAACGCCCCTTTAACAGTGAGTTCCACAGTGCCCGCCGCTTTAACAGTGACCTTCACAGTGCCCGCCCCCTCACAGTGGCCTCCATAGTGCAAACCCCTTTAACAGTTACCACCACATTAACCGCCCACTTTAACAGTGACTTCCACAGTGCTCGCCCCTTTAACAGTGACCTCCACAGTGCCTGCCCCTTTAACCACTCCACGACCGCCTAACTCACGGATGCGTCCGGCGGGCGGTCGTGTTGTTCTGGGTGGACGCATCGGTGCGTCATCTCGTGAGATGCGAGATTTGCTGTGAACGCGCGGGCGCTCACAGTGGCGCGCAGCTCTACAGTTATACTGCAGCCTGCCAGCGATGATCAATCGCTGGCAGGCTGTAGAAGTTAAATAAATGAAATCAAACAGGTATATCAGACGCTGTTTTGTGAACAGCGTCTGATATACCTGCTACCTGGTCCTCTGGTGGTCCCATTTGCTGGGATGGACCACCAGAGGACCAGGTAGCTATGTAAAGTAGCACCAAGCACCACACTACACCCCCCCCGGTCACTTATTAACCCCTTATTAACCCCTGATCACCCCATATAGACTCCCTGATCACCCCCCTGTCTTTTATCACCCCCCTGTAAGGCTCCATTCAGACATTCATATGTGTTTTGCGGATCCATGGATTCGCGGATCCGCAAAACACGGACACCGGCAATGTGCTTTCTGCATTTTGCGGATCCGCACATTGCCAGAACTATTTTGAAAATGCCTTCTCTTGTCCTCAATTGTGGACAAGAATAGGACATGTTCTATATTTTTGCGGATCGGAAGTGCGGACCCGGAAGTGCGGATCCGCAATTCCGTATCCGAGCGGGACAAAGTCTGTCCCCATAGAAATGAATGGGTCCGCAATTCCGTTCCGCAAACAGAATTGCGGACGTGTGAATGGGGCATAAGGGTCCCTTATCACCCCCAGTTAGTTAGCTATATGTTAGGTAGTTAGCGCCCAGCCCACCGCACCGCAGTCACTGATTTTGGCAGAGATTTTTTCATCCACATTGATC
This sequence comes from Bufotes viridis, assembly GCA_033119425.1. Taxonomy (NCBI): domain Eukaryota; kingdom Metazoa; phylum Chordata; class Amphibia; order Anura; family Bufonidae; genus Bufotes; species Bufotes viridis. Next base: position 587,100,611 of record CM065590.1, read on the forward strand.
GATGCGAATGAAGAAATCTGTGCCGTTCATTTTATTTTATTTTTTCAGCCCAGAGGCTGAACGGAAAAAAAAAAATCTCATTACCCGTATGCTCAATATACGGAGAATCGCAGAAACTCCTAATGCTGGCCATACGTGTAATGATTGCGGAGACCCTCAAATGCCAGAGCAGTACAAACACCCCACATGTGACCCCATTTTAGAAAGTAGACACCCCAAGGTATTCCGTGAGGGGTATGGTGAGTTCATGTAAAATTTTATTTTTTGTCACAAGTTAGTGGAATATGATATGAGACTTTGTAAAAAAATAAATAAAAAAGATAAAAAAATCTTCTATGAACTCGCCATGCCCCTCAGCGAATACCTTGGGGTGTTTTCTTTCCAAAATGGGGTCACATGTGGGGTATTTATACTGCCCTGGCATTTTAGGGGCCCTAAAGCGTGAGAATCCAAATGCGTAAAAATGCCCTGTGAAATCCTAAAGGTAATCATGGGAATTAGGGCCCCTTTGCGCATCTTGGCTGCAAAAAAGTGTCACACATGTGGTATCGCCGTACTCAGGAGAAGTAGGGCAATGTGTATTGGGGTGTATTTTTATATATACCCATACTTTGTGTGAGAAATAACGCTGTAAACGACAACTTTTTAAAAAATTTATACAAAGTTGTCTCTCACCCAACGTGGGTATATGTAAAAATTCACCCCGAAACACATTGCCCTACTTCTTCTGAGTACGGCGATACCATATGAGTGACACTTTTTTGCAGCCTGGGTGCGCAAAGGGACCGAAAGTCCAACGAGTACCTTTAGGTTTTACAGGGTTGCTCACAATTTAGCCCCGCCCAAAATGCCAGAACAGTAAACACACCCCACAAATGACCCCATTTCGGAAAGTAGACACCCCAAGGTATTCAGTGAGGGGCATAGTGAGTCCATGGGAGATTTTTTTTTTTTTTGCCAGAAGTTAGCAGAAATGGAAACTCAGAGCTGCTTCAAAATGCCAAAATTCACTTTTTTGCACCATAGTTTGTAAACGCTATAACTTTTACGCAAACCAATAAATATACACTTATTGGATTTTTTAAAATCAAAGACATGTAGAACAATACATTTAGAGAAAAATGTATATAGACATGTAATTTTCATTGAAAAATTTTACAACAGAAATTGAAAAATGTCATTTTTTTGCAAAAAAAATTTGGACATTTTTGATTAATATCACAAAAAGTAAAAATGTCAGCAGCAATGAAATACCACCAAATGAAAGCTCTATTAGTGAGAAGAAAAGGAGGTAAAATTCATTTGGGTGGTAAGTTGTATGACGGAGCATTAAACGGTGAAAGTAGTGTAGTGCAGAATTGTAAAAAGTGGTCTGGTCATTTAGGGTGTTTAAGCTAGGCGGGCTGAGGCGGGGTAACAGTGAACTCCACAATTTCTTCCCCTTTAACACTTACCTCAACATTGCAAGCCCCTTTAACAGTGATCACCATAGTGCCCGCTCCTGTAACAGTGACCTCCACAGTGCCTGCCCCTTTAAACATAACATCTACAGTGCTCACCCCTTTAACAGTGACCCCTGTTGAGGGTTTGGGCACTGTTAAAGGAACGAGCACTGTAGGGGTCACTGTTAAAGGGACGGACACTGTGGAGGTCACTTTTAAAGGGGAGTGCACTGTGGAGGTCACTGTTAAAGGGACAGGCACTGTGGATGTCACTGTTAAAAGGGGCTGGCACTGTGAAGGTCACTTGTAAAGGGGCAGGCATTGTGGAGGTCACGGTTAGGCCCCTTTCACACGGGCGAGTTTTCCGCGCGGGTGCAATGCGTGAGGTGGACGCATTGCACCCGCACTGAATCCGGACCCATTTTTTTCTATGGGGCTGTGCACATGATCGGTGATTTTCACGCATCACTTCTGCGTTGCGTGAAAATCGCAGCATGCTCTATATTGTGCATTTTTCACGCAACGCAGGCCCCATAGAAGTGAATGGGGCTGCGGGAAAATCGCAAGCATCCGCAAGCAAGTGCGGATGCGTTGCAATTTTCCCGCATGGTTGCTTAGCAACGGGATCCGATCTATATTATTTTCCCTTATAACATGGTTATAATTGGAAATAATAGCATTCTTAATAAAGAATGCTTAGTAAAATAAAGTGGAAGGGGTTAAAAATAATAAAACTTAACTTACCTTAGCCACTTGATCGCGTAGTTGCGATCTCTCCTCTCTTTCCCAGCATCAGCTAAGAACTAAAGGGCCTGTGATGACGTCACATCACATGGTCCAATCACATGGTCCATCACCATGGTAAGATGGACCATGTGATTGGACCATGTGATTGACGTCATCACAGGTCCTGAAGTTCTTAACTGATGCAGGGAAAGAGAGGACAGATCGCAACTACGCGATCAAGTGGCTAAGGTAAGTTAACTTTTATTATTTTTAACCCCTTCCACTTCATTTGACTATGCAATCTTTATTAAGAATGCTATTATTTCCCCTTATAGCCATGTTATAAGGGAAAATAATAAATTCTCCAGAAGACCCGAAACCGGACTTCAGTGATGAAGTCCGGCTTCGGGTCTGGGTACCAAACACGGCGATTTTTCTCACGCGCGTTCAAAACGCATTACAAACCTTTGCACCCGCGCGGGAAAATCGTGCATATTCCCGCAACGCACCCGCCTCTTATCCGGGCGTCAAACATGACGCCCGTGTGAAAGAGGCCTTAAAGGGGTGGGTAATATTGAGGTAAGTGTTAAAGGGGCAGGCACTGTGGAGGTCACTGTTAACCTCTTTAGGACCGCCGCACGCAGATACGCGTGATCGCGGCGGTCCTTCTGTTCTCATTGACGCGCGGGCGGGTGATTTTTAAAAAAACGAATCAAGAGCCATGAAATGCATTATATTTATAAATGTAATGTGTTAAATGGCTTCTGTGCCCTCTCCTGGGTCCTTTTCGTCGGTTGGACCCAGGAGAGAGCACATCTCTACAGTGAGTACACCAAGCACCACACTTCAGGCCCTGATCACCCCCCCCATCGCCCCAATTAACCCCTTGATCACCCCTCTCAGTCACCTGTCAATCATCTAGTGAAAGGGAAAAAAGTAATCAGTGTAAACTGTCACTTTTTTTTTCCACCAGGATTGACTTTTAGGTTTAGGTTAGTTTAGGCCCCTTTGGTAGGTAGTTAGCTTCCGTTAGCGCCCAGCCCACCTCACCGCAGTCACTGATTTGCTGATTAGCATAGCGCTAATCAGCGTTTGTACTTTTATAGTATCTGTAAGTGATCAGAACTGATCACAGTCAGATCTATAATAGTATTACTGTCACTTTAGCTCGCCCCCCACCCAAAACGCAATGTTTGCCTGATCAGGCCTGATTGGTCGCCCACACGTGCGTTCACCCACGCCCGCCCCGCCGCAGTGACATCACTGCACAATCACTTCACAAGCGCTGCGGCGATAAATAATCTGTTTTGATCTTTTTTTATCAATCGCAGCGGCTTCTGTACTTCGCTAGCCTCCCATTTGTAAGACAGGCTTGCTCTTTTTCTTGGGTAGTCTCAGGGAATACCTCCTAAATTTAAACGTCCAAATGTCAAATAAGGGGTATTCGTCTGAAGAGGCCTACAGGATTCTGACCCAGTCGGATGAGGAGTGGGAACCCTCATCTGACGAATCCAGCGGGTCAGAATATGAACCTGTAGAAAGCAGTGGCAGTCTGACCCAAAGTTCTGACGAGGAGGTTGAGGTCCCTGATACCACCAGGCGTACCCGGCCCCGTGTTGCTAGACCACAGGTTGCGCAGGATCCGTTTCAAGGGAAGCAGAGTGGGGCTGGCGCTGCCGGATTACGTGGTGAGGCATACACCAGCAGCGCAGCCCATCCTGGACCTTCTACCAGCACTGCCGTAACACATGGTGAAGTGGCAAGCACCAGAAGGTCAGTTGAAGCTGGTACGGTGGCACGTGCAGTAATTCCCCCGTCGCAGCCACCATGCAGACAGGCCCGTAGAGCCCCTAGAATCCCTGAGGTGCTGGCAAACCCTGATTGGCAGCCCCCATCTTCAGCCGCACCATTAGTTCCCCCTTTCACCGCCAAGGCAGGAGTTCGGGTGGAGACAGCTCAGATCGGATCGGCACTGGGGTTTTTTGAGCTGTTCTTCACTGCGGAGCTCTATGACTTAGTCGTGGCAGAAACAAATTGGTATGTCACTCAATTTATTACCGCCAACCCGGAAAGCTTCTATGCCCAACCTTTCTGGTGGAAACCACTCCAAGTTTCCGAATGTAAAACTTTTCTGGGCCTTCTCCTCAACATGGACATTACAAAAAAACATGAACTGCGGTCATATTGGTCCACGAACCCAATTCATCACATGCCCATGTTCTCTGCTGCCATGTCCAGGACACGATTTGAGACCATCCTGCATTTCCTGCACTTTAGCGACAACACCACCACCCGTCCCAAAGGCCACCCAGCTTTTGACCGGCTCCACAAAATTTGGCCCCTCATAGACCACTTCAACCTGAAATTTGCAGATTTGTATACCCCTGCACAAAACATCTGCGTAGACAAGTCCCTGATCTATGAGGGAAAAGATCAGACCTTGGAGCCGATCGGTTGCCCTGACTACCTGGGGAGCAGTGGGAAGATAGTCTGGGACTTGGTGTCACCCTTATTCGGCAAGGGGTACCATCTTTATGTGGACAATTTCTACACAAGTGTGCCCCTCTTCAGGCATTTGTTCCTAGAACAGATTGGCTGCTGTGGCACCGTGCGACCTAGTCGCCGGGGCTTCCTCCAACGGCTCGTTACCACCCGTCTTGCAAGGGGGGGAGAGGGCTGCCTTGTGTAACCAAGAACTGCTCGCGGTGAAATGGAGAGACAAGCGTGACGTTTACATGCTCTCCTCCATTCACGCAGACACGACAATACAAATTGAACGGGCAACCAGTGTCGTTGAAAAGCCCCTCTCAGTCCACGACTATAACCTCCACATGGGAGGGGTGGACTTCAATGACCAGATGTTGGCCGCGTATTTGATTTCCCGCCGCACCAGATGCTGGTATAAGAAGGTGTCTGTATATTTATTTCAATTGGCTATATATAATAGTTTTGTTCTCTACAGTAAGGCTGGGAGAACAGGATCCTTCCTCAAATTTCAGGAAGAGATAATCGAGAACCTCTTGTATCCAGGAGGTTCCGTGGCCCCAAACCCCAGTGTAGTGAGCCATCTACACGAGCGACACTTCCCAGTGTCGTTGCTGGTACCTCAACCCAACCGTCACCCCGAAAAAAATGTTGTGTCTGTAGCAGGAGTGGAATAAGGCGTGACACCCGTTATTTCTGTCCTGACTGTCCTGACCACCCTGCCCTATGCCAAGGGGAGTGTTTCCGGAAGTACCACACTCAGGTACACTTAGGGACGTAGGGACTGCAGGACACAGGTAGTTTTTACAATCAGGCTCTAGGGTCTCTCGGGATACTAGGTTTTGAGAGACCCTAACACATAGGGGACGGTGCTGGTGTGCTACAGCAGAAATGTGAAACGGTAGAAACGTCTCCTTTCACTTGGGATAAAGTGCTTAATGTACTTCGCACCATCTCTGTGTGATTTACACTTTACACATTGTCCCATGGGAAAGGAGAGGTTTCTGCTAGGAAAATAAAGAGTGATATGGTTAAAAAAAAAAATAAATTAAACAGGTAGCAAAAAAAAAAAATCTTGAGTTAGTTCAGGTTTTAAAAGTTTCATCTTCAGGTTTTATAAAGTTTGTAACGTTCAAGTTTATGTGCCTGCTGCCTGTTTTTCTTTTTTTTTTCCCCCATAACCACCCTTTATTTTCCAGGTAGACCAACGGACCAACCGACGAAAACGCTGCAGCACTGATGTGCATTCTGAGAGAAGCATTGCGCTGCTATCAGAAGACACGTGAAGTCGGTGTATGCGGCGCTGAAGGACGAGATTTCTTCTCTGCAGTACAGGTACGTTTGCCCAGGCATGTGAGCTGAGGAGAGGTGTTGGAGTTCATATGCTTTGGCAAACACTTTGTATCAAAAAATCTGGCAAAGATGTCTTCCTCCACACCGATCGATTGATCGATGTGAATGGAGAAATCACGTTTGCCAGGAAATAGGAGCTGAAATGGGTATGGATGTTTGGGCGGAGCCCCTATGTCCTGGAAATCGCCAGGCCCCTCTTTTTCTTCTTGCATATTTCGATGAGAATGAGGAAATCTGGCCCGTTCATTTTTTCTTTCATCCCAGAGGGTGAACGGAAATAAAATCTCATTACCCGTATGCTCCATATAAGGAGAATAGCAGAAACTCCTAATGCTGGCCATACAGGTAATGATTGCGGAGACCCTCAAATGCCAGAGCAGTACAAAAACCTCACATGTGACCCCATTTTGGAAAGAAGACACCCCAGGGTATTTGCTGAGGGGCATATTGAGTCCATGAAAGATTTAACTTTTTGTCACAAGTTAGCGGAAAGGGAGACTTTGTGAGAAAAAAACAAAAAAAATCAAATTCCGCTAACTTGTGCCAAAAAAAAAAAAATCTTCTATGAACTTGCCATGCCCCTCACAGAATACCTTGGGGTGTCTTCTTTCTAAAATGGGGTCACATTTGGGGTATTTTTACTCTCCTGGCATTTTAGGGGCCCTAAAGCGTGAGAAGAAAAATGCATTTAAAAATTCCATCCTAAAAGGTACTCATTGGACTTTACGCCCCTTTGCACATCTTGGCTGCAAAAAAATGGCACACATGTGGTATCGCTGTACTCAGGAGAAGTAGGGAAATGTGTTTTGGGGTGTATTTTTACATATACCCATGCTGGGTGTGAAAAATATCTCTGTAAATTGACAACTTTGTATAAAAAAATTGAAAAACTTGTCATTTACAGAGATATTTTTCACACACAGTATGGGTATATGTAAAAATACACCCCAAAACACATTGCCCTACTTCTCCCGAGTACGGAGATACCCCATGTGTGCCACTTTTTTGCAGCCAAGATGCGCAAAGGGGCCCTAAATCCAATGAGTACCTTTAGGATTTCACAGGCCATTTTTACGCATTTGGATTCCTAACTCCTTCTCACGCTTTAGGGGCCCTAAAATGCCAGGGCAGTAAAAAAACCACACAAGTGACCCCATTTTAGAAAGCAGATACCCCAAGGTATTCTGTCTGGGGTAAGGTGAGTTCATGTAAAATTTTATTTTTGTCACAAGTTAGTGGAATATAAGACTTTGTAAAAAAAAAAAAAAAAAAAAAAAGTTCAATTTCCGCTAACTTGTGACAAAAAATAAAAACTTCCATGAACTCACTATGCCCATCAGCGAATACCTTAGGGTGTTTACTTTCCGGAATGGGGTCACTTGTGTGGTATCTTTACAGTCCTGGCATTTTAGGGGCCCCTAAAGCGTGAGAAGTAATTTGGAATCCAAATGCGTAAAATTGCCCTGTGAAATCCTAAAGGTACTCATTGGATTTAGGGCCCCTTTGCGCATCTTGGCTGCAAAGAAGTGTCACACATGTGGTATCGCCGTACTCAGGAGAAGTAGGGCAATGTGTTTTGGGGTGTATTTTTACATATACCCATGCTGGGTGTGAAAAATACCTCAGTAAATTGACAACTTTGTATAAAAAATTGAAAAAGTTGTCATTTACAGAGATATTTCTCTCACCCAGCATGGGTATATGTAAAAATACACCCCAAAACTCATTTCCCTACTTCTCCTGAGTACGGCGATACCACATGTGTGACACTTTTTTGCAGCCAAGATGCGCAAAGGGGCCCTAAAACCAATGAGTACCTTTAGGATTTCACAGGACATTTTTACGCATTTGGATTTTTTCACCACCCCTCACGTTTAGGGGCCAATAAAATGCCAGGGCAGTACAAACACCTCACATGTGACCCCATTTTAGAAAGAAGACACCCCAAGGTATTCTGTGACGGGCATGGCGAGTTCATGTAAAATTTTATTTTTTGTCACAAGTTAGTGGAATATGAGACTTTGTAAGAAACAAAAATAAAAATCGTTCCGCTAACTTGTGACAAAAAATAAAAACTTCCATGAACTCACTATGCCCATCAGCGAATACCTTAGGGTGTCTACTTTCCTAAATGGGGTCATTTGTGGGTTTTTTCTACAGACAGGGCATTGTAGTGCCTCAGGAAACAGGACAGGTGCTCAGAAAGTCAAAGTGCGGAAATTTACTTTTTTGCACCATAGTTTGTAAACGCTATAACTTTTACTCAAACCAATAAATATACACTTATTGCATTTTTTTTTAATCAAAGACATGTAGAACAATACATTTAGAGAAAAATTTATAGAGAAATGTAGTTTTATTTGACAAATTTTTCAACAGAAAGTGAAAAATGTCATTTTTTTGCAAAAATTTCGCCAAAAAAAGTAAAATATCAAAAAAAGTAAAAATGTGAGCAGCAATGAAATAGCACCAAATGAAAGCTCTATTAGTGAGAAGAAAAGGAGGTAAAATTCATTTGGGTGGTAAGTTGCATGACGGAGCAATAAACGGTGAAAGTAGTGTAGTGCAGAATTGTAAAAGGTGGCCTGGTCATTAAAGGGAACCTGTCACCGGGATTTTGTGTACAGAGCTGAGGACATGGGCTGCTAGATGGTCGCTAGCACATCCGCAATATCCAGTCCCCATAGCTCTCAGTGCTTTTATTGTGTAAAAAAAAACATTTGATACATATGCAAATTAACCTGAGATGAGTCCTGTCCCTGGACTCATCTCAGGGACAGGACTCATCTCAGGTTCATTTGCATATGTATAAAATAAACAAATGTTTACACAATAAAAGCACACAAAATCCCAGTGACAGGTTCCCTTTAAGGGTGTTTAAGCTAGGGGGGCTGAGGTGGTTAAAGGGGCGGTTACTGTTAAAGGAACACGCACTGTAGGGGTTACTGGTATAGGGGTAGGCACTGTGAAGGTCAATTTTAAAGGGGCACACATTGTGGAGGTCACTGTTAAAGGGGTGCGCAATGTTGAGGTAACTGTTAAAGGGGTGGGCACTGTGGATGTCATTTTTAAAGGGGCGGACACTGTGGAGGTCACTGTTAAACAGATGTGCACTGTGGAGGTCACTGTTAAAAGGGCGGGCACTGTGGAGGTCACTGTTAAAGGGGCGAGCACTGTGGAGGTCACTGTTAAAGGGGCGAGCACTGTGGAGGTCACTGTTAATAGGGGTGGGCATTGTGGAGGTCACTGTTAAAGGGGCGGGAACTGTGGAGGTGACTGTTAAAAGTGCGGGCATTGTGGTGGTCACTGTTAAAGGGGCGTTTAATGTGAAGGTCAATATTAAAATGGAGGGCAATGTGAAGGTCACCATTAAATGGGCTGGCACTGTGGAGGTCACTGTTAAATGGGTGAGCACTGTGTAGCTCACTGTTAAAGTGGTGGGCACTGTGGAGGTCACTGTTAAAGGGGCAGGCACTGTGGATGTCACTGTTAAACGGACGCGCACTGTGGAGGTCACTGTCAAAAGGGCGAACACTGTGGAGGTCACTATTAAAAGGGCGGGCACTGTGGAGGTCACTGTTAAAAGGGCGAGCACTGTGGAAGTCACTGTTAAAGGGGCGAGCACTGTGGCGGTCACTTTTAAAGGGGTGGGCATTGTGGAGGTCACTGTTAAAGGGGCGAGCACTGTGGAGGTCACTTTTAAAGGGGTGGGCATTGTGGAGGTCACTGTTAAAGGGGCAGAAACTGTGGAGGTCACTGTTAAAGTGGCGGGCACTGTGGAGGTCACTGTTAATGGGGCGGGAACTGTGGAGGTCACTGTTAAAAGTGCGGACATTGTGGTGGTCACTGTTAAAGGGGCGTTCAATGTGGAGGTCAATATTAAGATGGAGGGCACTATGGAGGTCACTGTTAAAGGGGTGGGCAATGTGAAGGTCACCGTTAAAGGGACGGGCACTGTGGAGGTCATTGTTAAATGGACGGGCACTCTGTAGGTCACTGTTAAAGGGGCGCACACTGTGGAGGTCACTGTTAAAGGGTGAACACTGTGGTGGTCACTGTTAAAAGGGCGGGCACTGTGGAGGTCACTGTTAAAGGGGCGTTCAATGTGGAGGTCAATGTTAAGATGGAGGGCACTGTGGAGGTCACTGTTAAAGAGGTGGGCAATGTGAAGGTCACCATTAAAGGGGCGGGGACTGTGGAGGTCATTGTTAAAAGGGCGAGCACTGTGTAGGTCACTGTTATAGGGGCGGGCAATGTGGAGGTAACTGTTAAAGGGGCGTTAACTATGGAGGTCATTGTTTAAGGGGTGTGCACTGTGGAGGTCACTGTTAAAGGGGTTAGCACTGTGGAGTTCACTGTTTAAGGGTGGACACTGTGGAGTTCACTGTTAAAGGGCGGACACTGTGGAGGTCACTGTTAAGGGCGGGGCCACTATTGACGGGGCAGCTGCTATGGATGTCACTGTTAAAGGGGCGGGTCCCTGAGGAGGTCACTGTCAAGGGAGTGTGGTGCTGTGAAACTCAATTTAAGAAAACTGGGCACTGAAGGGGGTCAATGTTAAGGGGCTGGGTGCTGTAAAGGTCACTGTTATGGGGGATGCTGTCGATATCATTTGACGACACACACAAACATTAAAGGGGTTATCCGAGATATATTAAAGCGAACCTGTCACCTGCTTTTTACCTCTTAAGCTGTTAACTGTACCTTATAGATCTTTGTAACCTTGTTTCCAAACAGGTGTTGTTCGTTTTTCTGGGGTTTATGTTACTGAAAAAATCACTTTATAATCTGCTCTGCTGCGTCTGAAGTCACCAGACAAGTCAAGGAGGCAGACCCTCCTTGACTGCTGGATGCGACTCCCCCGCCCTAACCCCGCCTCTCATCCCTATGATTGACACTAGCTCTTCTGCCCGGGACCGCGCTGGTCTCGGCGGCGCATGCGCCGTCTGCCTTCATAGCAGCGCGATACCGAGCCTCACGCTGAGTGATCTGCATTTCACCAGCGGCCCGGCTAGAGAGGGAGAGAAGTGCGCAAGCGCGATCTAGCAAGGGATCGCGCTCACTGAGTGCGAGGCTCGGGATCGCGCTGCTATGAAGGCAGACGGCGCATGTGCCGCCGAGACCAGCGGTCCCGGGCAGAAGAGCTAGTGTCAATCATAGGGATGAGAGGCGGGGTTAGGGCGGGGAAGTCGCATCCAGCAGTCAAGGAGGGTCTGCCTCCTTGACTTGTCTGGTGACTTCAGACAGCAGAGCAGATTATAAAGTGATTTTTTCAGTAATATAAACCCCAGAAAACGAACAACACCTGTTTGGAAACAAGGTTACAAAGATCTATAAGGTACAGTTAACAGCTTAAGAGGTAAAAAGCAGGTGACAGAGTTCACTGTTAGATTCAAACTTCTTTATCGATATATAAAACATTTTGTAATTGACTTACTTCAAAATAATGCACCGCTTACAGTCTGCAGAATGTTGTCATTAGTCCACTGACGCCACTCCTGCTTGAGGATTTTGTGCCCGCCCCTTCTGACTCTCCTCTCATTAGCACGGCCTGGCAAGGATCGCGCATGCGCGACCCTTACCAGAGCCGTGCTGACAGATTCCACAGCGTTCAGGCTTTGGAGCCCGCCTTCTTGGTCTCTGCTCTATTAGCGCGACTCTGGTAAGGATCGCGCATTCGCGATCCTTACCAGAGCCGTGCTGAATGAAGACGGGAGTCAGAAGGGGCGGGCACAAAATCCTCAAGCAGGGTGACGTCAGTGGACTAATGACAACATTCTGCAGACTGTAAACGGTGCATTATTTTTGAAGTAAGTCAATTACAAAAATGTTTTATATATATTGATAAAGAAGTTTGGATTAACTTAATATATCTCGGATAACCCCTTTAAGTGAAATAGATTAAATATACCCGTGTGAAGTCCTTCTGCTCGTTCATTTTATAAGACACACTTCTGTTTATTAAAATTCAAGGAAAGAGTTACTTTGTAACAATACATCACTGCTTAAACTTCATATATTCCCATTGGTTAAGCTATATTTAGCTAATTATCATCCTTAATCTGTTTAAACACAGACACCACCTTTCCCTTATTAACCCTTCAATTATTTAATTGTATTACCTTTTTTTTTTTTTTTTGATAATTTTTCTTTATTTTCTCAAGTAAACATAACAACAGTTGGGCACAGTGACCCATAATATATTCTATTTCAGCATCAGTCATTTATGTTACAATAAAACTTTTCCATTTTCCAAAGAGACCTTTTGTGTGTTTTTCCTTAGACCCCATTATGTCTAGACGTTCCATATGAAACATTTTTTTAAGTTGTTCCACTATGTTCTGTATGGTAGGGACTTCTGCTTGCAGCCATCTTTGTAATATGCTTCACTAGCCTACTTATAGTGTTGGACAATCTGGGTATTTGCCATGCTCCCTCTCCCTCTTCCTCGCTATAAAATATAGAAAGAGCTGAGGAGTCAAATTTACTTTCTGTCCCTCATATTTTCTTTATTAGCTCCCTCACATCTTTCCATAATTTCTGAACTCTTATACAGGTCCATAGCCCATGGTATAAATCCGTGTACCCTTGCCCACATTTCAGGCAATTTGTCATGCGGTCCGGTTTTTCTGGGTAGGGGGGTATATTAAAGCCAACGATGGCTCTATGCATTATTCTTAGCTGGGTATCCCTCCAATTTTCATTTATTATGTGCCTCCGTACTCTCATCCATCCTTTTAGGATATTGTGTTCTAGCTGTTCATCCCCAATCTGAATCACCCATTTCTGGAATATATTTCTCTCAGCCATTTGTCCCTCTTCATTTCTCATATTGTAATAAAGACTTGAAATTGATTCTAATTCCAGGATTTTATCTAACGTATTGTTTTTCACTTCCTTATGCACCAGCACCAGCTGTGAAGTGATTTCTGCTACGATCTGAGCATATTGAATAGTTTGAAATGGGGTAAGGGCATATTTAGTGTCGTGCAGAAGATGTCTGACCTGCAATATCCCCTTTGATCGCCACTCCCCAAAAAGACCATTTGTCCTGCCTTGTTTAAATTCATATAGTGGCGATCTTGCCTGGGACATTGCCAACATCACTTTGCGTATATTGATAACAGCTGATCGGCCTTTAATAACTCCTACCTCTCTTTGGGATATTAGTGTGGGAAGTATCTCCGCCAACCTATTTGCTAATAGCTTGGAAAAGATCTTCAGATCCTGATTCATTAAAGAAATAGGTCTGTAAGACGCTGGGTCTTCCGGGTCCTTTCCTTCTTTATGAATTAGGGTTATAAATGCTGTGTTCATTTGGTCAGGTATTTTATTGCCCTCCACTACAGAGTTAAATAGGGATGTGAGAACTGGCGTCACTTGGGTTGTCATAGCTTTATAAAAATCTGACGTATATCCATCCAGTCCCGGAGCCTTTCCGAAAGGGAGGGATTTTATTACAGTTTGTATCTCAGCAGCCGATACTGGCGCATTTAAAGCCATTGATTGCTCCTCTGAGATAGTAGGTATAGATCATTTTTCTAGAAAGGCTCTACCGGCATCTATATGTCCTTCCCTTTCCTGATAAAACCTGGCCATATATTTTCCTAATTCCTCACTTATATGCTTGGGCCTTCGTTCCCTAGTTCCATCCGCCGTTCTTATCCCATGGATATGATTCACCCTCCTTCTCCCTTTAGCCAACCTCGCCAGCAGTTTGCCCGCTTTATTACCGTATTTGTGTAGCTCAATGTCTAAATGGGATCTTTTTAGGATCTCTTTTTTTTCCACCCACCCATCAAAGTTTCTCTGTGCTATGACCCATTTCTCTTTGTTGTTCTGGGTCGGTAACTGAAGGAAATCCATGTAAGCTACCCTTAATATTTCACTCAATTTCTCGTATTGCACATTAGCTATCTTCCGTATGGATGAGACATAAGACATTATACGTCCTCTGAGGACGGATTTGGCCGTTTCCCAGAATAGCCCTGGTGTCTGGACATGATCTCTATTATCATCAGCAAATTCGATCCACCATCCCTGCATTAGTTTTATGAACTCGTCATCTTGAGTGAGATAGGTGGGAAATTTCCATAAAAGTCTCTCCCCCCTGGATCACCCAGCTCTAAAGTCAATGGGGAGTGATCTGAGATGATTAGATCACCTATAGAGATGTCCATAACTCTCTGAAGAGCTGCCTGGGACAGAAACATGTAATTAATTCTGGACCAGGAGTCATGGGCGTAGGAATAATGCGTATATTCTCGTCCCTGAGGATTGTGTAGTCTTCAGCTGTCTTTCAGAGATAAAGCTTCAATAAATTGTGATAATGTTTCCGGCAGTTTCTACATTTATCATTCGTCCTATCTTCCTGCGAATTAATAACTAGATTGAAATCCCCTCCTATTATTTTTGCCATGTTACTATCCTGAAGTATAACCGGACATAGTGAGTCAATAAATTCTCCCTGACCCTAATTTGGGGCATATATATTATATAGACTATACTCTCCGAACGGGCCTGTGACCTGTACATTCACCATCCTTCCCCTATTATCCTCTTTTATCGAATGTACCGTATGGGTGAGGTGGCGCCCTATTAATATCAATACTCCAGCTTTTCTATCGATTGCTGCTGATCCATATACAGCCCCAACCCAAAGTTTTTCCATTCTATGGAAACCTTCACTCGGCAGATGAGTCTCCTGTAACAGCGCTATATCTGCTTTAAGTCGTTTTAAATGTCTGAGCTTGTTAGGGGAGCGCAATCCCTTCACATTCCATGAGACTATTCTCATAGTTCTACTGTCGCAAGGAGACCCATGTGCCAATAAATAATTTTTCTCAAGCGACCTCTCTTGTGAGGCCTCTGTACTTCAGGATACTGTCTCCCAGCAGGACAGCACCCTTGTAAATTATTACTTTCAACATGTGTGAGCAGCACCCCCAATACTAAGCAACCAATTAACATATACAGTAAAACGTATACAGTAAAACAGAACTGCAACTTAAACAATACCATTCTTAGAGCTCCCTTTTTTCGGGTAATGTACGCAATCCCCGACCAACTAACTAAAATAAGATTCTATTTCAGTCCCACTCCCTTCCCATATCACCTATAGATAGTCACGAGGTCTCCTTTTAGCAGTATAATGTCCTCCTCTTTCCATCTTCCAATGGAGTGTTGTCTCCCGGTTTGTGGAAATTTTGGTCTATCCATGTCCACCGGAATTCTTGGCGGGCTTCCAATTTGAAGTATGCTGCGGCCTCTGTGGATCTTGGGATTTGGATATCAGCCTTTGGACTCGTTGATCCACTTCTCGTCCCCTGGGTTGGTGCTCGGCGGTCTTCTGCCTTGCCTCTCTAATGGAGTCATCCTGTTCCTTGTCTATGATGCTCTGCAACTGATCTGCTGCCAGTTTCGGATCTGTAAATTGTTTAGTCGACCCATCTGGAAGTCGAACTCTGAGGATAGCCTGGTAGGCCAATTGGAGTCGAACTCCTTTTCTATACAATGTCGAGCATAGGCTGCTGAATATTCT
Organism: Bufotes viridis; assembly: GCA_033119425.1. Classification (NCBI taxonomy): domain Eukaryota; kingdom Metazoa; phylum Chordata; class Amphibia; order Anura; family Bufonidae; genus Bufotes; species Bufotes viridis. The sequence continues at coordinate 587,116,157 of CM065590.1, forward strand.
GCGTTTTCCGGCCAACTCCGCCGAATAATCCGCAAATAGGAGTATCTTCATTCCTCTTATCACCAGTGGTTCCTTTCTTATGCGGTATGCTCATGTCTTCTTCATCGGTAAAGTCCAGATATTTGCATATTGCCTGTCTAGGCCTTTGGTGCGCATTAATAGACGACCCCTCCAGTGTGTCTTTCAAGGGTCCGATCTTATGAGCCCGTTCTACTTTTTTCTTGCCCTGTAGTCCCAGAGACTGAGGTAGTTCATTTTTAAATATATTTCTTAGGTCACATGGAAGGACCGATTCCGGAATTCCCACCAGTCGCAAGTTACTTCTTCGGGACCTATTTTCCAGGTCGTCGATCCTTTCCTTAAGTTTACTTGTCAACTGGAAGAGGTCTTGCATTTTATTCACAGTTTCCACTGATTCTTCCTCCATGCAAATTACTCTTTGTTCCACCTCAGATATTTTGTGATCCTGCAGCTCTACCTCTTCCTGCAGTTTATTCAGGGCATTCTGCACTGTGTTTGACAGAGATAGTATTAAATCAGGGGCTAGTTGCTTTGCCACTTCTGTGGCTAGTGCTTTCAGGTCTTTTGCTGTTCCCCCTGGCTCAAACATGTCGACCTGTGAGTTCTCTATCTGCTGCCCCTGGTTGCCTGAAGCACTGTGCGTGGGGGAGGAGGGTGGTAGCTGCGCCATCTTGGGGCACTCGTCTCCGTCAGCGGCTGTCTCTGGAGCAAGGGAGGGCGATGTTTTCTGCCCGCTTCTTAGCAAATACCGCTCCATACAACTGTAGGAACACGGTGGTGGGGTAAGTACCGTTCACAATGGTGCGCTGGCGTTGCGAAGCTGGCGGGATAGGTGTCGGCTGCACGGAGCTCCCGCTTTCAGCGTCTCCTCATACCAGCGCCGGAACCGGAAGCCTGTATTAGCTTTTAATAAATCTTATTCAGTTTTTTTTTTATATATACACATTTGCTTTAGTCACCATTCTATACTTTTATAATCTTTAATTATTATCAATAGTTTTTCCCTTACGTTATGTTTGTTTATAGTTATTATCTTATCTATCACTAATAACTTATTATTATAGATATTATCCTACCTATCATTAATAATTTTTTTCATAGGTGCTATTTTATTTTTAAAATAACATGATGAACAGACAATAACACAAAAACTGTAAGCCAAAAGCCTGGTGTGCAAGCCAACAACCTATCCATGAGACAGGTACAGTCAGCATACCTTACAATGGCAGCCTTGTGTGCAATGAGACATTCAAGATCAGCTTTACATTTTTATTATAAAACTAAAAAACTTACAATCAAACAATTTAATCAAAAGTTACTCAAGAAGCACATTCCACATATTAATATTCTCTAACACCAAAACTTTTTCTGTCACGTAAATAGAAAACTTAAATCTCACTTAAAGGGGTATTCTCATTTCAGACAATGGGGGCACATCGCTAGGATATGCCCCCATTGTCTGATAGGTGGGGGTCCCACCGCTGGGACCCGCACCTATATTGAGAACGGGGCCCCATAAGTGAAGGAGGGCGTACCGCGCATGCGCGGCCACCCTCTATTCATTTCTATGGGGCCGCTGACAATAGCCGAGCTCGGCATGCGCGGCCCAGGCTCCCATTCACCTCTATGGCGGAGGCGGGGAGAAGCGCTGGGTGGTGGATGGACCCCAGGAAATCTGGGGTCCTCCAGCCACAACTCTCCCCGCTCTGTTCTCAATATAGGTGCGGGTCCCAGCTGTGGGACCCGCACCTATCAGACAATCGGGGCATATTCTAGCGATATTCCCCCTTTGTCTGAAATGAGAATACCCCTTTAAAGCAATTTTGATGCGTTCTTTTTTGTCAATCAAGTTTCTCCTGAACAACAAAATATTACGAACTTTCCATAATACATTTTGCAAAGTCCACACATTACTAGTAGTGATGGCCTTGCGGTTCGCCCAGCGGTTGTTTCACGGCGAACTTTGCTCATTTGCTGTTCGCCGAACAGGCGGACATATAGCGATGTCCGCTGGCGCCATATTCTTTTGCATTGCGCCCAACTTTGACCCATGACACATCCATCAGGTGGTACAGAACAGCCAATAGAGAGGTTTCAGCGCATGGACACACCCCCAACCCTATAACAGAACCCGATCTGGCAACCATTTTACATTCCGTGTTTTGTCAGTCTAGGGAGAGGCTGCTGCGATACCGCAGGTATATAGAGGGACAAGCGGTATTAGAAAAACTATTTTTGAGGGGTTCTATTTACTGCTATATACCTTCTTCCACCAAATATTGATTGAGGCCTGCTATATATCAGATTCCACCAAATATTGATTTAGGGTTCCTATATACCTGAATCCACAAAATAGCTATTGAGGGGTGTGACATACCCGAGTCGAGGAAATATTTATTGAGGCGTTTGATATACCTGAATACACAAAATATTTTTTTAGGCCTGGGAAAAACCTGATTCCACAAAATAGTTATTGAGGGGTGTTATATACCTGATTAGACGAATTCTTTATTGATGGTGCGATGTTACTCATTACAGGAAAAATTCATTTACGTCTCCTACATACCTGAGTCCAAGAAATCTTTATTAAGGGGTGTGATATATCTATTCCCACATAATAGTACTCTTCTCTAGGGACTTTGGCACACGGTCACTTTAAAAATGACAGGCAGAGGAAAAGGCAGGCCATTCTGAAGGATTGCTAGGGGTCGGGCAGGTGCACCAGGCTGGAGCCTAAGTGGGAAGTTGGAGAAGGTGAGTGTGATTGTGTCAAAGGACGCACCAGAGTTAGTTGAGTGGCTCACTCAGCCTTCCACTTCTGCACCCTCCCATCCTCTGTATCTGCACCCTCCTCATCCTCTGTATCTGCACCCTCCTCACTCTCTGCTGTGTACACCCCTAAATACACCACCATCACCACCACCATAGCCCCTCCTCTCGAGTCACAGTTATTTTCCGAAACATTCCCAGACTTTTCCAATGCGCAGCCATTCTTGGCATCGGATGAGGTAGAGGAGGTAGCAAGGGCCGCCACCCAGCGGTCTGACGACAGTACCCAGATCAGCCAAAGAGGGAGGTCCCCCCAGTGATGCTGCTTACCCCGAGAACTCTAATGTCAGCGGTGGTGAAGGTGACGATGATGACGTGTCGATGGACGTCATGTGGGTGCCCACAAGAGAGGAAGGGGAGGGGAGTTCAGAGGGAGAGACGGAGCAGCAAAGAGGGAGGAGAAGGAGGAGAAGCAGGCAGAACTCGCAGTGCACTGGAGGCCAAAAGCAGACTGCAAATGTATTTGGAGCGAGCCATCCACCATGCACAGTCACATCTGGCGCTCCCAGGAGACAGGCACATGGCTCCACATTATGGGCTTTTTTTAACGTGTCAGCTGCTGACAATAATGTTGCCATCTGCAGCCTGTGCTGTCAACGCATAAGTCGCGGTAAGCCCAACACTCATCTAGGGATGATCGCCTTAAGAAGGCACCTGGCCTACCATCACCGAGCCCAGTGGGAGCAACGCAGCCAGAACCCACAAAGCCACATTCCCGGCGCGCCACAACCTGCCTCTTCTCCTCCTCTCTCATCCCGTTTGTCCTCCACCTTCCACCGTGCCTTTGTCACGTTCATCTGGCATAAGGCAGGCTTCCATGGCCCAAATGTTCGAGCATAAAAAGATGATGGTGCCGGATAACCCTCTTGCTTGTCGGAACTGCTAGCCCGCCAACTACTGCCATATAAACTGGTGGACTCGGAGGCCTTTAGAAAATTTGTGGCCATTGGCACAACGCAATGGAAGAAGCAAGAAGAGCAGGCTTTAACTTTTCGGGTATCCCTGGTGTTGTCCATGGCTGGGGGGAGGAGACAGAGGACGACATTCTCCTGTGTGATGAGCAGGAGCCGGGGCAATCCACCGCTTCCAATTTAGTGCAAATGGGGGCCTTCATGCTCCAGTGTTTAAAAAGGGACCCCCGTGAAAAAGGCATACAGGGAAAGGACCTGTACTGAGTGGCAATGTACTTAGACCCCTGGTACAAGCACAAAATGGCGGACATGTTACCGGCATCGCAGAAGGCTGGCAGAATGCAGCATTTCCAGGCCTTGATGCGACAGATGCTGCATTCTGCTGTTGCGGGCACTGGCAGAGGAATTTCCACCCACAGCGAAACAGGTGCGGGTACCAATCCTACCGCGCCTGCAAGAAGAGGGCGGTCTGAAGATGTGTTGGTCACTTCGGATATGAGATAATTCTTGCAGCCCAACCATCGACAGCTGTTGTCCTTTGTATCCACCCTCAGGGAATGCCTAGACCGACAGGTGTCCAACTACATCGGTTTAACAGCCGATGTGGACGCTACAGCGAAACCCCTGGACTACTGGGTGTGCAGGCTTGACCTGTGACCAGACCTGGTACAATTTGCCATGGAACTATTGGCTTGCCCCTCGTCGAGTGTCCTGTCCGAAAGAACATTCAGCACTGCAGGGGGTGTCGTGACCAAAAAGCGCACTCGCCTAGCTCACGACAGTGTGGACTACCTCACGTTTCTAAAAATGAATGAGGCATGGATATCAGAGGAATTCAACACCTGTGATGAACACATGTAATTAAATTTCCTCATGCCAGCCCACACATATCCGCCACCACCCAGAACAAGGAATGGTCCTCGCCTCATGTATATACAGCAGGATAAAAGGCCTTGTTTGTTGGGCGAATGCCTATTGGGTACTTTTTGGGGCCCTCTACTGGCCGACAATTACATTTTTATCCTGTGACCACCTTATGTACCTCCAGCCACAGAATCTAAAGTTCTTTGCTGTCAGGTGAATGCCTATTGGGTAATTTTTGGGGCCAGTACTGGCCGACAGTTACAATTTTATCTTGTAACCGCATGATGTACCTCGAGCCACAAACTGACAATTTCTTTTCGGTCTGGTGATAGAATAATTTTTGGGGGCTGTACTACAGTTGCCTACATAAAATTTTTAACCTTTGACAGCATAATACACCCCCACCCACAGAATCGAGAAAGAGGAATCAACTTGTCAATCCTTTCAGTGTCCGGGCCGGGTGAGGTTTCCTGAGCGTAGTCAAATTAAGCCGCAGGCTCAACTCCTGGTGGTCCCCTTCCGTCAATTAGTTTAAGTTTCAGCTTTGCAACCATACTTCCCCCGGAACCCAAAGAGTTTGGTTTCCCAAAGAATGCTTGGTGGGTATTTGAAATAACGTTGCCGGATCAAACCCCATGGCCATCTAGCATTTATAGTACAATTGTATGAGTATAGAATTGGCACTGGGTTCTGATTTGAATAAGTGAATGGATCTGTACAGTACAAATGTATTGTACATTGACACCAAAATTACCAGCAGCTTAATACACCAGTGCTTGCATTTATCCACTAACACTGTGCCATTCCCTGCGCTAACTCTGCTCTGTAACGTTAGCGCAATTTAAAAAATATTGTTAAAATTCACTTATATTTTCTCATAGCCGGTGCTGACCGCCATCTCCCTGCGCTAACTCTGCTCTGTAATGTTAGCACAATTAACAAAATATTGTAAAAATTCTGAAATTTTTTCTCGTAGCCGGTGCTGACCGCCATTCCCTTTGCTAACTCTGCTCTGTAACATTAGCACATGCAAAATATAGATATGAAATGCAATATAAATTTTTCGTACCCAGTGTTTTTGATAATATCTGCAATGTGTTTGCACTAGCATCCGATGGTCACGTAACTACTTTGCACGGAGGAGTATCGTTATCGGAATGAACCACCCACTCACAACGGTCATGCACCACCACCCACAGAATCGAGAAAGAGGTATTAACCTGTTACTCCTTTCAGTGTCCGGCCCGGGTAAGGTTTCCCGTGCGTAGTCAAATTAAGCCGCAGGCTCAAATCCTGTTGGTGCCCTTCCGTCAATTAGTTTAAGTTTCAGCTTTGTCACCATACTCCCTTCAGAAACCAAAGAGTTTGGTTTCCCAGAAAATGCTCAGCGGTTAATGGGAATAACGCCGCCAGATCACCTGTCGGATTGTCTTCAGACCTCCGACTTTCGTTGTTGATTAATGAAAACATTCATGGCACCAAATGCTTTGGCTGTGGTTCGTCTTGCGCCGGTCCAAGAATTTCAACTCTTGCGGCGCAATACGGATGCCACCGGCCGTCCCTCTTAATCATGGCCCAAATTCCATGTAACAAAACAGAGGTGTTATCCGGTAAATGTATGGCGTTGGTATCTAATAACTGGATGACTATAACTGTATCCCTTTCCCTGCCCATGACATCTTTTTTAGACCTGGCATGAGCAGGAAATATAGGCATATTTCGGTGCTAATCTGTGTCAGAAATACTCCTAACATAGACATATTTCTTTACAATAAATGACCACCTAATTGTATTATTATTCGGGGGTAGGGCTAATATCTTTATATCTTATAGATTCTAGTATAATATACTGTGCCCTGTATTTCCCAATATAAAAATAATCCTTGGGAAACACAGTCCTCACCCCTGACCACCAGGACCAGTTAGCGCTCTGTCAGTACATGGCGGCCTCACTTCTCCGCCACGGTGCTCTGCTGTGTACTGGTGTTTATTATGACACTAGGGCTGGGTTCACATCCTATTTTTGCCATCTATTTAATGCATTCTAAAAATGCATGCATCAACACATGTCTCAGACTGATGCTGTAAAGTGGCGTACGTTCACCATAAAGTTCCATGATAGAAAAAAAATGTACATTAACGTATGCATTTTTTTACTGGACTCTGCAGGATACAAAAACGTGGAGTGCTGCACATTTGTATATATCAAACAGATAGGAAATAACATTTTTCTAGGCTTCAGCAGGACACATTTTTGAGGGTTTCCCTTTAAGATGCATAAAAATGGCCCCTGACTAAAAAACATATTTTTTGTGGGAATTTTTGCCATTGATCCCCCTCTGGTATGTCAATGTCCATGTTGTGGGACAAGTTGGGCACTTCTAGTAAGTATTTGGTGACTGCAAATACACTCACCTAAAGAATTATTAGAAACACCATACTAATACGGTGTTGGACCCCCTTTTGCCTTCAGAACTGCCTTAATTCTACGTGGCATTGATTCAACAAGGTGCTGATAGCATTCTTTAGAAATGTTGGCCCATATTGATAGGATAGCATCTTGCAGTTGATGGAGATTTGAGGGATGCACATCCAGGGCATGAAGCTCCCGTTCCACCGCATCCCAAAGATGCGCTATTGGGTTGAGATCTGGTGACTGTGGGGGCCATTTTAGTACAGTGAACTCATTGTCATGTTCAAGAAGCCAATTTGAAATGATTCGAGCTTTGTGACATGGTTCATTATCCTGCTGGAAGTAGCCATCAGAGGATGGGTACATGGTGGTCATGAAGGGATGGACATGGTCAGAAACAATGCTCAGGTAGCCTGTGGCATTTAAATGATGCCCAATTGGCACTAAGGGGCCTAAAGTGTGCCCAGAAAACACCCCCCACACCATTACACCACCACCACCAGCCTGCACAGTGGTAACAAGGCATGATGGATACATGTTCTCATTCTGTTTACGCCAAATTCGGACGCAAATTGTAGCCTCTTTTTCCTATTTGTAGTGCAGATGAGTGGTACCCGGTGGGGTCTTCTGCTGTTGTAGCCCATCTGCCTCAAGGTTGTGCGTGTTGTGGCTTCAAACGAGTGGTTATTTCAGTCAACGTTGCTCTTCTATCAGCTTGAATCAGTCGGCCCATTCTCCTCTGACCTCTAGCATCAACAAGGCATTTTCGCCCACAGGACTGCCGCATACTGGATGTTTTTCCCTTTTTACACCATTATTTGTAAACCCTAGAAATGGTTGTGCATGAAAATCCCAGTAACTGAGCAGATTGTGAAATACTCAGACTGGCCCGTCTGGCACCAACAACCATGCCATGCTCAAAATTGCTTAAATCACCTTTCTATCCCATTCTGACATTCAGTTTGGAGTTCAGGAGATTGTCTTGACCAGGACCACACCCCTAAATGCATGGAAGCAACTGCCATGTGATTGGTTGATAGTGATGTCGCGAACATAAAATTTTCCATTTGCGAACGGCGAACTCGAACTTCTGCAAATGTTTGCGAACAGTGCGAACCGCCATAGACTTCAATAGACAGGCGAATTTTAAAACCCACAAGGACTCCTTCTGGCCACAATAGTGATGGAAAAGTTGTTTCAAGGGGACTAACACCTGGACTGCCGGAGGGGGATCCGTGGCAAAACTCCTATGGAAAATTACGTAATTGACGCAGAGTGTGGTAAGTTCATTTCGCAATGCGATTAATATAACCTGCATTAATCGCATTGCGAATTCAACTTAGAGCTGGGTTTCTAATGGTTGTATTGCTAGAATATAACGAATATTGAGAATAGGAACCCAGCTCTAAGTTGAATTCACAATGCGATTAATATAACCTGTATTAATCGCATTGCGATTACAACTACTAAGATGGATGCGGTCCTTGCTTTTTGATAGGAGCTGGGAGGGTCTGGGAGGGAGACTGATGTACTAGCCCTAAAAAGGGCTTTTTGGGGTGCTGTCAGGATGCTGTCCTTACAGCAGAGATCTGATGAGTCTTTCAGGACTGGAGTGGACACTCAATACACTAGCCTAGCTATCGATTTCCCTTTTAAATCAGCAGCAGCTACACTGTCCCTCCTCTCACTAAGACTGCAGCTTCCGAATGAATCTAAAATGGATGCTGTCCAGGAGATGGGAGGGTCTGGGAGGGAGGGTATGCTGATTGGCTGGAATGTGTCTGCTGACTGTGAGGTATAGGGTCAAAGTTTACTCAATGATAGGGGGTGGACCGAACATCGCATATGTTCGCCCGCCGCAACGAACGCGCACAAGCTATTTTCACCGGGAACTGTTCGCCGGGAGTCTCGGGACATCTTATTTGCGAATTTAACTTAGAGCTGGGTTCTTAATGGTTGTATTGCTAGAATATAACGAAGATTGAGAATTTAGCGCTATATTCTCAATCTTCGCTTTATAATTCTAGCAATACAACCATTAGGAACCCAGCTCTAAGTTAAATTCGCAATGTGATTAATATAACCTGCATTGATCGCATTGCGAATTTAACTTAGAGCTGGGTTCCTAATGGTTGTATTGCTAGAATATAACGAAGATTGAGAATATAGCGCTATATTCTCAATCTTCGTTATATTCTAGCAATACAACCATTAGGAACTCAGCTCTAAGTTGTAATCGCAATGTGAATAATACTTATTAATCGCTTTGCGAATGCATTTGATGCCTCTATTTGATTGTATATGACGGTTGACTATGACTACCACCAACGTTCTGCTGCCTCCAAAGCAAGATATCTGAACCCCTCAGGGGTTATTTGAGCATTTTTGATAGACAACGCATCAAAAACGCATCTGCGTTTTTATCATTTTTTCATTTTTTAGTTAATTTTTTTGTGTATTTTGCCATATTTGGTTGCATATTTACATTTGGTATAGGCAAGTATGGTAGTCTAGATCATTACTCTGCCCAAATCTATATTCAGCTACATGGCTTAGAAAATATGCTGTCAAACAATGATCCTAGGTTTTGGTATAGACACGATCTAGACTACCATATTTGCCTATACCAAATGTAAATATGCAACCAAATGTGGCAAAATGCACAAAAAATGAAAAAATGATAAAAACGCAGATGCGTTTTTGATGCGTTTTCTATTAAATATGCCCAAATGGCCCTTGGGGGGTTCAGATATCTTGCTTTGGAGGCAGCAGAACGTTGGTGGTAGTCATAGTCAGTCATCCGTCATATACAATCAAATAGAGGCATCAAATGGATTCGCAAAGCGATTAATAATTGTAAGTATTATTCACATTGCGATTACAACTTAGAGCTGAGTTCCTAATGGTTGTATTGCTAGAATATAACGTATATTCTATCAATACAACAACCATTAGGAACTCAGCTCCAAGTTGAATTCGCAATGCGATTAAAGCAGGTTATATTAATCGCATTGAGAATTCAACTTAGATCTGAGCTCCTAATGGTTTTATTGCTAGAATATAATGAAGATTGGGAATATAGTGCTATATTCGTTATCTTCGTTATATTCTAGCAATACAACCATTAGGAACTCAGCTCTAAGTTGTAATCGCAATGCGAATAATACAGGTTATATTAATCGCATTGCGATTTACAATTACTAACACCGCAGCTTCAGAATGAATCTAAGATGAATGCTGTCCTTGTGTTTAGATAGGAGGTGGAAGGGTCTGGGAGGGAGGATATATCACTTACAAACACTAAAACCCAGAGGGCTAAATGTTGAGTTTAGAGTGACGTAATCTCACAGCCTCGGATGTGTTAACCATAACTACTGTGTAATAAGGGAAGGTCAGTGATCTAATTGATACTTTTTTCTTCTTTTTTCCTTTTCTTTTATTGAAAGAAATTATGAACGTCATGAACACACGCCACCCAATGTATCGCCATGTGTACAGTTAGTGACCTTTCCTCTTCTTCATACTCCTTAAACTGCGCCCATATCAACGGACCGGTATTTATTGTATTTTACATTGTGCCCCGGTGGCTAATGTCCAAATTCGGAGGATGGGGGTCACTTAACTGTGCCGCCCTCCCCCTTTGTGACAGACTGGATGGCGGGTCCCGGGGATGGGACCTTGCTACCCGGGTGGCCACTATCGGGACATTCTAGATTTTATGTCACCGCGGGGGCCTGGTGGAGTATAGAGGCTGGGGACTGATGATACCTATGTGCCGCCACTCTCCGATCCACGGTGGATTGGAGACGGGACTTCCAGCTGCTGTTGGGCGTGACCTGTCCCACCTATGGATGCCCCTATGGAGACTTGACCTTATAAAGATGTACTCTGCTCCTCCTTCAACCCGGTCCTTTTGGACATGCGCAGTCCGTAGCTACAGTATAGCGCTGCCGATAATTACTGTGGGCAGAGCTCCTGGCATATCTCCCCTGTGCATGCGCGGGAATATGCGGAGCTCTCGCGCAACTTTATCTCTCGCAGGCGCATAGTGCTTTATAGAACGCCGAACACGGCACACATGAGATTGAAATTATAATGGGTGAGCGATTCATAAAATGCCCTATGTACAGATATTTTTAATCAGCACAAGTGGATTTTCTGATTAATCATGAAAGGGGGTCAGTCACTATGAGATTGTTTATTAATTATTATGTTTCTTTGGACACATGAATTACTATACAAGAATGAATACCACGTGATTTGATGCACTTCATGTAATTTTATGTAAAAATCATGTTTTTCGATATAAAATCATGTTTATTGAACGATTCATTGCAATTAATTTGTATTCACATACCGACTTGTTTATATACACCCACTTGAGCACTGAAGTCATTGCTTGACAAAGGCTCCATTGAAGAGCTGAAAAAAAAAGATCCACCTCTTTTCACCAAAACCAGTGTTCTGCCATGCTATTTGGATATTGCTTATTGGGGATTTTCTCATCCGGAATCCTACGGGGATTTTGCACCTGGCATCTAGTGGAGTGCTGCTTTGTGTAACAGACGAATTAACTATATTTATTTCCCTGTCACATATGCAGGGCAGGTGTACTTCACACAATAAATGGGCATATGTCACCCACCGAACTTACAGACAGATTAACTATTACATTTGCGTGCTAGGGGTACAAAGATGTTGCATTGCACCCACTAGAAAAATCGCTGTAGGTCACCCATAGAATTAAAAAACAGATTTATTATCAGGGGTGCAAAGATGGCGCATTGCACCCACAAAAATTGCTATAGGTCGCCCACAGAATTAACAGCCAGATGAGATTCCTAACACTGTCCCTCACTTCAGCTGCCTGCTTCCTGTCCTTGCACTACTCAGAGCTGATGGGTGGTGCTACACGTGATCCAGCTTGTAGAGGCTGGGTCACATGCTGCACCGGCCAATCACAGCCATGCTATTACTAGGCATGGCTGTGATGGCTTCTAAGTGCCCACAGCTTAAAAGCTTGTTGATTGGCTGCTCTGCAACCTTTCAACAAGCTTTATTAAATGCCCGAACACCGAACTCGAACTTTACAGTTCAGGTTCGCTCAACACTATTGATGATGAAATCTTGGTTTGAAAATTATTTGTTTATTTAAAAAATTCTTGAAATATCAATGGAAGTGGCTTTCAAAACATAGATTCTGAAGATAATTTTATATTACTTGTGGATGTCGATATTTTCTAGCCAAGGTTTTAAAAAAAAAGAATAAAAGAAAGAAAGAAAGAAAGAAAATAAACCAATATAAAAATATTCTGTGTTGTAATCATTCTTTTGTTTCTCTTGGCTCCATTCATCCTAAAATCTTTAACCTCTTTTAGAAGAACAGTTTCAGCAGTAGAAGACACACAATGGCTGGAGCCAGAACAGTGTTATGGACACTTAGACCACCGCTGGTGCAGATAAACTTAACATCACTTGTAATTCCTCCAACGCTTACGGACCGGCTGCCCTCGTCACAGATAGACTTTGTTGCGCACCCTCGGATCGCTGATGAGGCTGACACTGATCCTGCAAAAGACACAACATCATTAAACCCAACACTACACCTCATATATATGAGGATTCTCTAACCTCTTGACTATATATACTGTTCCCAGTACAGCTCCAGAAGAAAGCTGCACTGTGATAGGACATTTTTTTTTTTTTTTGTTACTTGATTTTTTTCTATAAAAACATTATCTTAATATTTTTATCAGTCTTGAATATTGTGTACCCACAGCAAATGTGTTCTTTCTTATTTTTGCCTTTAGCTCAGCATATCCTGAGAAGTGTGGTGCCAGATGAAAATGACCCATGTTTTGTACCTGACACACGAGTTGTCTGGAGAAGACACATATTCTCATCCCCTGTGCATTGTATAGTATCAGCAGTGTAACACCAGGTGGAGTCAGTGGATTCGCAGGATCGGCAAACCAGTCCACTGGGGTTAGAACTTCTTATCTGCACTGGAAGCAAACAGGTGAAAGATGAAATACAAGAAGCATCCATTTCCATGTATAAACCACAGGTATTACAAGAGGGAGTGAATGTATTACTGCACCTCCTACAGTAATGACAAAGGGAAAGAAATTATTTATTCAGTTTAAATATAGTGATCAGAATAAACTTTTGGACCAACAATTTAGTACAACATGTTAGTCCCCTTTAAAATTCAGGGGGGTACACACGTAGTGATCAAGCCATACATCTAAGATCCTACCCCTTCCTGTTGCCTACAACTCATAACATTTCTTATATCTGCTCTGTCCTCAACCCTGAGTCAATCAAAATGTTAATACATGCCCTCATCATCTCCTGCCTGCACTACTGCAACATTCTCCTCTGTGACCTCCCATCTAACTCCCTCGCACCCCTCTAATCTGTGAAGCCATTTCTCCTTTATTGCCCCTCTGCCAATCCCTTCACTGGCTCTCAAATGCCCAGTGTCTTAAGTGCCCAGTGTCTCAAGTGCCCAGTGTCTCAAGTGCCCGGTGTCTCAAGTGCCCAGTGTCTCAAGTGCCCAGTGTCTCAAGTGCCCAGTGTCTCAAGTGCCCAGTGTCTCAAGTGCCCAGTGTCTCTAGTGCCCAGTGTCTCTAGTGCCCAGTGTCTGAGGTACCCAGTGTCTGAAGTGCCCAGTGTCTGAAGTGCCCAGTGTCTGAAGTGCCCAGTGTCTCTAGTGCCCAGTGTCTCTAGTGCCCAGTGTCTCTAGTGCCCAATGTCTCTAGTGCCCAGTGTCTCAAGTGCCCAGGGTCTCAAGTGTCCCCTCTGTATATGTCTGACCTACTCTCCTGATACATTCTCAAATATAAAATTCCAATCAGGACCTCCCTCCTACTTTGCACTCCTCTTTTCTTTACTCTCAATCATCTGCAAAATTTCTCAGGCATATAACATACTCTGGAACCCCTACCCCAGCACATGAGACCTTCCCCCACAATTCAAACCTTCAGAAATAACCAGAAATCTAAACGAAAAATCCTGCAACCACTACACATCCATCTGAACAGCCTCTGTTTTCTCCTACAGTCTCCTTCCCTCTTCCATTATAGACTGCAAGTCCTCACAGGGAGGCCGGTCTGCCCCTTTGTACCAGGTCCGTTGATGTGTTCACGCTTCCGGAGCTTGTTTTGTATTATATGTATGTATATTATACCCTTTTTTAGATTTGCGGAAACCTGAAATAAATGATGCTTAAAAGTCCCATAGCAAAACTGTATTGGCTTTCCTTCACCTAATTTCTATCTTCGCAAAAGTGGAATAGAGGCTTAATAAAAATGGCACTTATTATAAACATTATATTACTCATATTTACAAGTAGAATAAATATATTGATGAATCTCCCAGATCCAGCTCAGGGACTCCTTGCTTTCCTTCAGTAGATGTTAAGACTTGAAGTTTGAAGTCACCATGAATGGAGCTCAGTGTAGCGGTATTTTTACAGTTGCCATTTAACTAAATGGGAGCTAGAAGAAAATATTTGTATACACAGAGCTCCCTCTAGTGGTGACTGCGAGAAAATTATCTGGTGTGTGCCGCCTCTCTCCAAGTTTTAATGACTGATGTTCTGATTCCATGGTTAGTAAACCACTGCCATTGATAACAGTTAATTTTCTACTTGACAACTAGATCAAATTCCAATGGTTCCACGGAACTATGCTAGCCTTTGTTTTTACCATCGCTGCAATAGTGATTTGTTGTCTTGACTTGTGACTGTGGCAGTCAATTACTAGGCATATCATTTGTCATCATATCATGATGTCATTTAGAATGTCACATTAAGGCCTCTTTCACATGAACGTGTGAGCCCCGTGCCCGTATTGCGGACCGTATTTGCAGATCCGCAATACACGGGCACTGTTGTGTGGCCATTCCACGTCACTTCATTTCAATGGGTCCGCAAATCCGGAGATGCGGAATGGAATGACGGAATGGAACACTACGGAGTGCTTCCGTGGGGTTCCGTTCCGTACTTCTGTCCTGCGAAAATATAGAACATGTCCTATATTTTTGCGGAACAGGCAGATCGGCTGCGGTTGCCCCGCGGTCCTTTGCAGGCCTAGCTCTGCCGTCAGTGACTACATGGTCGGTGGAGTAGAGTAAACATTAGTGAGAAACCGAGCAACTTTTGGCATGGAAACAAGAGTTTTGAAAGGCAAGATAATAGGGGGGATTTTTTTTTTCTGAAAGAAAGAAAAAGTTGCTAATATTGGTATAAACACCAGATTAGCGACTTATTTATGTATTTATTTATTTTGTAAATATAGATTTAATATAATTTGCCGACAATTATGACGCCACTGTAGATTTGCCATTCTCGTGCACAAACTGCCAGAAGATGGACCAATTTTTGAAGAGGTCCGCTCTTATTAACAAACCTGTCACGTCTTACTCCAGAGCACTGGCACATGTTGTGCTCATCATAAAGAATCCCCCACCCTCCCCAAATATATTTTGTTCATTATTTTAATGACTTTAATCCAGCATTGCCACAGAAAACTGGAAAGTAACTGACTTACATGATGGAAGATTAGGCGTACAGTTGTCAGTGCTGCAGCATGAAGTGCCCGTCCTGATATTTCCATGTTGTATGCCCACAGTGCCCTTGAAGAAACATTGAGATGTAGGTACGCATGATCTGATCAAAGATACATACTTCAATCCAACTAAAAATAAACAAAACACAGCAAATGTTATCTTTTCTTGGTGAATTTATATATTCTTTCTTAGTAGAAAGAATCCCTGACAATACTCAGATCACAAAGTTTGTCCTGCTCTGATTTTCAGCAATCAGTTGTAACTAATAAGGGCTGAGAAACCTGACAAAAAGTGTTCGACTTTCTTGCAGCACCGCCGCAGGGGACGTTACTGTAGATATTACAAAGTGTCTGTAGTTCCTGCAGAGGAAGACATGCGCTTTGTAATAACTCTACATTCGGACCAAGAGATGGCGATCCTCGCCAGAGGGCCACCCCACCGTTATTATCTAATCGGGTTAAGAAAATGGGTTCTAAAATAAGCATAAAAACAATATCAATTTGGTATTTCATCAATCATACCGACCCACAGAATATCAGTCACAGGCAAACCGAAAATGTAACAGAAATGTAAAAAATATTGAAAAATGACAAGGGTGTGATTGCTATGCCCTCCACGAAAAAAGTAAGTGGAATAGAACTTTTTTTCAGTGCACTACAAATGATCTAAAAGGTGCTATTAAAAATGCAACCCTTCCCTCAAAAATAAGCCCTTATATGGCGAGGATAAGTAAAGGAAATAAAGTGGTACTGTAACAAATGGAACAATCCTTGTGGCGCTGCTTGGCTGATGAAATCCAGTAGATCGGTATTGTTAAAAATAACAGATTTTTATTCTGTCAACGTGTTTCAAGGGCTTGTAGCCCCCTTCGTCAGGACAATACAGCATTCATACAAAAATGACACAATGCTGGGTTTAAAAAGCTGTTTTGGCACGCTTGGATGTGTAGGGGGCGTGGTTTTTTAGCGTGGCCCCCTTTCTTGACTCTGAGTGGCATATTTTTCCCTGTATCGGGTTCTCTGTGTGCTTCGGAGTTCCAGATGCGATTGAGTATAAGCTCCACCCACATTGACGTCAGTGGATGACGTGTGGGTGTCCCCGGAGCGCATATCAATACCTCTGTGCTGCGATGTCTGTGTGGGCGGCTCAGGGGTTCCCTGCTGGCACGCCCACTGACGTAAGTCTACTGATGGGATCCCGGGGCCGTACATAACTGCCGCTCTATATCCCCAGTTTGCGATCAACCAGTGTGGTTGGACACAGCTAATGAAAAGTCTATGGGGAAGGAGGGGGATCCTGGGACTTGTAGTTCAAATGTACTGGCAAGTGATGGAGCCTCAAGGGGTAAAATGTATAGGGTGTAGACTATACAGTATATATATATATATATATATATATATATAGGAGGAACAGAATGTATGGGAATACCCTCTGGAGGCACAGTGTCTTCAAAGGTGTGATACATACATATATATATATATATATATATATATATATATATATATATATATTCTGGTGCAGGTTTACCTGCACAGCTAGAATACCAACAGAATACCAATAGATTCAAGTGCAATTTCATATGGATAAAACGTTACATATAGATTAGGTAAAAACACATAACATAAAATGTATAGTGTAAAAAAGTGTGTGTATACCTGTATACATCTGTGTCTAGGCACATACATATATACATATACAAAATCCTAAAGCGTTTCCATCTACATATAGGGCTCCAAAGACTTTGATGGAAGTAGACAGGGACCTGTTGTACCTTATCTGACCGTGTATTTATATTTAGGTCTCTATATTTCAGAGTTGGCATCACGTATACTAAACCAGAATGTGCGGGATTCATGTATCCAGCACTTGGATTATTTTGGGGTACATATCTATATATATATTGGACAAAGTAAGACGGGGAAACGGGGGGGGGGGTAACTCTTAGTGCTAGTTTTTTGGGGGTATATGGTGCGAGCGTGGCATGCGTGTATACGTCTTTTTTGTTGTCTCATATGTGGAGGGGGGAGGGAGGGGGGTCTCGATTATGTAATTGTTTCCTTCATTTCATTTAGGCCATGTGGGTTAAAGGTATCGAGCAGGATCTGGCAGAGACGATGAGGATTGCGAGGTGGCGCTGAGGTGTAGTAGGCGGTGCTAAAGGCAGGGAAGGCGTCGCTGGGTACCGAACGGCGATGAGTGTAGCCGTGCACCACGGATCAACGGACCTCCCCTTGGGCCCCTTAAATCAGTGATTGACAGGTTAGTAAAACCTGTTTTTTAGCAAAATAAAGCCACAAATAGATTTTATAAGGCCACCTTAGGAATCAAAATATTACCATGGACATCAGCATATGTTTAGATCACAGGGGTTATATGTGGTGACAGAATCCCTTTAAACAGGGAGGAATCATGACTTCAGATGGAAAAAAAATGATGACAATTCTAAAAAACAAATGTATAGCACCATATATAGCACAGTTCTATATATTCGTGTTTTAGAATATTCGAGAAAATAAATTAAATAATGAAGAATATTCTGAATTCACTACAGACTACAATATTGCAGCCTTCTCACATTGGCCCACAAACAAGAAGCAGGCAGGTACACTAGGTAATGGGTTCAGATGAAAATACAAACGAAAAAAAGAAACTGATATTTGTTTTTGCGAATATCTATCACTATATTCTAAATATTCGCATATTCTCAAAGTGCGGATATTCGCGATAAAAGATTCTGTTTGGGCAGAAAACAGACTTGGATTTTGTAATTACAATTTTTGCTAATTTTTCCTTTTTTATGAGGCATGGTCCTTTGGTTCTAGGTCGAACATCTCCCTGCGGCACATTTATAGCCTTTTCTAACATCTAAAGACTGAAAACCTGATCTAGTCCTGCTCACGTACAAGCTGGAATTGTTACGGTGCATCAGTGTAGACCAGTAACGACTCGAGGAACAATATATTGGGGGAGGGGGGGGGGGGGTCACATATGATACCACAGTCAAAAATGGGGGAGGGGGCACTAATAATTTTTACCACTTAAACATACTATTAAAAAAACAAAACATAAATATATATAAATACGAGAGTATTGTGGTATGCAAGGATACCTTTTTATTGAACTAACCTGATACTTAAAAGACAAGCTTTCAAGAGTTTATCTTTCTTCCTCGGTATTGCTTCAGACCTGAGAAAGAGAGAAAGACTCTTGAAAACTTTCCTTTATAGTTTAAAGCAGTTTCAGCAAACATCAGGGCTGTGTGAATAATCCCATATGTTAAACATGTCACTAAAGAAGACCAATGAAGGGTGTATCATCACTGAGGTTTGCGTAGCGGCATGACGTAAGCAGCCTCATGTGCCGCGCCTGAAATAATTTGTGCATGTGATCAGGATTCCCTCTGTCGCAGATTAAGAACTGCTTACTAGATTATGTGACTAAGTGCTTGGATTTTTTGCAATTTCTATGAATTGACTTTTCTTTACAATCATGGTCACAATCTACTAATTATGATGCGTATTTGGAATAATGGAATGAAATGTTGATTATTTTTCTGCCCAAATTGCCTAAGCACAAAATTATGGGTCGGGATATTGCTAATCATTGTTAGGGGAAGAAAAAGGGGAAAAAAAAAAAAGGAAAAGAAAATGCCTCCAAAAAATCAGCAACGTAAATCTTCTGGTCTAACGTCCCCAAAGGGTGGAGGGGCAAGTAGCCCTGGATCCAGAATGGAGAGATTCTTCAGATCATCTCCAACCAAGACCAGGAAAGGGGTTGGTGGAGGGGATTTGAGGAGCTCAGGGAAAGAAGTAGAGCAAACTGTCCAGCAGGACACTGCACCTGAAGCCGGCTGGGGGGGATAAAATTGACCGAATAGATGTTAGGCTAATGGAAATTCTGAGGGCAGTTCAGCAAACCAACTGCGCTATAGGGGATCTTGCAGCTAAATTGGCGACAGTTCATTCTGATATAGGATTAATAAGAGACGATATGAATAAAATAAGGGAGAAAGTTAAAGAATTGCAAGCGACAACAGCAAGATTGAGTAAAGAAACAAGCTCCATTATAGAAAGAACAAACAAAACAGATGAGGAATTTGAGAGAATTAAGGGCAAGCTGTCAGACTTAGAAGACAGGTCTAGACGCGCAAATCTACGTTTCATCGGTTTCCATGAGGGAGCCCATGAGGGAGCTGAAACAGAAAATGCAACTAAATTTATGCAGGAATGGCTAATTAATATATGCCCTGAAAATGTTCTGTCACCTGGTTTCTGTGTAGAGGGCTCATAGGATTAGAGATGGCCCGAACTATTCGCCGGCGAACAGTTCCCGGCGAACATAGCTTGTTCGCGTTCGCCTCTGCCGGGCGAACATATGTGATGTTCGGTCCGCCCCCTATACATCATCATTGAGCAAACTTTGACCCTGTACCTCATAGTCAGCAGACACATTCCAGCCAATCAGCAGCATACCCTCCCTCCCAGACCCTCCCACCTCCTGCACAGCATCCATTTTAGATTCATTCTGAAGCTGCAGTCTTAGTGAGAGGAGGGAGAGTGTAGTTGCTGCTGATTTAATAGGGAAATTGATAGCTAGGCTAGTGAATTCAGTGTCCACTCCAGTCCTGAAAGACTCATCTGATCTCTGCTGTAAGGACAGCGTCCTGACAGCACCCCAAAAGCCCTTTTAGGGCTGCAACATTAGTCTGCTTTTTTTCCTTTATATGCATATTGCAGTTGCATGGCCTGCCTGTGTGTGAGGAGCTGCAGGCCCACAGACTGTAGTGTGCCCACTGCCAGTGCCCACCCCTGTCATCCCGTGTGGTACAGGACTTTGCATCAAAAAAGGCATTTAATTTTTACACTTTAATCTAAGGTTAGTTGCCTGCCAGTGTGTGTCAGGCTGACTTCCACTGACTGTAGTGTGCCACTGCCAGTGCCCACCACTCATACCGGCTGGCACAGGACTTTGCATAAAAAGGCATTTAATTTTTACACTTTAGTGTAATTTCAGCTCTTGCCTGCTGCTAGTGTGTGTCAGGCCGACTTCCAGCTGACTGTAGTGTGCCCACTGCCAGTGCCCACCCCTGTCATCCCGTGTGGCACAGGACTTTGCATCAAAAAAGGCATTTAATTTTTACACTTTAATCTAAGGTTAGTTGCCTGCCAGTGTGTGTCAGGCTGACTTCCACTGACTGTAGTGTGCCCACTGCCAGTGCCCACCACTCATACCCGGCTGGCACAGGACTTTGCATAAAAAAGGCATTTAATTTTTACACTTTAGTGTAATTTCAGCTGCTTGCCTGCTGCTAGTGTGTGTCAGGCCGACTTCCACTGACTGTAGTGTGCCCACTGCCAGTGCCCACCACTGTCATCCCGTGTGGCACAGGACTTTGCATCAAAAAAGGCATTTAATTTTTACACTTTAGTCTAAGTTCAGTTTGCCTGCCAGTGTGTGTCAGGCTGACTTCCACTGACTGTAGTGTGCCCACTGCCAGTGCCCACCACTGCATCCCATGTGGCACAGGACTTTGCATCAAAAAGGCATTTAATTTTTACACTTTAATCTAAGGTTAGTTGCCTGCCAGTGTGTGTCAGGCTGACTTCCACTGACTGTAGTGTGCCCACTGCCAGTGCTCCACCACTCATACCGGCTGGCACAGGACTTTGCATCAAAAAAGGCATTTAATTTTTACACTTTAGTGTAATTTCAGCTGCTTGCCTGCTGCTAGTGTGTGTCAGGCCGACTTCCACTGACTGTAGTGTGCCCACTGCCAGTGCCCACCCTGTCATCCCATGTGGCACAGGACTTTGCATCAAAAAAGGCATTTAATTTTTACACTTTAATCTAAGTTTAGTTGCCTGCCAGTGTGTGTCAGGCTGACTTCCAGTGACTGTAGTGTGCCCACTGCCAGTGCCCACCACTCATACCGGCTGGCACAGGACTTTGCATCAAAAAAGGCATTTAATTTTTACACTTTAGTGTAATTTCAGCTGCTTGCCTGCTGCTAGTGTGTGTCAGGCCGACTTCCACTGACTGTAGTGTGCCCACTGCCAGTGCCCACCCCTGTCATCCCATGTGGCACAGGACTTTGCATCAAAAAAGTCATTTCATTTTTACACTTTAATCTAAGTTTAGTTGCCTGCCAGTGTGTGTCAGGCTGACTTCCAGTGACTGTAGTGTGCCCACTGCCAGTGCTCCACTACTCATACCGGCTGGCACAGGACTTTGCATAAAAAAGGCATTTAATTTTTACACATTAGTCTAATTTCAGTTGCTTGCCTGCTGCCAGTGCGTGTCAGGCCCACTTCCACTGACTGTAGTGTGCCCACTGCCAGTGCCAACCACTGATACCGGGTGGCACAGTAGCTTGCCGATAAATAAGGCATTTCATTTTTACACATTAGTCTAATTTCAGTTGCTTGCCTCCTGCCAGTGTGTGTCAGGCCCACCTCCACAGACTGTAGTGTGCCCACTGCCAGTGCCAACCACTGATACCGGGTGGCACAGTAGCTTGACGATAAATAAGGCATTTAATTTTTACACATTAGTCTAATTTCAGTTGCTTGCCTGCTGCCAGTGTGTGTCAGGCCCACTTCCACAGACTGTAGTGTGCCCCACTGCCAGTGCTCACCACTGATACAGGGTGGCACAGTACCACTATCGAAAAAAAATGACAGGCAGAGGCAGGCCACCCCGCAGGGGCCGTCGTGGTCGTGGTGCTGTGATTTCCACTGTCCCTGGAATAATGCCTAGTGTTCAGAGGCCATGTACCCTGAACCCGAAAAATTCTGAGGACGTAGTTGACTGGCTTAGACAGGACACCCAATCTTCAACAGCTTCCGCTAAGAACCTTGGCGCACCATCCTCCTCCAGCTCAGCTTTGGTCACCTGCTCTCAAGTTACCACGCACCCGCCCGCCGCTGATAGGAATAGTACTAGTTAAGACACCACTCATATAGGGTGTCACAGCACATTGCTCTGTGCACGCGCAGTGCCCCAATTTGGGAGTATGAGGACCGACCAAGCTGCTTTTTCCATCTCCGGTTCCTGAAATCAATTCAGTTTGGTGTATGAGAGTTTGGTCTGTCATTGTGAAGGCAGTCGAAGGTACCAGGCCTAAATTTTTTTCACAAAAGGCAATCCCTGATATGGGATGTAACAGGGATTAAACTGATGAGAATAGTACTACAGAAAATACCACTCATATCGAGTGTGACAGTAAATTGCACGGCGCAGGCGCAGTCACCGTGGATTAAAACAGAGTGGAGGGAGCCAGCGTTTTTTAACCATCTCCCGTTCGAAAAATCTATTCAATAAATGGCCCCCAGATTGGGAGTCGGACGTTAGAGGATTAAACTGATGAGAATAGTACTACAGAAAATACCACTCATATCGGGTGTGACAGTAAATTGCACGGCGCAGGCGCAGTGACCGTGGATTAAAACAGAGTGGAGGGAGCCAGCGTTTTTAACCATCTCCCCGTTCGAAAAATCTATTCAATAAATGGCCCCCCAGATTGGGGAGTCGGGGCGTTAGAGGGATTAAACTGATGAGAATAGTACTACAGAAAATACCACTCATATCGGGTGTGACAGTAAATTGCACGGCGCAGACGCAGTCACCGTGGTTTAAAACAGAGTGGAGGGGGCCAGCGTTTTTAACCATCTCCCGTTCGAAAAATCTATTCAATAAATGGCCCCCAGATTGGGGACGTTAGAGGGATTAAACTGATGAGAATAGTACTACAGAAAATACCACTCATATCGGGTGTGACAGTAAATTGCACGCGCAGACGCAGTGACCGTGGTTTAAAACAGAGTGGAGGGAGCCAGCGTTTTTTTAACCATCTCCCCGTTCGAAAAATCTATTCAATAAATGGCCCCTAGATTGGGAACGTTAGAGGATTAAACTGATGAGAATAGTACTACAGAAAATACCACTCATATCGGGTGTGACAGTAAATTGCGCAGCGCGAGACGCAGTCACCGTGGTTTAAAACAGAGTGGAGGGAGCCAGCGTTTTTAACCATCTCCCGTTCAAAAATCTATTCAATAAATGGCCCTCAGATTGGGGACGTTAGAGGGATTAAACTGATGAGAATAGTACTACAGAAAATACCACTCATATCGGGTGTGAGAGTAAATTGCACGGCGCAGATGCAGTGACCGTGGATTAAAACAAAGGGGAGGGAGCCAGCGTTTTTTTTAACCATCTCCCCGTTCGAAAAATCAATTCAATTGACCTTTCGGGGACCCTTGGTGTTGTACGTGGCTGGGTGGAGGAAGAAACCTTCAATCACCGAGACGTGGCTAGCTTGGTATCCAACCTTGTGCAAATGGGGAGTTTGCGGTTGTGCAAATGGACTGTTTGCGGTGCATTAAAAGAGGAGTTTGGTCTGTCAATGTCAGTGAAGCGGGCGTAACCCTTACACTACCTGATCGATACAACATCATACCTGATCGTATACACACACTGGATGTTTTAAAGCATGTTATTCCAAACAATTTAGGAATGTTAGTTGATTTATGCCCTTTATGGATTAAAACCCGACTCTGCGTCCACTACGTAATTTTCCATGGGAGTTTTGCCATGGATCCCCCTCCGGCATGCCACAGTCCAGGTGTTAGTCCCCTTGAAACAACTTTTCCATCACTATTGTGGCCAGAAAGAGTCCCTTTGGTTTTTAAAATTCGCCTGTCTATTGAAGTCTATGGCGGTTCGCCCGGTTCGCCTGTTCGCGAACATTTGCGGAAGTTCGCGTTCGCTGTTCGCGAACTGAAAATTTTATGTTCGCGACATCACTACATAGGATACCAGGTGGCAGATTCATACCAGGAGCCTTCCTTAGGAATATACTTGTAAAACTCCTTAGTCAGAGAGATAGAGATAATATTCTTAGGTGGAGAAGGAGTCAGCAGGAAATTTTGTATAATTATAATAAAATTCATATTTATCCAGACTTCTCGAAGGGAACCCAGATGAAAAGACAGGAGTTCCGTGACGTAAAAAGAAGTTTACAGAAAGAGAACATAAGTTACTCAATGATGTATCCGGCAAAACTGCGCCTGGTGTATGAAGGCAAAGTATTGTTTTTTAACTCGCCTAAGGCCCCTTTCACACTAGCGTTTTTGCTTTCCGTCCTAGAGTTCCGTCCTCGGGGCTCTAGGACGGAAAGATACTGATCAGGATTTATCCTAATGCATTCTGAATGGAGAGAAATCCGTTCAAGATGCATCAGGATGTCTTCCGTTCAGTATGTGAATTGCTGTGTGTCGGGTCAGTCTGTGAGTATGTTGAGTTCCTCGGTGGAAACGGCAGTAGATGCGTCCAGAGAGTGAGAGGGGTACCATATATTAGAGATGAAATCGGGCTCAAAAAATAGAATCCTTGTGTGGAATGTGAGGGGAATGGGTGATAAAACTAAAAGAGTTGTGGTTAATGATCTCATTACCAGACGTTTACCATTGATAGTCTGTTTGCTAGAGACACATTTCACTTCAGAGACCAGAGAATACCTGTCCAAGAAATGGGCGAAATATGAGTGCCATGCTGTTTACTCGGAATATGCACGCGGGGTCAGCGTATTAGTTCATAAAGAGGTGGATTTCACCTTAATTGACCAGAAGATAGATAATGAGGGTCGATTTATTTTTTTCTACTGTCGCTGGGCAGGATTGTTGGGTATCTTGGCATTTATATATATTCCCCCACCCTTAACAACCCAGGTCCTAATTAAATTGGCTGAATTTAGGCAAGCAAAGAATGAATGCCCTATTTTGGTTCTTGGAGACATGAATGCGGTGATGGATGTGACGAAGGATAGGGTATCCGCCAATAGAAAAACAAATGGGGTGCCGCGGCATGGGACAATACTCTATAGGACATGTGAAGAACTGGGACTAATAGATGTATGGAGACATTTATATCGGGATAGAAGTGCATTTTCTTGTTTTAGTAGTACGTACGCATGTAGATCGAGAATTGATCTGGCGCTAGCCAGTCCAGAATTTCTGGACAAGATTACGGATATGAGATATGAGACACTGAGTGTCTCAGATCACACTCCAATACTATTACAAGTGGATAAATGCAATCGATGGAATAGTAATAACGTGTATAGAGTTAACACGCACTGGTTTAATGTCATTCAAGATCCAGAAGGGGTGGAAAAAGGTATCAGTGAATTCTGGGAACTTAATTTTAATTCAGCCCATATAAACATAGTCTGGGATTCACTGAAAGCGTATATCCGGGGTATTATGTTCTACCTCATAAGTAGATCAAATAAAGAATACAGGGAAAGGGGCAAACGACTAGAGGACGAAGTCAGTAAGATGCAACAGGAACACCGTGCTCATGATAGATCCTCTTCACAAGAATTAGAAAAATCAATACAAGACTACAAGACTTATTTATACGAAAATGCACAACAGAAACCCTTATTTCAGGGTCAAAGAGTATTTGCTGAAAGCGGGAAGACGGGGCGCTTAGTAGCTAGCATCGTACAAAACCAAAAAAGTCGTACCAAAATCACCGTAATTAAAATGGTGACAGGGGTGTTGACGGGGAATAAAGAAGAAATTATGCAAGAGTTCACAACCCACTATGCTAGATTGTATAGTTCGGAGGGATGGGGGAAGGGCGACAAGATACATAAATATTTAACTAGAGTTAATCTACCAACTCTCTCTAAAGAAGATCAGAGTAGGTTAGATCAACCTATTGAAATGCCGGAATTATGGTCTTAGCTAATAGGCTTAAAGGAGTGATAGCAAAAATAGTACATAAAGATCAGACGGGATTTATACCAAATAGGTCAGCTCAAATTAGTATTCGTAGAGCCCTAATGTGCGTACAGTCGGGGGAGGGGGAAGACCGATCAATACTCTCATTGGATGCCTCCCAAGCCTTTGATAGGGTAGAATGGGAGTTCTTATGGGAAACCATAGCCAGAATGAAAATAGGACAACAATTTATAAAATGGACCAAATTATTATACACAGACCCAAAAGCAAAAATTTCTATCAATGGGTGTTTAACTGACAATATTCCGCTAAGTCGCGGAACTAGACAGGGATGCCACCTTTCCCCCCTGCTGTTTGCCCTATACTTGGAACCATTGGCATGCATTATAAGAGAGAGTGGGCGGATAGGGGGGTTCGGGAGAGGTGGCATCACTGAAAAGATTAACTTATATGCTGACGATGTCCTACTTTTTCTCCGAGATGGATATAAAGTTCTCCCGGAGGTTATATCAACAGTAGAGGAGTTTGGCTTTCTTTCAGGTTACAAAATTAACTGGGAAAAAACTGTATTACTACCTTTAAAAAGAACACCTAGGATTAAGTACCCTCAGATAAAAATTATACCGATAACTGAATCAATACAATACCTTGGTGTAAAAATAAGTGCTTCTGTCAAGGACTACTTTAAAATCAATATAGCTCCCTTGCTCGGAGTAATAAAAGCTAAAATACAGGTTTGGCAAAAGATGCCGATATCACAAGCAAATAGAATTGCCTTACTTAAGATGATCTTACTCCCACAAATTCTCTATAAGATTGTTCCATGTATTGATTGGATAGGTGATATGTTCTTTAAACGTTTGGAAAGTACTTTCAACGAGTTGATATGGGGGCGGAAAAAAGTAAGAATGAAACATAAATGGTTGTGGTTTTCTCTAGAGGAGGGGGGCTTCTCCTTCCCCAATGTTCAGGGATACTACCTGGCATCACAGCTGGGATGGTAGCTGGGCATGGGGGAGGAGGAGTCCCGTTACTATATAAAAGATTTCAAAGAGAAGGATGATGACATACTAGCTATACTTGAGTCAGGATATTTAGGACGAAAGAAGAACACAGTGGAATATATGATACACAGGGTGTGGGGGAAGATAAAAGAGCTTATCGGCATTAGAGGAATATTACAGTTAAAACACGCTCACAAAAAGACGAGAAACAGACAGTCACTTGAAATTAGTTCACATGAATTTATAGACTTTTGCAGGGTGATTAGAATGACAAAGTTTTACTTTTAGGCACTAAAAAGGCTGTAAAATAGTCCAGGAAATGGGCTAGAGGGCTGCCAAAGGCAGCAAAATGTAGGTAAATGCCCTGCAAACAAATGTGGATAGGGAAATGAATTAAAATAAAATAAATAAAATTTAACCAATATCAATTGGAGAGAGGTCCCACTGCAAGGAATCATGCGTCATATCACCCAACACTGGAGAAGGCCACTTTCAGTTATTTCGACCCAGCGCCCAGACAGAGGAGAGAGGTCCCACATCAAGGAATCATGCGTCATATCATACACCACTGGAGAAGGCCACTCAGTTATTTCGGCCCCAGCACTCAGACAGAGGAGAGATGTCCCACAGGAAGGAATCATGCCACATATCAACCACCACCGGAGAAGGCCACTCTCAGTTATTTCGACCCAGCTCCCAGACAGAGGAGAGAGAGCCCACATCAAGGAATCATGCGTCATATCAACCACCACCGGAGAAGGCTACTCTCAGTTATTTCGGCCCAGCACCCAGACAGAGGAGAGAGGTCCCACAGCAAGGAATCATGCGTCATATCAAACACCACCGGAGAAGGCCATTCTCAGTTATTTCGGCCCCACCACCCAGACAGAGGAGAGGTTCATTCAACTTTGGGTTGCACCGCAAGATCGTGGTAAAGTTAAAAAAATGAGGATTCAATAAAGAAGTGCCCCGGAGTACAAGAATACATGGTTGAGGGGGAGGCAGTTATAAATGTCTATTCTGCACAAGGGAGGCACAGGTCCTGTGGGATCCATGCCTGGTTCATTTTTATGAACGTCAGCTTGTCCACTTTGGCTGTGGACAGGCGGCTGCGTTTGTCAGTAATGACGCCCCCTGCCGTGCTGAATACACGTTCAGACAAAACGCTGGCCGCCGGGCAGGCCAGCACCTCCAAGGCATAAAATGCTAACTCTGGCCACGTGGACAATTTGGAGACCCAGAAGTTGAATGGGGCCGTACCATCAGTCAGTACGTGGAGGGGTGTGCAGACGTACTGTTCAACCATGTTAGTGAAATGCTGCCTCCTGCTAACACGTTCCGTATCAGGTTGTGGTGCAGTTAGCTGTGGAGACAAAACTTTTCCACATTTCTGCCATGCTAACCCTGCCCTCAGAGGAGCTGGCCGTGACACAGCTGCGTTGGAGACCTCTTGCTCCTCCTCTGCCTTCGCCTTGGGCTTCCACCTGTTCCCCTGTGACATTTGGGAATGCTCTCAGTAGCGCCTCTACCAGCGTGCGCTTGTACGCGTGCATCTTCCTATCACGCTCCAGTGCAGGAAGTAAGGTGGGCACATTGTCTTTGCACCGGGGATCCAGCAGGGTGGCAACCCAGTAGTCCGCACACATAAAAATGTGGGCAACTCTGCTGTCGTTGCGCAGGCACTGCAGCATGTAGTCGTTCATGAGTGCCAGGCTCCCCAGAGGTAAGGACAAGCTGTCCTCTGTGGGAGGCGTATCGTCATCGTCCTCCGTATCCCCCCAGCCACGCACCAGTGATGGGCCTGAGCTGTGTCGGGTGCCACCCCGCTGTGGACCTGCTTCATCCTCATCCTCCTCCACCTCCTCCTCATCCTCCTCGTCCTCCAGTAGTGTGCCCTGGCTGGCCACATTTGTACCTGGCCTCTGCTGTTGCAAAAAACCTCCCTCTGAGCCACTTCTAACAGACTGGCCGGAAATTGCTAAAAATGACCCCTCATCCTCCTCCTCCTCCTGGGCCACCTCCTCTTCCATCATCGCCCTAAGCGTTTTCTCAAGGAGACATAGAAGTGGTATTGTAACGCTGATAACGGTGTCATCGCCACTGGCCATGTTGGTGGATTACTCGAAACAGCGCAACAGGGCACACAGGTCTCGCATAGAGGCCCAATCATTGGTGGTGAAGTGGTGATGTTCCGCAGTGCGACTGACGCGTGCGTGCTGCAGCTGAAACTCCACAATGGCCTGCTGCTGCTCGCACAGTCTCTCCAGCATGTGCAAGGTGGAGTTCCACCTGGTGGGCACGTCGCATATGAGGTGGTGAGCAGGAGGGCCGAAGTTCCGCTGTAGCGCAGACAGGCGAGCAGCGGCAGGATGTGAATGCCGGAAGCGCGCACAGACAGCCCGCACTTTATGCAGCAGCTCTGACATGTTGGGGTAGTTGTGAATGAAATTCTGCACCACCAAATTCAGCACATGCGCCAGGCAAGGGATGTGCGTCAAACCGGCTAGTCCCAGAGCTGCGCCGAGATTTCGCCCATTATCGCACACCACCAGGCCAGGCTTGAGGCCCACCGGCAGAAACCACTCGTCGGTCTGTTGTTCAATACCCCGCCACAACTCCTGCGTGGTGTGGGGCCTGTCCCCCAAACATATGAGTTTCAGAATGGCCTGCTGACGTTTACCCCGGGCTGTGCTGAAGTTGGTGGTGAAGGTGTGTGGCTGACTGGATGAGCTGGTGGAAGCAGAGGAGGAGGAAGCCGAGTAGGAGGAGGAGGAGGCTACAGGAGGCAAAGAATGATGCCCTGCGATCCTTGGCGGCGGAATGACGTGCGCCAAGGAACTCTCCGCCTGCGACCTAGCCGCCACTACATTTACCCAGGGTGCAGTTAGGGAGATATAGCGTCCCTGGCCGTGCTTACTGGTTCACGTATCTGTGGTTAGGTGGACCTTGCCACAGATGGCGTTGCGCAGTGCACACTTGATTTTATCGGATACTTGGTTGTGCAGGGAAGGCACGGCTGTCTTGGAGAAGTAGTGGCGGCTGGGAACAACATACTGTGGGACATCCATGGACATCAGCTGTTTGAAGCTGTCTGTGTCCACCAGCCAGAATGACAGCATTTCAAAGGCCAGTAGTTTAGAAATGCTGGCATTCAGGCCAAGGGCTCGAGGGTGGCTAGGTGGGAATTTACGCTTTCTCTCCAAGGTTTGTGAGATGGAGAGCTGAACGCTGCCGTGTGACATGGTGGAGATGCTTGGTAACGCAGGTGGTGTTGTCGGTGGCACATCCTCTGTTTGGTGGGCGGCAGGTGCCAACATTCCTCCCGAGGCGGAGGAAGAGGCCGAGGCAGCAGCAGAAGAGGGAGCAGGGGAGCCAGAGTGAGTTCCTTGCTTTTAAGGTGTTTACTCCACTGCAGTTCATGCTTTGCATGTAGATGCCTGGTCATGCAGGTTGTGCTAAGGTTCAGAACGTTAATGCCTCGCTTCAGGCTCTGATGGCACAGCGTGCAAACTACTCGGGTCTTGTCGTCAGCACATTGTTTAAAGAAGTGCCATGCCAGGGAACTCCTTGAAGCTGCCTTTGGGGTGCTCGGTCCCTGGTGGCGGTGGCCAGTAGCAGGCGAACTCTCTTGGAGGCGGCTGTTCTGCTTTTGCCCCCTGCTCTCTCTTTTGCTACGCTGTTGGCTCGGTCTCACCACTGCCTCTTCCTCTGAACTATGAAAGTCAGTGGCACGACCTTCATTCCATGTGGGGTCTAGGACCTCATCGTCCCCTGCATCGTCTTCCATACAGTCTTCCTCCCTGACCTCCTGTTCGGTCTGAACACTGCAGAAAGACGCAGCAGTTGACACCTGTGTTTCGTCATTATCAGAGACGTGCGGACTCCGATGAGGTGGTTTTCCCATGTCCTCATCATCAGGAAACATCAGTGGTTGTGCATCAGTGCATTCTATGTCTTCCACCACTGGGGAAGGGCTAGGTGGATTCCCTTGGGAAACCCTGCCAGCAGAGTCTTCAAACAGCATAAGAGACTGCTGCATAACTTGAGGCTCAGACAGTTTCCCTGATATGCATGGGGGTGATGTGACAGACTGATGGGCTTGGTTTTCAGGTGCCACCTGTGCGCTTTCTGCAGAAGACTGGGTGGGAGATAATGTTGTGAACATGCTGGATCCACTGTCGGCCACCCAATTGACTAGCGCCTGTACCTGCTCAGGCCTTACCATCCTTAGAACGGCATTGGGCCCCACCAAATATCGCTGTAAATTCTGGCGGGTACTGGAACCTGAGGTAGTTGGTTCACTAGGACGTGTGGCTCTGGCAGAATGGCCACGTCCTCTCCCAGCACCAGAGGGTACACTAACACCACCACGACCGCGTCCGCGTCCCTTACTAGATTTTTTACTCATTGTTAACGTTCACCAAGCACCACAATAAGAAAAAATATATTTGGCCCAATGTATTGATTTCAAATTCAGGCCTTTTTTTACAGGCACCTAACACTATCTGCCTATTTATTTATGTAGCATATTACACTAATCCAGGCACAGCAGTAACCACTGATTTAGGGGAATATCTCTTTTAGGGCTAGTATTTAGGCCCTGGATGAAAGGTATCCTTTTATAGACAGATTTACAATTGGCCTGCAACAGCTCGAACATCAGATTCAGGGTATTGCTATTTTGGCAATTGAATTTAACACCAGAACAAAATGTATGTTTTGGCGGACACTATGAAACTTGGCCTGCAACAGCTGGGACACCAGATTCAGGGTATTGCTATTTTGGCAATTGAATTTCACCCCAGAACAAAATATATGTTTTAGCGGACACTAATATATTTTGCCAGCCACAGCTGAAACCACTAATTTATGGTATTGCTATTTTGGCAATTGAATTTCACCCCAGAACAAAATATATGTTTTGGCGGACACTATTATATTTTGCCAGCCACAGCTGAAACCACTGATTTATGGTATTGCTATTTTGGCAATTGAATTTCACCCCAGAACAAAATATATGTTTTGGCGGACACTATGAATCTTGGCCTGCAACAGCTGGGACACCAGATTCAGGGTATTGCTATTTTGGCAATTGAATTTAACCCCAGAACAAAATATATGTTTTGGCGGACACTATTATACTTTGCCAGCCACAGCTGAAACCACTGATTTATGGTATTGCTATTTTGGCAATTGAATTTCACCCCAGAAAAAAATATATGTTTTAGCGGACACTATGAATCTTGACCTGCAACAGCTGGGACACCAGATTTATGGTATTGCTGTTTTGGCAATTGAATTTCACCCCAGAACAAAATATATGTTTTGGCGGACACTATATATCTTGGCCTGCAACAGCTGGGACACCAGATTCAGGGTATTGCTATTTTGGCATTTTAATTTAACCCCAGAACAAAATATATGTTTTTTGCGGACACTATTATACTTTGCCAGCCACAGCTGAAACCACTGATTTATGGTATTGCTATTTTGGCAATTGAATTTTACCCCAGAACAAAATATATGTTTTTGCGAACACTATGAATCTTGACCTGCAACAGCTGGGACACCAGATTCAGGGTATTGCTATTTTGGCAATTGAATTCACCCCAGAACAAAATATATGTTTTGGCGGACACTATTATATTTTGCCAGCCACAGCTGAAACCACTGATTTATGGTATTGTTATTTTGGCAATTGAATTTCACCCCAGAACAAAATATATGTTTTGGCGGACACTATGAATCTTGGCCTGCAACAGCTGGGACACCATATTCAGGGTATTGCTATTTTGGCAATTGAATTTCACCCCAGAACAAAATATATGTTTCGGCGGACACTATGAATCTTGGCCTGCAACAGCTGGGACACCAGATTTATGGTATTGCTGTTTTGGCAATTGAATTTCACCCCAGAACAAAATATATTTTTTGGCGGACACTATGAATCTTGGCCTGCAACAGCTGGGACACCAGATTCAGGGTATTGCTATTTTGGCAATTGAATTCACCCCAGAACAAAATATATGTTTTGGCGGACACTATTATATTTTGCCAGCCACAGCTGAAACCACTGATTTATGGTATTGCTATTTTGGCAATTGAATTTCACCCCAGAACAAAATATATGTTTTGGCGGACACTATGAATCTTGGCCTGCAACAGCTGGGACACCAGATTCAGGGTATTGCTATTTTGGCAATTGAATTTAACCCCAGAATAAAATATATGTTTTGGCGGACACTATTATACTTTGCCAGCCACAGCTGAAACCACTGATTTATGGTATTGTTATTTTGGCAATTGAATTTCACCCCAGAACAAAATATATGTTTTGGCGGACACTATGAATCTTGGCCTGCAACAGCTGGGACACCAGATTCAGGGTATTGCTATTTTGGCAATTGAATTTCACCCCAGAACAAAATATATGTTTTTGCGGACACTATGAATCTTGGCCTGCAACAGCTGGGACACCAGATTCAGGGTATTGCTATTTTGGCAATTGAATTTCACCCCAGAACAAAATATATTTTTTGGCGGACACTATTATACTTTGCCAGCCACAGCTGAAACCACTGATTTATGGTATTGTTATTTTGGCAATTGAATTTCACCACATAAAATAATCTATCCTTTGCCAGACAGCAGACAGTATTATACTTGGCTAGCCAAAGCTGGAACACCAGATTTTGGGGATTGGTATTTGGGCAATTGTATTTAACCTCTTAATAAAATATAGAAATTGCTATCCTGAGTTTCTAGGGGTGACAATTAGCACAGCCAAGCCCCTGATGTAGGATATAGCAAAAAAAAACTAGTATTGATGGATTGATGGACTTGGTGGAAGCTTGTTCTTGTGCACCACAAGTCACAAAATGGCCGCCGATCACCCCAGAAAAAAAGTGACAGAAAAACGCTCTGTGCAGCCTAAAAACCAGTGAGCAAGTAACTAGCAGAAGTTCAATCATTCACAGCTGTAGATCAATCAGTTCATTAGGTGCTGTTGCTGACTTTTCCCTGCCTAATCTCACTCTCACAGAAGCTGCATCCTCTCCCTACACTAATCAGAGCAGTGTGACGAGCGGCGCTACGTGACTCCAGCGTAAATAGAGGCTGGGTCAAATGCTGCACTTGGCCAATCACAGCCATGCCATTAGTAGGCATGGCTGTGATGGGCTCTTAGGGCAAGAAGTAAAACGCTAGCTGATTGGCTGCTGTGCAGCCCTTCAGAAAGCGGGAAGTAATCGCCGAACAACAAACCCGAACCCGAACTTTTTTGAAAATGTCCGGGTTCGGGTCCGTGTCCGGACACCCCAAAATTCGGTAAGAACCCGAACCATGCTCGAACTGTTCGCTCAACACTATTTAAAATGTCCCTAATATACAAGGGGTAGACATAGGTTATGTAAAATATTATGTTTCACTATATTGTGTAGAAAGAACACTACTATAAGTTATCTGATAGTTAAAACTATATGTTAGAAAATTATTGATATAGAGAAATAACACCTGATTTGCAAACTTATGAAATCATGTATGACTATAATTTTTTTTAATATTTTGTAAAGACGAGATTTTCTACAATGTCTTATATGATATAAAAAAAAGCATTTATTTAAAAAAAAAAAAAAAGAAGAAGGCCAATGAACAGACGCTCACCGGCTTATTCACAGAAGGGTGGAGAGTTTGGAGAAGGGAACAATAAAGGATCTGTGGATGTCACTGTTATGGGGGCAATGTGGATGACACTGTTATGGGGGATCTGTGGATGACACTGTAATGGGGATCTGTGGATGACACTGTAATGGGGATCTGTGGATGACACTGCTATGGGAATCTGTGGATGACACTGCTATGGGGGATCTGTGGATGACACACTGTTATGGCTGTTATGGGGATCTGTGGATGACACTGTTTTGGGGATCTGTGGATGACACTGTTATGGGGGATCTGTGGATGACACTGTTATGGGGGATCTGTGGATGACACACTGTTATCGGGATCTGTGGATGACACACTGTTATGGGGATCTGTGGATGACACACTGTTATGGGGATCTGTGGATGACACTGTTATGGGGATCTGTGGATGACACTGTTATGGGGATCTGTGGATGACACTGTTATGGGGATCTGTGGATGACACTGTTATGGGGATTTGTGGATGAACACTGTTATGGGAGATCTGTGGATGACACTGTTATAGGGATCTGTGGATAACACTGTTATGGGGATCTGTGGACGGCACACTATTATGGGGAACTGTGGATGACACACTGTTATGGGGATCTGTGGATGACACTGTTATGGGGATCTGTGGATGACACTGTTTTGGGCATCTGTGGAAGACACACTGTTATGGGGGATCTGTGGAGGACACACTGTTATGGGGGATCTGTGGAGGACACACTGTAATGGGGGATCTGTGGATGACACACTTATATGGGGGATCTGTGGATGACACACTGTTATGGGGGATCAGTGGATGACACACTGTTATGGGGGATCTGTGGAGGACACACTGTTATGGGTGACCTGTGGAGGACACACTTTTATGGGGGATATGTGGAGGACACTGTTATGGGGGATCTGTGGATGACACTGTTATGAGGATCTGTAGAGGACAGTGTTATGGAGATATGTGGATGACAAACTGTTATGGGGATCTGTGGATGACACACTGTTATGGTGGCATCTGTGGATGACAATGTTATAGAGGATCTGTGGATGACACACTGTTATGGGGGATCTGTGGATGACACACTGTTATAGGGGGGATCTGTGGATGAAACACTGTTATAGGGGGGATCTGTGGATGATACACTGTTATAGGGGAACTGGGGATGACATTATTTTAGGGGATCTGTGCATGACACACTCTTATGGGGGATCTGTGAATGACACACTATTTTGGGGGATCTGTGGATGACACTGTTATGGGGATCTGTGGATGACACTGTTATGGGGATATGTGGATGATACTGTTATGGGGATATGTGGATGATACTGTTATGGGGGATCTGTAGATGACACACTGTTATGGGGATCTGTGGATGACGATGTTATGGGGATCTGTGGATGACGCTGTTATGGGGATCTGTGGATGACACTGTTATGGGAGATCTGTGGATGACACTGCTATGGGGGATCTGTGGATGACACACTGTTATAGGGATCTGTGGATGACACTGGTTTGGGGATCTGTGGATTACACTGTTATGGGAGATCTGTGGAGGACACACTGTTATGGGGGATCTGTGGAGGACACACTGTTATGGGGGATCTGTGAATGACACACTATTATGGGGGATCTGTGGATGACACACTGTTATGGGGGATCTGCGGATGACACAATATTACGGGGATCTGTGGATGACACACTGTTATGGGGATCTGTGGATGACACACTGATGGGGGATCTGTGGAGTACAAACTGTTATCGGTGATCTGTGGAGGACACACTTTTATTGGGGATATGTGGAGGACACGGTTATGGGGAATCTGTGGAGGACAATGTTATGGTGGATCTGTGGATGACACAAAATTATGGGAGATCTGTGGAAAAAACACTGTTATGGGGGATCT
Source organism: Bufotes viridis (assembly GCA_033119425.1). Lineage (NCBI taxonomy): Eukaryota > Metazoa > Chordata > Amphibia > Anura > Bufonidae > Bufotes > Bufotes viridis. The sequence continues at coordinate 587,153,108 of CM065590.1, forward strand.
GTGGATGACACCATTATGGGGGACCTGCGGATCTCACACTGTTATGGAGATCTGTGGATGACACACTGTTATGGAGATCTGTGGATGACACTGTTATGGGGGATCTGTGGATGACACTGTTATGGGGGATCTGTGGATGACAATGTTATGGGGGAATCTGTGGATGACACTGTTATGGGGGTTCTGTGGATGACACTGTTATGAGGATCTGTGGATGACACTGTTATGAGGATCTGTGGAGGACAGTGTTATGGAGATCTGTGGAGGACACACTGTTATGGGGATCTGTGGATGACACACTGTTATGGTGGATCTGTGGATGACACTGTTATGAGGATCTGTGGAGGACAGTGTTATGGAGATCTGTGGAGGACACACTGTTATGGGGATCTGTGGATGACACACTGTTATGGGGGATCTGTGGATGACACACTGTTATAGGGGGGATCTTTGGATGACACACTGTTATAGGGGGGATCTGTGGATGATACACTGTTATAGGGGGATATGTGAATGATACACTGTTATAGGGGATCTGGGGATGACACTGTTATAGGGGATCTATGAATGAGATACTGTTATGGGGGATCTGTGGATGACACACTCTTATGGGGGATCTGTGGATGACGCACTATTTTGGGGGATCTGTGGACGATACTGTTATGGGGGATCTGTGGATGACACTGTTATGGGGGATCTGTGGATTACACTGTTATGGGGGATTTTTGGATGTCACACTTATGGAGGATCTGTGGATGACACACTGTTATGGGGGACCGGTGGATGACACACTGTTATGGGGGATCTGTGGATGACACTGTTATAGGGGATCTGTGGATGACACTGTTATGGGGGATCTGTGGATGACACTGTTATGGGGATCTGTGGATGACACACTGTTATGGGGGATCTGTGGATGACACTGTTATGGGGGATCTGTGGATGACACACTGTTATGGGGGATCTGTGGATGACACACTGTTATGGGGGATCTGTGGATGACACTGTTATGGGGGATCTGTGATGACACTGTTATGGGGGATCTGTGGATGACACTGTTATGGGGGATCTGTGGATGACACTGTTATGGGGATCTGTGGATGACACTGTTATGGGGGATCTGTGGATGACACTGTTATGGGGGATCTGTGGATGACACTGTTATGGGGATCTGTGGATGACACTGTTATGGGGATCTGTGGATGACACTGTTATGGGGGATCTGTGGATGACACTGTTATGGGGGATCTGTGGATGACACTGTTATGGGGATCTGTGGATGACACTGTTATGGGGGATCTGTGGATGACACACTGTTATGGGGGATCTGTGGATGACACTGTTATGGGGGATCTGTGGATGACACTGTTATGGGGGATCTGTGGATGACACACTGTTATGGGGGATCTGTGGATGACACACTGTTATGGGGGATCTGTGGATGACACACTGTTATGGGGGATCTGTGGATGACACTGTTATGGGGGGATCTGTGGATGACACACTGTTATGGGGGATCTGTGGATGACACACTTATGGGGGATCTGTGGATGACACACTGTTATGGGGGATCTGTGGATGACACTGTTATGGGGGATCTGTGGATGACACTGTTATGGGGGATCTGTGGATGACACTGTTATGGGGGATCTGTGGATGACAGTGTTATGGGGATCTGTGGATGACAAACTGTTATGGGGGATCTGTGGATGACACTGTTATGGTGGCATCTGTGGATGACACTGTTATGGGGGATCTGTGGATGACACACTGTTATGGGGGATCTGTGGATGACACACTGTTATAGGGGGATCTGTGGATGACACACTGTTATAGGGGGATCTGTGGATGACACTGTTATAGGGGATCTGTGGATGACACTGTTATGGGGGATCTGTGGATGACACACTGTTATGGGGGATCTGTGGATGACACACTGTTATGGGGGATCTGTGGATGACACTGTTATGGGGGATCTGTGGATGACACTGTTATGGGGGATCTGTGGATGACACTGTTATGGGGGATCTGTGGATGACACACTGTTATGGGGGATCTGTGGATGACACTGTTATGGGGATCTGTGGATGACACACTGTTATGGGGGATCTGTGGATGACACTGTTATGGGGGATCTGTGGATGACACTGTTATGGGGGATCTGTGGATGACACACTGTTATGGGGGATCTGTGGATGACACACTGTTATGGGGATCTGTGGATGACACTGTTATGGGGGATCTGTGGATGACACTGTTATGGGAGATCTGTGGAGGACACACTGTTATGGGGGATCTGTGGAGGACACACTGTTATGGGGGATCTGTTGATGACACCCTGATATGGGTGATCTGTGGATGACACACTGTTATGGGGATCTGTGTAAGATACACTGTTATGGGGATCTGTGGACAACACTGTTAAGGGGGACCTGTGGATGAAACTGTTATGGGGATCTGTGGACGACACACTGTTATGAGGGATGTGTGGATGACACACTGTTATGGGAGACCTGTGGATGACACACTGTTATGGGGGACCTGTGGATGATTCACTGTTATGGGGGATCTGTGGATTACACACTGTTATGAGGGATCTGTGGATGACACAATGTTATGGGGATCTGTGGATGACACATTGTTATGGGGGATCTGTGGATGACACTCTGTTATGGGGGATCTGTGGATGACACTCTGTTATGGGGGACCTGTGGATGACACACTGTTATGGGGGATCTGTGGATGACACACTGTTATGGGGGATCTGTGGATGACACTCTGTTATTTGGGATCTGTGGATGACACACTGTTATGGGGGATCTGTGGATGACACACTGTTATGGTGGATCTGTGGATGACACACTGTTATGGAGGATCTGTGGATGACACTGTTATGGGGGATCTGTGGTTGACACACTGTTATGGGGGATCTGTGGATGACACACTGTTATGGAGGATCTGTGGATGACACACTGTTATGGGGGAACTGTGAATGACACACAGTTATGGGGGATCTGTGTATGACACTGTTATGTGGGACCTGTGGGTGACACTGTTACGGGGGACCTGTGGATAACACTTTTATGGGGGACGCATCTATGACAGTGTTATGGGGGATCTGTGGATGACACTGTTATGGGGGTCTGTGGATGACACACTGTTATGTGGGATCTGTGGATGACACACTGTTATGAGGGATCTGTGGATGACACTGCTATGGGGGATCTGTGGATGACACACTGTTATGGGGGATCTGTGAATGTCACACTGTTATAGGGGGATCTGTGGATGACACAGTTATGGGGGTTTGTTGATGACCATTGTTATGGGGATCTGTAGATGACACACTGTTATGGGGATCTGTGGATGACACACTGTTATGGGGGATCTGTGCATGATACACTGTTATGGGGGATCTGTGGATGACTCACTGTTATGGAGGATCTGTGTATGACACTGTTATGTGGTACCTGTGGATTACTCTGTTTTTGGTGACCTGTGGATGGCACTGTTATGGGGGACCTGTGGATGACACTGTTATGGGGGATCTGTGGATGTCACTTTTATGGCGGACGCATGGATGACAGTGTTATGGGGGATCTGTGGATGACACTGTTATGTGGGACCTGTGAATGACACTGTTATTGGGGACCTGTGGGTGGCACTGTTATGGGGGACCTGTGGATGACATTGTTATGGTGGACCTGTGGATGACACTGTTATGGGGGACGCATGGATGACAGTGTTATGGGGGATCTGTGGATGACACTGTTATGAGGGTCTGTGGATGACACACTGTTATGGGGGATCTGCGGATGACACACTGTAATGAGGGATCTGTGGATGACACTGTTATGGGGGATCTGTGGATGACACACTGATATGGGGATCTGTGGATGACACTGTTATGGGGATATGTGGATGACACTGTGATGGGGATCTGTGAATGACACACTGCTATGGGGGATCTGTGGAGGACACACTGTTATGGGGGATCTGTGGATGACACACTGTTATGGGGGATCTGTGAATGTCACTCTGTGATGGCGGATCTGTGAATGACTCTGGTATAGGGGATCTTTGGATGACACACTGTTATAGGGGGGATCTGTGGTTGACACAGTTATGGGGGTTTGTTGATGACATTGTTATGGGGATATGTAGATGACACACTGTTATGGGGATCTGTGGATGATACACTGTTATGGGGGATCTGTGGATGACTCACTGTTATGGGGGAACTGTGAATGACACACAGTTATGGGGGATCTGTGTATGACACTGTTATGTGGTACCTGTGGATGACACTGTTATTGGGGACCTGTGGATGGCACTGTTATGGGGGTCCTGTGGATGACATTGTTATGGGGGACCTGTGGATGACACTGTTACGGGGGACCTGTGGATGACACTGTTATGGGGGACGCATCTATGACAGTGTTATGGGGGATCTGTGGATGACACTGTTATGGGGGTCTGTGGATGACACACTGTTATGGAGGATCTGTGGATGACACTGATATGGAGTGGACCTGTGGATGACACACTGTTGTGGGGATCTGTGGATGACACTGTTATGGGGATCTGTGGATGACACTTTTATGGAAATCTGTGGATGGCACACTGTTATGGGGATCTTTGGAGGACACACTGTTATGGGGGATCTGTGGATGACACACTGATATGGGGATCTGTGGATGACACTGTTATGGGGATCTGTGGACGACACACTGTTATGAGGGATGTGTGGACAACACTGTTATGGTGGACCTGTGGATGACAGTGTTATGGGGGATCTGTGGATGACACACTATTATGAGGGATGTGTGGATGACACACTGTTATGGGAGACCAGTGGATGACACACTGTTATGGGGGACCTGTGGATTATACACTGTTATGGGGGATCTGTGGATTACACACTGTTATGGGGGATCTGTGGATGACACACTGTTATGGGGGATCTGTGGATGACACTGTTATGGGGGATCTGTGGATGACATACTGTTATGAGGGATCTGTGGATGACACTGTTATGGAGGATCTGTGGATGACACTGTTTTGGAGGGGACCTGTGGATGACACTATTATGGAGGGGACCTGTGGATGATACTATTATGGAGGGGACCTGTGGATGACACTGTTATGGGGGATCTGTGGTTGACACACTGTTATGGGGGATCTGTGGATGACACACTGTTATGGGGTATCTGTGGATGATACACTGTTATGGGGGATCTGTGGATGGCACACAGTTATGGGGGATCTGTGTATGACACTAGTGTTGATCACGAATTTTCGAATTGCGAATTTTAATCGCGAATATCAGCACTTCGAGAATTCGCGAATATTTAGAATATAGCAAAATATATTCGCAATTGCGAATATTCGCTTTATGCGAATTTTTTATATGAAAATTTTCGCATGCAAGAGAATAATGTCATTATTTTCTTGTTTGCGAAAATTCTCATAAAAATTTGCATAAATTAGCATAACAAGTCGCATAAATTAGCATAAAAATTCGCATAAGCTGGTATTTAAAAGGTATCTTTTAAATGCCAGTTTATGCGAATTTTTATGCTAATTTATGCAAATTTTTATGCGAATTTTCACAAACAAGAAAATATTGTCTGGAGATTACGAATTTGCGAATTTTCGAATATATCACGATTATATATATTGTGGGGAGTCGCTCTGGTAGACAGCGGTGCGGGTGCAGTTTAGAGGCAAAACAAGGAGTCCAGATTGTGCAACAAACAGTGTTTTATTCACACTTGCACACAAAATGAAAAACAGTCTCTTGGTGACAGTTCACACACAACGGAAATAACGTAGCCAAACAAAAACAGTCCAACACAGGTTCAGTCACCTGGGAGGTGTAGGTGCAGGTTCGCACCACGCTGTCGGCCCAGCCGCAGGAGAATCCAGCTTCAGGTAGCCAGGAACAAAACACCTCCTTGCTGAGCTCTTTCCTCCTGGACAGAGAACTCCCAGCCCTGTTAGCAGCTCCAGGATAATCACACTCCCCAGACACAGCTGCTGGCTGCGTTTTATATCCAGCCCAAAACATGGACTGGACCGTGGGGAGCAGCCACCCACCCTACTCTTTAGCTGCTCCCAGTAAGAGCCGGCCCGGATCGGCTTTGCAGCCATGCTATTTAACAAAGTCAAACAGCACTAGCTGCTGCAGACAAAAACCCGGCTCCACCTCACCGAGGCCAGCAACCTCGGTGACACGTACCTGCCATCACATATGACACCTTGCACCTTACCACATACCCCCCTTTGTTCAACCCTGAGGGGTGAACACACGTGAGGCAGTGGACGCGGGACAGGGCATCTGCGTTGCCCTGCAAGCGGCCTGCCCTGTGTTCCACGGAAAACTTGAAATTTTGAAGAGATAGGAACCACCTGGTGACCGAGCATTCCTCTCCTTGGCCTGACTCATCCATTTGAGGGGGAATGGTCGGTCACCAGACGGAACCTCCTCCCTAACAGGTAGTAGCGGAGAGATTCGAGTGCCCACTTGATAGCCAGGCACTCCTCTCCACTATACTATACCTGGACTCGGCGGGACTGAGCTTACGGCTCAGGAAGACAACGGGATGTTCTTCCCCGTTGACCTCCTGCGACAGTACCGCACCGAGGCCTACCTCCGAGGCGTCGGTCTGTACGACAAACTCCTTGTTGAAGTCGGGTGTCACCAAAACCGGGGACCCACACAGGGCCGACTTCAACGCTGAGAAAGCCTCCTCCGCCTTCTCACTCCAGCTAACCCTCCCAGACTTTCGCCCCTTCAACAGGTCTGTCAATGGCGCTGCTATTGTGGCAAAGTGGGGCACAAACCTCATGTAGTAACCTACAATCCCCAGGAACGACTTTACCTGCCTGGTGGTGACCGGTCGGGGCCAGTTACGAATGGCCTCTACCTTAGTTACCTGAGGTTTGATGACTCCCGCCCAATTACATATCCCAGATATTTTGTCTCCTCTAACCCTATGGAGCACTTCTTTGGGTTAGCGGTCAGTCCGGCTTTCCTCAGGGCATCCACTACCGCCTGCACCTTGGGTAAATGGCTTTCCCAGTCGGTGCTGTGGATGACTACATCATCCAAGTAGGCCGAGGCGCACCGACGATGTGGTCGCAGCACTATGTCCATTAACCTTTGGAAAGTGGCGGGGGCGCCATGCAGGCCAAAGGGTAACACCTTGTAGTGATACAGGCCCTGCGGGTAACAAATGCGGTTTTTCCTTAGCCGACTCCGTTATGGGTACCTGCCAGTACCCTTTAGTGAGGTCCAGCACAGAAAAATAACGGGCTTGTCCTAAACTTTCAACCAGCTCGCCTACTCGGGGCATGGGATACGCGCCAAACTTGGATACTTCATTTAACTTGCGAAAGTCGTTGCAGAACCGCAACGTCCCATCCGGCTTGGGTATTAGGACTATGGGACTGGCCCACTCACTTTTCGACTCCTCAATGACCTCGAGCTTCAACATTAACTGTACTTCCTCCGCGATGGCCCGTCGCCGAGCCTCGGGTACCCGGTATGGTTTTAACCGGATCTTGGCCTGAGGCTCAGTGACGATGTCATGTTGGATGAGAGACGTGCGGCCAGGGAGGTCCGAGAACACATCCGTGTTCCGACTGATGAACTCCCTGACTTCCTGAACTTGTTTGGAAGACAGGCTGTCTGCAATTTTTACCGTGGTTACTGCTTCACAGGCCTCGAACTGTGGGGCTGGACCCTTTTCACCTAGAAGCCCTGGCCGGGGCTGTGGTCGTCGGCTGTGTCCCTATCTTTCCACGGCTTAAGTAAATTCACGTGGTACACCTGCTCCGGCTTGCGCCGCCCTGGCTGGTGTACTTTGTAATTTACTTCCCCTACTTTCTCGATCACCTCATAGGGGCCCTGCCACCTAGCTAGGAATTTGCTGTCAAGGGTGGGTACCAGAACCAAAACCCGATCTCCCGGATTGAAGCCCCGTACTCGAGCCTGACGATTGTACACCCTACTCTGGGCTTGTTGCGCTGCCTCCATATGCTCCCGGACCAGCGGCAACACCCTTTCTATCCGTTCCTGCATCTGGGTGACATACTCAATGACACTTTTGTGGGGGACAGGCTGTTGTTCCCATGCTTCCTTGGCGATATCCAACAGGCCCCGAGGGTGTCTGCCATAAAAGCAGTTCGAAGGGCGAGAACCCAGTAGAGGCCTGGGGTACCTCTCGCACTGCGAACATGAGATAGGGCAGAAGCAGGTCCCAGTCCTTCCCATCTCTAGACACCACCCTTTTTAACATATTTTTTAGAGTTTGGTTAAACCTCTCAACAAGACCGTCTGTTTGCGGATGGTAAACGGACGTCCGTAACTGCTTTATACGCAACAATTTACACAGTTCCTTCATTACTTTGGACATAAAAGGGGTCCCTTGGTCTGTCAGAACCTCTTTTGGCAGGCCCACACGGGAAAACATCTCCATTAACTCTTTGGCAATGAGCCTAGCTGAGGTATGTCGCAGAGGCACCGCCTCCGGATACCGAGAGTGGCATAGTCGAGAACTACCAGAATGTGTTGGTGGCCCCTGGCAGACTTTGGTACAGGCCCAATTAAATCCATCGCGATTCGCTCAAACGGTACTTCAATAATTGGCAGAGGTACCAGGGGACTACGGAAATGTGGCTGGGGGCTAGTTATCTGACAGGTCGGACAGGACTTACAATAATTCTCTACCTCCTTGAACACACTGGACCAATAAAATCGCTGCAGTATGCGGTCCTGGGTTTTCTGCCACCCCAGGTGTCCCCCAAGAACATGTTGGTGGGCAAGCTCCATGACAAGCTTGCGATACGCTGTGGGCACCACCAACTGTTCAACAGGTTCACCCCGGACTTGGTTCACCCGATACAACATATCCTGTAGAACAATAAATCGTGGGAACATTAATTCAGCCCCTGGTTTCTGGGGTTTACCATCAATTTCCAGCACATTCTCCCAGGCCCTGGTTAGGGTTTGGTCCCGGTGTTGTGCGGTCCCAAAATTTTCCCGGAGACATTGAGGTCTGCCAACTCAGGTCCCGGTGGCAAGTCCTCCGTGTCTCCCACCATTACACTCAGTGGGGTTGTCTCCCCCTCTACCGCTGGAGTAGTGGTCACCCCTACCGCCGGCCCTTCAGACTCGGGCTCCCAGGGTTCTGGCCTTCCAGCGGTATCAGGCCACTCTACTAGGGTCACCCCTGTCTCGGGTCCCTCAGATACCTTTATTGCCGGCCACAGCGCCGGAAAACCGGGAAGTCCCTCCCAAGTATTAGTTCATGTGGGAGTTTAGTAGCGACAGCCACCTCGTGGGTCCACCTACCAGCCGCTGTGGACAAAGTCACTAGTGCAGTGGGGTAGTCTTTCAGGTCTCCGTGGATGCACAGGACCCGACTTTACGGCCAGTATACTCCACAGGCCGCATAAGGGCAGCCCTTACCAGGGAGACTAAACTCCCGGAGTCCAGCAGAGCCACCGCCAGCGAATCTCCCACCTCTACCTGACACAGGTGGTTATGGTCTTGCACCTCACGGGTGCCAGTTGCGCACAGCTTCCGTGCATACAAGGAGTGGCGACCCCGTAGTTCACCTCCATCGGCCCATCCCGATGCGGACAGTCGGCCCTGATGTGGCCTGGCTCCTGACACCTCCAGCATACCACGGGAGGCGGACTCGCAGGGGGTATCTTCCGTACAGGCCGCTCTGTCGCCGGACGTCGGAACTGGGGCAGAGGCCTCCGGGGTTTGACTGACCCCTTCCCAGCAAGACTCCCCTGCAGGTTTCTGGTGGCCTCGCACCGCTCCACCAGGTCGACCATCTCCAGGGCATTGGTGGGCGATACCTGGCCGACTCCAGTGCTGGAGAGGGTAAGGCAAAGCCCTCCAGAAGACATCGGCTAACAGACGGTCGAGCATAGCAGTGGGAGTCAGTATGTCTGGCTGCAGCCATTTTTGCAACCGTTGTAGCAAGTCATAGTATTGTGGCCTGGCGGGTTCAGCCACGTTAAAGTCCCACTGGTGGACACGCTGAGCCCGACCAAAACATTCACCCCCAGTCTTGCCAGGATCTCACCTTTCACAGTTGGGTAGTCAGCTGCTTGGTCATCTGGGAGGTCAAAAATACTTGCTGGGGTCCAGACGCCAGGAACGGAGCGACGACCTCTGCCCACTGTTCTCGGGGTAATTTCTCCCTCACGGCCACCTTCTCGAACACCGCCAGATAGGTCTCCACATCATCCGAGGGGGTCATCTTAGGGATCGCGGCACGGACAGCTTTCCGGGCATCATGGACGCGGTGGGACGCTCCTGCCGCTTGCAACGCCATCACGTGCTGTAGCAGTAGCTGGTTGGTCTCCCGCTGCTGCACGTTAGCCTCTATGAGGGCTTTCACAGCCGCCTCCATTTTGCCAGAAACTCCTGCTTGCAGCTTTGCTGGCTTAATATATTCCATACACTTTAGAAAAACAAAACTTCGGCGTTCACGCCAGCCTCACTGCGCATGCCCGCATCCGACACCAAATGTGGGGAGTCGCTCTGGTAGACAGCGGTGCGGGTGCAGTTTAGAGGCAAAACAAGGAGTCCAGATTGTGCAACAAACAGTGTTTTATTCACACTTGCACACAAAATGAAAAACAGTCTCTTGGTGACAGTTCACACACAACGGAAATAACGTAGCCAAACAAAAACAGTCCAACACAGGTTCAGTCACCTGGGAGGTGTAGGTGCAGGTTCGCACCACGCTGTCGGCCCAGCCGCAGGAGAATCCAGCTTCAGGTAGCCAGGAACAAAACACCTCCTTGCTGAGCTCTTTCCTCCTGGACAGAGAACTCCCAGCCCTGTTAGCAGCTCCAGGATAATCACACTCCCCAGACACAGCTGCTGGCTGCGTTTTATATCCAGCCCAAAACATGGACTGGACCGTGGGGAGCAGCCACCCACCCTACTCTTTAGCTGCTCCCAGTAAGAGCCGGCCCGGATCGGCTTTGCAGCCATGCTATTTAACAAAGTCAAACAGCACTAGCTGCTGCAGACAAAAACCCGGCTCTCACCTCACCGAGGCCAGCAACCTCGGTGACACGTACCTGCCATCACATATGACACCTTGCACCTTACCACAATATATATATATATAAATATTCGCGAAATATCACGAATTCGAATATTGCCCCTGCCGCTCATCACTATATGACACTGTTATGGGGGATCTGTGTATGGCACACTGTTATGGGGGATCTGTTGATGACACCCTGATATGGGTGATCTGTGGATGACACACTGTTATGGGGATCTGTGTATGATACACTGTTATGGGGATCTGTGGACAACACTGTTAAGGGGGACCTGTATATGACACTGTTATGGGGATCTGTGGACGACACACTGTTATGAGGGATTTGTGGATGACACACTGTTATGGGGGATCTGTGGTTGACACTCTGTTATGGGGGACCTGTGGATGACACACTGTTATGGGGGATCTGTGTATGACACACTGTTATGGGGGTCTGTGGATGATACTCTGTTATTTGGGATCTGTGGATGACACACTGTTATGGGGGATCTGTGGATGACACACTGTTATAGTGGATCTGTGGATGACATACTGTTATGGAGGATCTGTGGATGACACTGTTATGGGGGATCTGTTGATGACACCCTGATATGGGTGATCTGTGGATGACACACTGTTATGGGGATCTGTGTATGATACACTGTTATGGGGATCTGTGGACAACACTGTTAAGGGGGACCTGTATATGACACTGTTATGGGGATCTGTGGACGACACACTGTTATGAGGGATTTGTGGATGACACACTGTTATGGGGGATCTGTGGTTGACACTCTGTTATTTGGGATCTGTGGATGACACACTGTTATGGGGGATCTGTGGATGACACACTGTTATGGTGGATCTGTGGATGACACACTGTTATGGAGGATCTGTGGATGACACTGTTATGGGGGATCTGTGGTTGACACACTGTTATGGGGGATCTGTGGATGACACACTGTTATGGAGGATCCGTGGATGACACACTGTTATGGGGGAACTGTGAATGACACACAGTTATGGGGGATCTGTGTATGACACTGTTATGTGGGACCTGTGGATGACACTGTTATTGGGGACCTGTGGATGGCACTGTTATGGGGGACCTGTGGATGACATTGTTATGGGGGACCTGTGGATGACACTGTTACGGGGGACCTGTGGATGACACTTTTATGGGGGACGCATCTATGACAGTGTTATGGGGGATCTGTGGATGACACTGTTATGGGGGTCTGTGGATGACACACTGTTATGTGGGATCTGTGGATGACACACTGTTATGAGGGATCTGTGGATGACACTGCTATGGGGGATCTGTGGAGGACACACTGTTATGGGGGATCTGTGGATGACACACTGTTATGGGGGATCTGTGAATGTCACACTGTTATAGGGGGATCTGTGGATGACACAGTTATGGGGGTTTGTTGATGACATTATTATGGGGATCTGTAGATGACACACTGTTATGGGGATCTGTGGATGACACACTGTTATGGGGGATCTGTGGATGATACACTGTTATGGGGAATCTGTGGATGACTCACTGTTATGGAGGATCTGTGGATGACACACTGTTATGGCGGAACTGTGGATGACACACAGTTTTGGGGGATCTGTGTATGACACTGTTATGTGGGACCTGTGGATTACACTGTTATTGGTGACCTGTGGATGGCACTGTTATGGGGGACCTGTGGATGACACTGTTATGGGGGATCTGTGGATGACACTGTTATGGGGGTCTCTGGATGACACACTGTTATGGAGGATCTGTGGATGACTGATTTGGAGGGGACCTGTGGATGACACACTGTTGTGGGGATCTGTGGATGACACTGTTATGGGGATCTGTGGATGACACTTTTATGGAAATCTGTGGATGGCACACTGTTATGGGGATCTTTGGAGGACACACTGTTATGGGGGATCTGTGGATGACACACTGATATGGGGATCTGTGGATGACACTGTTATGGGGATCTGTGGACGACACACTGTTATGAGGGATGTGTGGACAACACTGTTATGGTGGACCTGTGGATGACACTGTTATGGGGGATCTGTGGATGACACACTGTTATGAGGGATGTGTGGATGACACACTGTTATTGGAGACCAGTGGATGACACACTGTTATGGGGGACCTGTGGATGATACACTGTTATGGGGGATCTGTGGATTACACACTGTTATGGTGGATCTGTGGATGACACACTCTTATAAGGGATCTGTGGATGACACTGTTATGGGGGATCTGTGGATGACATACTGTTATGGGGGATCTGTGGATGACACTGTTATGGAGGATCTGTGGATGACACTGTTTTGGATTGGACCTGTGGATGACACTATTATGGAGGGGACCTGTGGATGACACTATTATGGAGGGGACCTGTGGATGACACTGTTATGGGGGATCTGTGGATGACACACTGTTATGAGGGACCTGTGGATAAGTCACTGTTATGGGGGATCTGTGAATGACACACTGTTATGTGGAATCTGTGGATGACACACTGTTATAGTGTGGATCTGTGGATGACACTGTTATGGGGGTCTGTGGATGACACTCTGTTATGGAGGATCTGTGGATGACACTGATATGGAGGGGACCTGTGGATGACACACTGTTGTGGGGATCTGTGGATGACACTGTTATGGGGATCTGTGGATGACACTTTTATGGAAATCTGTGGATGGCACACTGTTATGGGGATCTTTGGAGGACACACTGTTATGGGGGATCTGTGGATGACACACTGATATAGGGATCTGTGGATGACACTGTTATGGGGATCTGTGGATGACACTTTTATGGAAATCTGTGGATGGCACACTGTTATGGGGATCTTTGGAGGACACACTGTTATGGGGGATCTGTGGATGACACACTGATATGGGGATCTGTGGATGACACTGTTATGGGGATCTGTGGACGACACACTGTTATGAGGGATGTGTGGACAACATTGTTTTGGTGGACCTGTGGATGACACTGTTATGGGGGATCTGTGGATGACACACTGTTATGAGGGATGTGTGGATGACACACTGTTATGGGAGACCAGTGGATGACACACTGTTATGGGGGACCTGTGGATGATACACTGTTATGGGGGATCAGTGGATTACACACTGTTATGGGGGATCTGTGGATGACACACTGTTATAAGGGATCTGTGGATGACACCGTTATGGGGGATCTGTGGATGACATACTGTTATGGAGGATCTGTGGATGACACTGTTATGGAGGATCTGTGGATGACACTGTTTGGAGGGGACCTGTGGATGACACTATTATGGAGGGGACCTGTGGATGATACTTTTATGGAGTGGACCTGTGGATGACACTGTTATGGGGGATCTGTGGATGACACACTGTTATGGGGGACCTGTGGATAAGTCACTGTTATGGGGGATCTGTAAATGACACACTGTTATGTGGAATCTGTGGATGACACACTGTTATAGTGTGGATCTGTGGATGACACTGTTATGGGGGTTTGTGGATGACACTGTTATGGGTGATCTGTGGATGACAAACTGTTATGGGGGATCTCTGGATGACACACTGTTATGGGGTATCTGTGGATGATACACTGTTATGGGGGATCTGTGGATGGCACACAGTTATGGGGGATCTGTGTATGACACTGTTATGGGGGATCTGTGTATGGCACACTGTTATGGGGGATCTGTTGATGACACCATGATATGGGTGATCTGTGGATGACACACTGTTATGGGGATCTGTGGATGACACACTGTTATGTGGATCTGTGGACAACACTGTTATGGGGGATCTGTTGATGACACCCTGATATGGGTGATCTGTGGATGACACACTGTTATGGGGATCTGTGGATGACACATTGTTATGGGGGATCTGTGGATGACACACTGTTATGGGGGACCTGTGGATGACACACTGTTATGGGGGATCTGTGGATGACACACTGTTATGGGGGATCTGTGGATGACACTCTGTTATGGGGGATCTGTGGATGACACTCTGTTATGGGGGATCTGTGGATGACACACTGTTATGGGGGATCTGTGGATGACACACTGTTATGGGGGATCTGTGGATGACACATTGTTATGGGGGATCTATGGATGACACACTGTTATGGGGGACCTGTGGATGACACACTGTTATGGGGGATCTGTGGATGACACACTGTTATGGGGGATCTGTGGATGACACTCTGTTATGGGGGATCTGTGGATGACACACTGTTATGGGGGATCTGTGGATGACACACTGTTATGGTGGCTCTGTGGATGACACACTGTTATGGAGGATCTGTGGATGACACTGTTATGGGGGATCTGTGCATGACACACTGTTATGGAGGATCTGTTTGTGACACTGTTATGGGGGATCTGTGTATGACACTGTTATGGGGGACCTGTGGATGACACTGTTATGGGGAATCTGTGGATGACACTGTTATGGGGATCTGTGGATGACACACTGTTATGGGGGATCTGTGGATGACACACTGTTATGGGGGTCTGTGTATGACACACTGTTATGGAGGATCTGTGGACAACACTTATGGAGGGGACCTGTGCATGACACTGTTATGGAGGGGACCTGTTGATGCCACTGTTATGGAAGTGACCTGTGGATGACACTGTTATGAGGGGACCTGTGGATGACACACTGTTATGGAGGGGATCTGTGGATGACACACTGTTATGGGGGATCTGTGGATGACACATTGTTATGGGGGATTTGTAGATGACACACTGTTTTGGGGGTTCTGTGGATGACACACTGTTATGGGGGATCTGTGGATGACACACTGTTATGGGGATCTGTGTATGATACACTGTTATGGGGATCTGTGGACAACACTGTTATGGGGGACCTGTGGATGACACTGTTATGGAGGGTACCTGTGGATGACACTGTTATGGGTGATCCGTGGATGACACACTGTTATGAGGGATGTGTGGATGACACACTGTTATGGGGGACCTGTGGATGACTCACTGTTATGTTGGATCTGTGGATTACACACTGTTATGGGGGATCTGTGGATCACACACTGTTATGGGGGATCTGTGGATGACACACAGTTATGGGGGACCTGTGGATGTCACTGTTATGGGGGACCAGTGGATGACACTGTTATGGGGACCCGTAGATGACACTGTTATGGGGAATGCTTGAGTTACATAAGAACCTAACCTTTAGAAATAATTGAACTCAGACAACTCACCAGCAACAGTTTCTGTGTATGCAGATCCACAATGTTGTCCTGAAAGAACAGGTAATGCTGGTACCGGAGCATGTCGATTCATTTGAAAAACAATGTGTACACGAAAGAGCGTAACCTAAAGAGATGGCACAGAATCAGGACATTCGTTACTAATTACACTGTTATTTGCCTTCAATTTTTTTTTTTTTTTTATGCCGTGTTCTGAGATCAGCAGCATCTGGGAACAATTTTTAATAGCTAATCTCATACTATGAATAGTGTTGATTACGAATATTCAAATTGCAAATATTTGCACTTCGAGAATTCGCAAATATTTAAAATATAGTGATATATATATAGAATTTTTTTAATCTGTACTCATGATCCCTCACTGCTTCTAGCTTGTGAGTCAATGAGAAGGCTGCAATATCTTTGATATCTTTGAGTAGTGTTGATTGCGAATTTTCATAATGCAATTTTTTTTTTCGTAATGCGAATTTTCGCAATCATGTAAATACTGGTTGGAGATCACGAATTCTCAAATATATGGCGAACATTCAGCCAAATATTCTGGAAAAAAAAAAAGAATTTTGAATATTGCCCCTGCCGCTCATCACTAACTATGAACAGGAGCCGAGGTAAAAGTTTACCAGGATAAATGATTATAAGATTATACATGTTATATTACTATTACATTATTTGTTTTATTATTCCATATTATTAGTAATACTGTGAATTAGGGGTCGACCGATTATCGCTTTGGCCGATATTATCGGCTGATATTCATGATTTGCACAGTTATCGGTATCGGCCCCTAACCAGGCCGATATACCGATAACTGTGCTATCACAGAACATGAGCGCACTGCTCTCAGCGCGGCCATGTTCCCTCAGCAGCACAGGGGAGAAGGAGGCAGTGTCTCTCCCTCCCCCTGTGCCGCAGCTGCCAGTGGAGAGAAGAGGACGAGGAGGAGGGGCTGAGGGCGCACTGGCCACCAATGATAATAGCGTTTAAGATATTACAAACGCAGGAATTAGAAACACATTGCCCAAACCCTGCCTCTTATAGAGAGCTGCGATCCGCGGCAATTAACCCCTCAGGTGCCGCACCTGAGGGGTTAATTGCAGCTGATCGCAGCGCTCTATCAGAGGCAGGGTCTGGGCAATGTGTTTCTAATTCCTGCGTTGTAATATCTTAAACCTTATTATCATTGGTGGCCAGTGCGCCCTCAGCACCCCCCTGTCCACAGTATAAAAAACATTGGTGGCCAGTGCGTCCTCCCCATCCCCCTCCTCCCCCATCCCCCTCCTCCCCCATCCCTTCACTATTGATATCATTGGTGGCAGTGGCCACAGGGTCCCCCACCTCCTCTCTTCTGATCGGAGCCCCAGCAGTGTAATGCTGGGGCTCCGATCGGTTACCATGGCCGCCAGGACGCTACTGAAGCCCTGGCTGCCATGGTTCCTGCTGCTGTGTGCCCATAGCACAGGGCAGCAGGGAGAGTGTGAGATCCTATTCACCCTGATAGATCTCTATTAGAGTGAATAGGACAAGGGATGTAAAGAGCCCAGGTTCTACCCCTAAGGGGGGAAATAGTAATAAAATAAAAAGTAAAAAAATTTAAAATAGTAAAAAAACACCAAAATATTAAGTATAAATTAACCCATTTCCAATTTTACATATAAAATATATAAACAATAAATAAAAAAAACATATCGCCGTGCCCAAAAAGTCCAAACTATTAAAATATTTTTTTTAAAAGCGTTGGACGCTGTAACAGAAAAAAAAAAATTCCAAAAATTAAAATGCGCAAAATATCGGTATAAAATATCGGCTATCGGCCTGAAAGTTCACAGAATATCGGTATCGGCTCTAAAAAATCAATATCGGTCGACCCCTACTGTGTATAATCGTTAACAATATCATCAATAAATCCATAAAATACAAAATATAAAACAAAAGATGAATAATTCAGGTCTTACAACCTTTCTGAAAACTTACTTCTTGCTACAAGAGCTGAGAGGAGGCAGAGCATTCCAATCAGGGAGATCATGGTTCTGTCCTTAAAGGAAAGACGTGCTGTGAGATGAGAACCTTGGTCGAGTTTCCTAATTTATTATTTTTAGGGTGGGGCGGGTGAGGAAGTAAATTTCAAAATCATTTAAAAAAAATGAAAACCTCCCCAGCAAGAAACAAAACACACTTTACCTCCTCTGGTATTATTGTGCCAGTATATTTTTGTTAAACACCTTAGTTTTGTAAAAAGAGCTTAAAAGTTCGGCATTTTAATGATAAATATTAACGCTGCACAAGCCCAAGCAGTAGACCTCTAATATGGAGAATAAAACACATTCACGCTTTAAACATAAACTGATAATACAGTTAAAATCAGTTGTGCAAAAAGAAGATATCCCTCATGGTTGGAATCTCTCCGTGATTGTGGCAAACTGTTGACTATAACAGTATCCTGTGCGCATTCAATAAAGGGATTTTCCATTTGAGCTCACTTACAGCCTGCCTGGTGTTTGTTCTGCGCTATTACGATTGGGGTTGAACAGCACATAACTGTCATCCACGTCCCTGAACATCGAACGACTGAACGATCAGACAAGGAGGCCTGAATTCTGGGAGTGTCGGGAGAGTGGAACCGAGCGAGCGGGGACTTGTTACAATATCAAACTAAATCAGTAGGTGGCAGGTAGAGATGAGCGAATTTTTCAAAAAATCGTTTTGGCCTCTTCGCCGAATTTTTTGAAAAAATTTGGTTCAATACAAATTTATACAAAACAACTGAAAAGTGGCGTGGTGTTAAACCGGCAGGATGTACTCAAACCCAAATGCAGTTGTGCATGTATATACAGGGGAGCAGCTCCTGTTGCTAATAGCTATCCCCAGCAAAAATGCATACAGGGGAGGATGCCCGCAGCGGACCACAAGTACCACAATAGACATCCTACACAAGATGGTAATTGTGTGGATGTGATTAACAATATAACAACAAACCACACCAATGCCCACATTGTACCCTCAGAATACTACACATTTATTTACAAAAAGGTCACATAGACCTACTAAATCCTTTTAGGGGTTACAACACTAGATATTAAAACGTAACCTTTATTATATTTTTATAAAAGCTGATACATTTATTTATACACCCATAACAATATAACAATATACAATTGAAAAGACTGGTGCACACTGCGGTCTTACTAAACCCTCAAATTGATGTTAAAATTGAGAGATTGGTCAATACATTGACACCTTCCAACATTGAAAAATATCTTTTAATAGATAATTCTAAAAGTGACGTAAATAACCTGAAGGATAAACTTCAAAAACCCTCACTCTGATATAAGGTCAAGTCTGATAAATGCGGACAAATATCAATAAATGATGGATAAGGCAACACCAATAAAAACTGGTTATGCCCTCTCTACTTACAGTTAGTAGACACACTTAGGAGCCGTTGGGACACATCATTTCATATGTTGGATAACCTCGTGTAGGGAAAGATATAAATTATCCCTATTATACCCTGGCTTCTCTATCTATCCCTTTGCCCAGGGAAACCCCCTGATGTTGAGGGTCCCCTGTCCACGTTCCTAGAACTGCTAATCGCCCTAGTCAAACCCTAAACAAGATGAATATGGATAGACCAGGAAAAACAGAAGATGTTATAGTGTCTACATATAAATATATAACAAAAGTGTCCGCAAAATTATTAATCATGCGTCTCGACACGCAGGATTTCTAGATATGCAATCCAAGTAGACAGTAATTTCTTGGTTGAGGGTCTTAAACTATAAACCCTGAACCAAGATGTCCAGTATAGATGATATAATGAATATCTGGAGTATGTCGTCCCTAGATAGGAAGATACAGACAGACCTGTGTTCTGATGTAGGTACTGAGATGAAGGTGTCTCACTAATGGTTTGAAACTGGCGCCTTAAATAGGTCCACTAGTAATTTGGTTACCTCCCCTCCACTTCCTCCTCCTAATCAAAGCAAATATATCCTGAACAAGCAAACTTCATATCAGAAATTTTGATTGATATTATATCCCCTATGTAAATCATGCGATTTCCAACATTCCCCAAAGTCTATTTAATCCAGAACTATATTTAGTCGAAAAAAACGCTACAGTGGAACGCATATGCGTTCCACCACTAAACCGGATGTTGTCATATAACGAGACTGAAGTGTGGAACGCAACCTGTGCTTCATCGCACCAAACAGGAAGTTAAGAGAAGACTAAAATAAGGTGTGGAACGCAACCTGCGTTCCACCCTACAGGAAGTAACCAGACCATATTCAGTACGAGCGGTGATCGAGCGCTCACACTGTAAAAGTTTGACTGGGACGCATGTGCTTTAAAATGAAGACATGTGAGGAAAGTAATAGTTTATAAACCAAAGGAGGGAGGCTCTTAATGTCGGGGGGGCAAACCCCGGTATATCGAAAAATCTAGTTAGACCCAAAAGACATCAGAGCTACACAATCAGAGAGAAATAGAACAGTATCTCAGGGGGAGATCAAACGTTAATTATGATCATCCCCGTGGACACTTGAGTGATATTGTAAGAATTGGACCTTTCCGGTCCGATACAAACAGTTATGGCCTATATTCAAAATAATGAGACCCCGATAAACTTACACTAAAAGTAAGGAATAGAGATTCGCTGTATGTAGGTTTAATTATTTTCACATATGGAGTCTAAGAATTCTGTAATTCGCCCACTGGCCCCTGGTATTGCCCATATGGCACAGGTAGGTGAGTGTTAGGTCCCGAGCTACTTGAGAAACCTTGGCGCGGTGCTCTAGCTCAGACATGTCCTCCACAGTATATGTTGGCTAATTCTCAATTTTAACATCAGTTTGAGGGTTTAGTAAGACCGCAGTGGTGCACCTGTCTTTTCAAATGTTATTGCTATATTATCAATGCAAATTTATTACAGTGAGTCATCTTAAAAAACTGCAATTTCCTGGCTGCTGGGAGCCTTTATAGGGGTGTAGAACACTGTGCCTTGCAGTAACACACATAGGGAGTGTGCTGGGGTAGTGAAATAATACTGTGAGTCAGTATGACATGCAGATGACGCGTCGCTCTTAGAATCACTGCACAATTCACTTATTTGGGCAGTCACAGGGCCAAAACTGACCAAATAACTCAAGTATGAACTCAGCCTTACAGGTCGATGTTAGCTCCAAGAAGAAGCGCACTCCTTTTACACCGTCGTCAGCTGATTCCACATAGATGTCTACAGAACCTGTTCTATTAAACGCCTATAAAAGTAGAGCCCCCCCGACAGAGTGGAGAAAGTGTCAGCAGTAAGTCTGTTTTGACGTCACTGATTGTTTTACCCTTCCTCTGATCCGCCAGAACAATAACCCACAAAGAATGGATCCTGTCTGTGGAATATCCGCCTTCACTCGGTCAGCATTTGGTCAGTAATCCATCAGTATTGCTAATGCCAAAAAAACAGGAGTGGATCCAAAACAGAGATGACACGTGAATTAAATATTTGCATGTCTTCTGTGTTTTGTACCCACTCCTGCTTTTGGCTACCAAATCATAAGCCAATTCTGATGGGACAATACAGGCCTTACAGTCGCTTCACAGACAGGATTTGTTGTGTCTAATTTTTCCTTTCTTCACAAGAAAGGTCAAATAAACGATGATGTCAGCCAGGCCGAAAGCCAAAATACTGGCCCAGTCATGAAGTGGGAAGGGTGGGAACAGCATGAGAAGTGGTCCAATGACAATGAGTCTGGAGGTGGCGGCAGAATCAGGAGGCCACAGAGTGGCGCAATGACAGAGGGTGGAGGTGGCGGCAGCATGAGGAGACCACAGAGCGGCACAATGACAGACTCTGGAGGTGGCGGCAGCATGAGGAGATCGCACAGTGGCACAATGACAATGTGGAGGTGGCGGCACCATGAGGAGACCGCACAGTGGCACAATGACAATGTGGAGGTGGTGGCAGTATCAGGAGGCCACACTGTTGCACAATTACAGAGGGTGGAGGTGGTGGCAGCATTAGTAGACCACATAGTGGCAAGGTGACATAGTGTGGAGGTGGCAGCAGCATGTGGAGACCACAGAGTGACTCATTGACAGAGTGGCAAGGTGACATAGTGTGGAGGTGGCAGCAGCATTAGAAGACCACATAGTGGCAAGGTGACATAGTGTGGAGGTGGGAGCAGCATGTGGAGATCACAGAGTGACCCATTGACAGAGTCGGGAGGTGGGTGGCACTAGCAGTACCGGCTGACAAAGGTAGGTGTAAGAAGGAGCACTTGGCATCAGATGTGTGGCATCAGGTGGGTGGCAGCATCAGACTAGTAGCTAGGGCAGGTAGCCACAAGGTTTGGGTGAGGCGGTATGGATTATGTAATCTGATGCTTCAGGAATTGGTGGGTGGAAATCCTTGCTGATCCATGCCTGATTCATCTTGACAATGGTCAGTCTCTCCACATTTTGGGTGAACAGGCGAGTTCTTGGGGTAACTATGGGGTAACTATAACTCTGTGCAGCACTAAACACCCGCTCTGATGCCACACTACTGGCCAGGCAGGACAGCTTTTCCAGGGCAAACTCGGCCAGTTGCAGCCACAAATCCAGTTTGGCTGCCCAGTAGTCCAGCAGATCTTCAATGTGGGGTGGCAGGGTGCACTCCACGTATGCCACCACCTGCTGGTTCAGGTCCTGCTCTATGTCTAGCTGCTGGTGAGTAGTTTCTTCACTATGCGGGTGAAGAAAGCTGCTCATAATCGACTCTAGACTCAGGCTGCTGGTTCTGCTGTCACTTATGACGAATTCGAAGATCGAGTCAACCAATTAAGAACCGCTGGGTTGCTGGTCAAGACATGACCTCTAGCTGACAGTGGGAGCTCAGGCCTCTTGAAGTGACTCCTGCTGCCACAGCCCCTTACTCTGCTGCGACCTCTGCCTCCGCCAGAAACATTTACGCCTCTGCCACTCCCCAGGCATGTCACTTCTCTGTCTGACATACTGTTAGATAAAATAAATAAAAAGGAAATTAAAACACCCCAAAAAACGAATATATTTCCTTTTTCTACTGATATACACCACTAGTGATGTCGCAAACATAAAATTTTCCGTTCGCGAACGCGAACTTCCGAAAATGGTCGCGAACGGGCGAACCGGGCGAATTGCCATAGACTTCAATAAGCAGGCGAATTTTAAAACACACAGGGACTCTTTCTGGCCACAATAGTGATGGAAAAGTTGTTTCAAGGGGACTAACACCTGGACTGTGGCATGCCGGAGGGGGATCCATGGCAAAACTCCCATGGAAAATTACGTAGTGGACACAGAGTTGGGTTTTAATCCATAAAGGGCATAAATCACCTAACATTCCTAAATTGTTTGGAATAACATGCTTTAAAACATTCAGTGTGTGTATACGATCAGGTATGATGTTGTATCGATCAAGCAGTGTAAGGGTTACGCCCGCTTCACAGACTTTGACAGACCAAACTCCCCTTTTAATGCACCGCAAACAACTGCAAACAGTTCATTTGCACAACCGCAAACTCCCCATTTGCACAAGGTTGGATACCAAGCTAGCCACGTCCCGGTGATGTCATTGAAGGTTTCTTCCTCCACCCAGCCACGTACAACACCAAGGGTCCCCGAAAGGTGAATTGAATTGATTTTTCGAACGGGGAGATGGTTAAAAAAACGCTGGCTCCCTCCCCTTTGTTTTTATCCATGGTCACTGCGTCTGAGCCGTACAATTTACTGTCACACCGATATGAGTGGTATTTTCTGTAGTACTATTCTCATCAGTTTAATCCCTGTTACATCCCCAATCTGGGGTCCATTTATTGAATAGATTTTTCGAACGGGGAGATGGTTAAAAAAACGCTGCCTTTGTTTTAATCCACGGTCACTGCGTCTGCGCCGTGCAATTTACTGTCACACCCGATATGAGTGGTATTTTCTGTAGTACTATTCTCATCAGTTTAATCCCTGTTACGTCCTATATCAGGAATTGCCTTTTGTGAAAAAAAATTTAGGCCGGGTACCTTCGACTGCCTTCACAGTGACAGACCAAACTCTCATACACCAAACTGAATTGATTTTAGGTACCGGGAGATGGAAAAAGCAGCTTGGTCGGTCCTCTTACTCCCAAATTGGGGCACTGCGCGTGCACAGAGCAATGTGCTGTGACACCCTATATGAGTGGTGGGCACTGGCAGTGGGCACACTACAGTCAGTGGAAATCGGCCTGACACACACTGGCAGCAGGCAAGCAACTGAAATTACACTAAAGTGTAAAAATTAAATGCCTTTTTTTGATGCAAAGTCCTGTGCCACACGGGGGTGGGCACTGGCAGTGGGCACACTACAGTCTGTGGGCCTGCAGCTCCTTATACACGGGCAGGCCAGGCAACTGCAATATATATATGGGGAAAAAAAAAAAAGCAGACTAATGTAGCAGCCCTAAAAAGGGCTTTTTGGGGTGCTGTCAGGACTCTGTTCTTACAGCAGAGATCAGATGAGTCTTTCAGGACTGGAGTGGACACTGAATACACTAGCCTAGCTATCGATTTCCCTATTAAATCAGCAGCAGCTACACTCTCCCTCCTCTCACTAAGACTGCACCTTCCGAATGAATCCAAAATGGATGCTGTCCAGGAGATTGGAGGGTCTGGGAGGGAGGGTGGGTATGCTGATTGGCTGGAATGTGTCTGCTGACTGTGAGGTACAGGGTCAAAGTTTGCTCAATGATGATGTGTAGGGGGCGGACCGAACATCGCATGTGCCCACCACGGCGAACGCGAACAAGCCATGATCGCCGGGAACTGTTCGCCAGCGGATAGTTCGGGCCATCTCTATACACCACTAAAGGCTTTTCAACCGATAACTGCAGTCCGGGGGCGGACACAGACAGCAGAGGGCCCCGCTGCAAGGAATGTACCTGGGCCCCTCATCACCCCCAAACCACACATACAAATATAAATATATACGTGCAAATAAAACACATCATGTGAATATGGGTCAATAAGTTTACATTATGTATATATATTTTTTTCATACTAGGCCACGCCACTAACTCTTCCCAAAGCATAACTGTACACACCCAGTCCCCTTAATGCCCCCACATAGTAATTATTCCCCCTTTGTACCTGAACATAGTAGTAATGCCTACATTGTGCCCCCTTCACAGTAGTTATGCCCAGATGTGCCCCCTTCACAATAGTTATGCCCAGAGATGTCCACTTCGAAGCAGTTATGCCCAGATATGTGCCCCCTTTACAGTAGCTATGCCCAGATATTTGCCCCTATCACTGTAGTTATGCCCAGATATTTGCCTCCTTCACAGAAGTTATATCTAGATATGTGCCCCCTTTACAGTAGTTATGCCCTCTGCATCGTAGCTATGCCAGATATGTTCCCCCTTCACAATAGTTTTATCTAGATATGTGCCCCCTTTACAATAGTTATATCTAGATATGTGCCCCCTTTACTGTAGTTATATCTAGATATGTGCCCCCTTTACAATAGTTATATCTAGACATGTGCCCCCTTTACAGTATGTGCCAGATATGTCCTCTTCACAGTAGCTATGCCAGATATGTGCCCCCTTCACAATAGTTATGCCCAGATATGTGCCCCCCTAACAATATTTATGTCCAGATATGTGCCCCCCTCACAATAGTTATGTCCAGATATGTGCCCGCGTTGCTGAAAAAAATGATGTTTTATTATATGCAAACGGGGGCACCATTACTCCTAGAGGCTTTGCTTTCCCTGTAACTGCCGAGCTATCTGCACTTTGACATAGCCACTTCTAATGACATTTTTACTGCCAGGCCCTGTCAAAGGAGACGGGGAGCAGCAGTTGTAAAGAAACTGGAGCCTCTAGGTGTAATGGCAACACCCCTGTTGCTCCTACAGGCTCATTTGCATAAATTAAAACCTCAGAAATGCGGACACATATGAACATGGGACCAACGCAGGTGTCTTCAGCTGCCAAGAGCACATGTAACAGGTCAGTCAGTGTCATAGGTACAAAACTGCTGACAGAAGCCCTTTAACCACCTGCCGACCGCCTAACGCAGGGATGCGTCCAGGCGGCAGGTCTGTTCCTCCTTGATGCGGCGGCGCATCATCTCACGAGAGGCGAGATTTGCTGTGAACGCTCGCGCGCGCGTTCACAGCAAATTACAGATCGAAAGTTATACTGCAGCCTGCCAGCGATGATCAATCGCTGGCATGCTGTAGATGCGAAATAAATCGCATCAAACAGGTATATGAGACGCTGTTTTGTTAACAGCGTCTGATATACCTGCTACCTGGTCCTCTGAGGACCAGGTAGCCATGTAAAGTAGCACCAAGCACCACACTACCCCCCCCCGTCACTTATTAACCCCTTGTTAACCCCTGATCACCCCATATAGACTCCCTGATCACCCCCCTGTCACTGATCACCCCCTGTAAGGCTCCATTCACATGTCCATATGTGTTTTGCGGATGCGCGGATCCACGGACTCATGGATCCGCAAAACACGGACACCGGCAATGTGCTTTCCACATTTTGCAGATCCGCACATTGCCAGAACTATATAGAAAATACCTTTTCTTGTCCGCAATTGCGGACAAGAATAGGACATGTTCTATATTTTTACAGAACAGAAGTGCAGACCCGGAAGTGCGGATCCGCAATTCCGGATCCGAGCGGGACAAAGTCTGTCCCCATAGTAATGAATGGGTCCACAAACAGACTTGTGGACGTGTGAATGGGGCATAAGGGTCCCTTATCACCGCCAGTTAGTTAGCTACTTGTTAGGTAGTTAGCGCCCAGCCCACCGCACCGCAGTCACTGATTTTGGCAGAGATTTTTTCATCCACATTGATCGATGCGAATGAAAAAATCTGTGCCGTTCATTTTTATTTTCAGCCCAGAGGCTGAACGGAAAAAAAAATCTCATTACCCGTATGCTCAATATAAGGAGAATCGCAGAAACTCCTAATGCTGGCCATACAGGTAATGATTGCGGAGACCCAGGGCAGTATAAATACCCCACATGTGACCCCATTTTAGAAAGTAGACACCCCAAGGTATTCCGTGAGGGGTATGGCGAGTTCATGCAAAATTTTATTTTTTGTCACA
Source organism: Bufotes viridis (assembly GCA_033119425.1). NCBI lineage: Eukaryota > Metazoa > Chordata > Amphibia > Anura > Bufonidae > Bufotes > Bufotes viridis. Next base: position 587,180,562 of record CM065590.1, read on the forward strand.
AGTTAGTGGAGTATGAGACTTTGTAAAAAAATATATATATATATCAATTTCCGCTAACTTGTGCCAAAAATATTTTTTTTCTGTGAACTCGCCATGCCCCTCACAGAATACCTTGGGGTGTCTTATTTCCAAAATGGGGTCACTTGTGGGGTATTTATACTGCCCTGGCATTTTAGGGGTCCTAAAGCGTGAGAATCCAAATACGTAAAAATGGCCTGTGAAATCCTAAAGGTACTCATTGGAATTTGGGCCCCTTTGCGCACCTAGGCTGCAAAAAAGTGTCACACATGTGGTATCGCCGTACTCAGGAGAAGTAGGGCAATGTGTTTTGGGGTGTATTTTTACATATACCAATGTTGGGTGTGAGAAATATCTCTGTAAATGACAACTTTTTAAATTTTTTTATACAAAGTTGTCAGTTTACAGAAATATTTCTCTCACCCAACAAGGGTATATGTAAAAATAAACCCAAAACACATCGCCCTACTTCTCCTGAGTACGGCGATACCACATGAGTGACACTTTTTTGCAGCCTGGGTGCGCAAAGGGGCCCAAATTCCAACGAGTACCTTTAGGTTTTACATGGCTGCTCACAATTTAGCCCCGCCCAAAATGCCAGAACAGTAAACACACCCCACAAATGACCCCATTTCGGAAAGTAGACACTTCAAGATATTCACTGAGGGGCATAGTGAGTCCGTGGGAGATTTTTTTTTTTTTTGCCAGAAGTTAGCAGAAATGGAAACTTTATTATTTTTTTTTCCTCAGAAAGTGTCATTTTCCGCTAACTTGTGAAAAAAAATGAAATGATACATGAAGTTTGTAAACGCTATAACTTTTACCCAAACCAATAAATATACACTTATTGGATTTTTTTTTTTTTATCAAAGACATGTAGAACAATAAATTTATAGAAAAATTTATATAGAAATGTAGTTTTTTTTGAAAAATTTTACAACAGAAATTGAAAAATGTCATATTTTTTGCAAAATTTTTATTAATAGAAAAAAAAGTAAAAATGTCAGCAGCAATGAAATAGCACCAAATGACAGCTCTATTAATGAGAAGAAAAGGAGGTAAAATTCATTTGGGTGGTAAGTTGTATGACGGAGCAATAAACGGTGAAATTAGTGTAGTGCAGAATTGTAAAAAGTGGTCTGGTCATTAAGGGGGTTTAAGCTAGGGGGGCTGAGGTGGTTAAAGCAGTTGTTTGGGTTCAGAGCTGACCCTGGACATATCCCCTTCTCCAACAACTCAGCCCCTCTGACATTTCATACTCCGATGCTGTCTTTTGTCCTGCACTCTAAAGTGTAGGGTAAGGGCTGTTTTGTTTACAGCCCCAACAGTGTTCCCGGTGACTGAAGGGCGGCTTTAAAGGCTAAAGCAGCGTAACAGCCCATCTATTAGTGCCGGTGACGTCACCAGGCTCACTGCTAGATGGAACACCCCCACCACCACCACCACCATAGTACCCCTACAGTGCCCTTAGTACTAATGAGGCACCCTTAATAGAAATATGGCCAATCTATAAGGCACGCCTACGGAGCCCTCAGTAGTAGTAATGCCCGCCACCGCTGCCCAGAGTATTTATAATGTTCCCTGCAGTGCCCCCTGTAATTATAATACCCCTTGGAGTTATACTCTTCTATACAATACAGTCCCATGTAAGGCTACTTTCACACTGGCGTTTTGGTTTGCGTTAGTGAGATCCATTCAGGGATCCCACAAGTGGTCCAAATAGATCAGTTTTGCCCTTAATGCATTCTGAATGGACAAGGACCCCCTCAGAATGCATCAGTTTGGCTCCATTCCGCTTTGGAGACAAAGCTGATCCAAACGGATCCATCCTGACACACACTGTAAGTCAATGGGGACGGATCGGTTTTCACTGACACAATCTGGCACAATAGAAAACGGATCCATCCTCTATTGACTTTCAGTGGTGTTCAAGACCATCTTGGCTATGTTACAGATAATACAAGTAAACGGATCCGTTCTGAACCGATGCATGCATTGTATTATCTGAATGGATGAGTTTGTTCAGATCCATGACGGATCCGCACCAAATGCGAGTGTGAAAGTAGCCTAAATAACACTGATCCTCTCCCACCAGTCTTCTATATGATACAGTCCTATGTAAATAACCTCTCTTCCTTACAGTCTTCTATAACACACAGTCCCATGTAAATAACATCACCCCTTACCCTCCGGTCCTCTATAATATCCAGTCCCATGTAAATAACAGCAGTCATCTTCCCCAATCTCCTGTAACATACAGTCCCAGTTAAATAACATATTTCCCTCCCACCAAGCAGGGAGAAGGTATAATGGGGAGAACCACATCTCCCAGCATGTCTCTGGCACATACATGGCCTCACAGGTCTCCACTGCTGAGCGTTGCCTTTTATTGCGCTGGTCACATGATGGTGACCTCATCACAGGTCCTACCACCACTTCCAGTGTTGAAAAGGTCACATGACTATGATGTCATCACAGGTCCTTCAGCTATGGAGTACGGGCAGAACTGGCAGCAGATTCATAGGAAGTGTCTGAACCATTCAACATATGAAATAAATCTGTAGCAGTCTTACTCTTCAAGTTCATTGGGATTATTTAAAATTGAGATTAAGTGGGATTATTATGTTAATTTTCTATATAACACAGATTTACCTGCAAATGAGCTCATAGTTTACTTCCCATTATAGTCTATGGGCGTTCCTTTGTGTCATTCCCCTTGTCGTTCCATAGAAACCATTGACAATCCCACTTAATCTGAACATTAACCCCTTAGTGACCAAGCCTGTTTGGGCCTTTATGACCAAGCGTTTTTCGTCCTTTTGTTCATGGTCTCGTTCCCAGAGCTATAACTTTTTTATTTTTCCGTCTATATAGCAGTATGAGGGCTTGTTTTTTGCGGGACAAGTTGTAGTTTTTAATAGCGCCATTTTGGGGTACACATAACTATGTTATTAACTTTTATTAACTCTTTCTGGGAGGGAGAAGGGGAAAAATAGTACTACTGCCACTGCGTTTGTACATTATACATTTTACGGTGTTCATTATTTGGTAAAAGTAACATAATATTTTCATTCCCTGGGTCAGTACGATTACAGGGATACCAAATACTTATAGTTTTTTTAAGTTTTACTACTTTTTTTTCAATAAAACCCCTTTTTTTAACAAAAAAAAATGATTTTGCATTACCACTTCCCAGGACCCATAACTTTTTAATTTTTTTTTTCTATGGAGTTGTGTGAGGGCTTGATTTTTGCGGGACGACTTCTATTTTTCATTGGTATAATTTTTTTGTAAATTCCGCTTTTTTATCGCTTGTTATTTCGTTTTTTTCTGTGAAAATTAAGAATAAATTAGAAATTCGGGCTTTTTTTATTTTTTTTTTAACAGCGTGTACTATAGGGGATAATTTATGTAATATTTATGTAGTGCCGGTTGTTACGGACGCGGCAATACCAAACATGTGGGGGATAATTTTTTTTTTGCAATTTTTTTCATTGAAAAGCGTATTTTCAATGGAAAAAAAAGCATATTTTTATATTTCATGGAATTTTTTTATTTAATAAATGTGTATTTTTTCTAATTTTTTTACTACTTAATAGTCCCACATGAGGACTATAATATACAGTATTTTGATTGCTTTTAAAATGTAATGCATTATATCTATAATGCATTACATTTTAAATGCAGTGCAATTCTACCTTTGACCAGCAGGCTACGCCAGAGAGGCATAGCCTGCTGGTGAATACTCAGGGCAGGCTCAGGGCCCTGCCGGAAAGAAAGGTGAGCTTCCCAGCCCATCAGCACCCCGCGATCGCATCTGCGGGGTGCTGATGGGTGACAGAGGAGTTCGCTCCTCTGTCAACCCTTTACATGCGCAGGCGCCATTGCGCCCGGCATGTAAGGGGTTAAACAGCCCGGATCGGCACTCCTGCCGGCCCGGGCTGTTAGAGCAGGGTCGCGGCTCTCATGTGAGAGCCGGGCCCGCGCTCCCTGCACGGGGACCCGTGCAGCGCTTAGACTGGGCCGCCGTAAAAACGCGGCAGCCCAGCCTAAGGCCCCTTAGTGACCGCCGTAAAAACACGTATGGGTGGTCACTAAGGGGTTAAATAATCCCACCGAGTTTGGAGTATGTCTGCTAAATATTTATTAGATATATCAAATGGTTTTGTCTCTTAATTCAAATATTACATTTCCATTATTCTCTATGGGCATTCTATTTTGTCATTCCTTTAATATGAATTTATCCTTTACCACAGATCTTCCCCGTGTATAGTAAGGCCTCTTTCACATTTGCGTTGTGAGGATCCGGCGTGCACGTCCGTCGCCGGAAATGCCCGCCGGATCCGTCACAACGCAAGACAACTGAAAGCATATTGAAGACTGATCAGTCTTCAATATGCTTTCAGGTAACCATGGCAGCCAGGACGCTACTAAAGTCCCGACTGCCATGGAAAAGCAGCGGGGAGCCGGGGGAGAAGCTACTTACCTTCCGTGGGGCGGCTGGGAGCTCCTCGATGACGTCACCGGGTCCCTGCGTCGCATGGATCACATAGCTATGCTATGATGTGAGCAATGCACCGTATGGATCGTGCGGCGCATTGCTCGCATAGCATAGCTATGTGAACCATGCGATGCAGGGACCCGGTGACGCCATCGAGGAGCGCCCCGGCCGCCGCATGGAAGGTAAGTAGCTTCTCCCCCGGCTCCCCGCTGCTTTTCCATGGCAGCCGGGACTTTAGTAGCGTCCTGGCTGCCATGGTTACCATCTGAAAGCTATACGTCAGATTCGGCGATGCGCCGAAACAACGTTTAACTTAAAGTCGGATCTGGATTAATGCTTTGCAATGGGCATTAATTCCGGATCCGTCCTTGCAGCATGTCTTCCGGATTTTTGGACGGAGACAAATCCACAGCATGCTGCGCTTTTGTCAACGTCCAAAAAAGGTTCACGTACTGAACGGAAGACATCCTGATGCATCCTGAATGGATTTCTCTCCATTCTGAATGCATTGGGATAATCCTGATCAGTATCTCTCCGTCCTAGAGCCCCGAGGACGGAACTCTAGGACGGAAAGCAAAAATGCAGATGTGAAAGAGGCCTAACATCTTTTACAATTGTATTAATGAGTGCATTATAACCACCTGGTCTTTATAGGGGCTTGATAACTAGTGGGGGCATTTTAGAGGGCTTTACAACTACTCAGGTCATTATGGACTATTAAGGGCTTTATGAATATTGGAGCAAATTGGGCGGCTTTATTACTACTGGGAACACCATAGGGACAATCATTTTTACTAATGTGGGTACTATATGGGGCATTATTATTGAGCAAAATATAATGAGCTTCTACTTAAAGAGGCCCTTTAGTGGAGAAACGTCAGCATGCAGTTTTGTCTCAGGCAGATATGTAAATGATTACTCCTGCAGTCTTATTAGACAGCAGAGGGAATAAAAGTGCTTAGCCCGCTGCTGTATGAAGAGACTATCTAAGGTTACTTTTAAGAAGCGCACCTCTTGGTGAGAGATCGTTGACTACTAGACATGCCTCAATTATGCACTGAAAGATATTTTGCTCAGTTGACAATCTTTTAAAGGAGGTGCATCATTGGACTGAGAGAAGAAAATGGTTGTTTCGATGAGTTGGCTGCCACCTAGGCTGTTCTGACCTAGATGTTAGGAGGCATTGGGAGAAATGGTTACATAAGAACATGCACACACGGTGAACAGGCTCTGGACCCAGACAGAAAACCAGTAGGAGAGGATTGTTTGATCTACTGGCAAGCACGAGCAGCTCCCACAGTTTTGTTGTCCACCATTCACCTTTAGTAGACACCCCTTTCTCTGCCTGAATTATTTTTAGGCATTTGGCAGAATAAAATTTAATGTCACAGCGACCATTATGTGTCCTCTTCATTTGTAGCGGCGTCGTGAACGAGAAACCTGGACTGCTACAGACTGGATCCTTATTGTCTCTTTTTTTAAAAACCATGTTCTGTTTGGGATCCCATGACAATCAGGTTCTAGTTTGGAGGCCTGATGAATAGTAATGAATATTAGAATATTCGTCATATATTCGCAAATATTCGTATTCAATATTTTATTGATTGCAAAAAATCGGCAATGTAATATTAGCGTAATGCGAATATTCTAAAACAAGAAAATATAGCACTATAGAATATAGAGCAATATATTAGTTTTTTAGAATATTCGTCATATTTTTCAATTTAATGTGAACAGTCATTGGCCCAAATGACGAATATTCTAAAGAACTAATATATATCACTATATTCTGCAAATATCGCATTGCCGATTTTTAGCATAAGAGAAAATAAATTTAATAATGAAGAATATTTTAATTCTCTACAGACTACAATATTGCAGCCTTCTCACCTTGGCCCACAAGCAAGAAGCAGGTAGTTCATACTAGGTAATGGGTTCAGATGGAAAAAAAACAAAAAAATGAATATTCGTTTTTACGAACATATATCACTATATTTGAAATATTCGCGAATTCTCGAAGTGCTGATATTCACAATAAAAATTCGCAATTCGAACATTCGTGCTCAACACTACTGATGATGAGTGCTGCAATCTTGCTTTTGCTGCGGAGTGACACACTGCCCCGACTGCTGGTGTGATGATTGGAGAGCCATCCTATATGACGTTCGGTCAACCCTAGTAGTGATAAGAGGGACACTAACAGCTCAGCGATATGTGTAGGACATCCTGCCACCACGTGTTCCTCTCATGGCAGTGCTTTCAACCGGCATTATACAGCAGGATAATGCTCCCCCGCACACAGTAAGGGTTTCCCAAGAATGTTTCCTCCAGATTACAACACTTCCTTGACTGCCTGCTCACCAGATTTAACATCAATTCAGCATTTATAGGACCAGCTGGGAAGCCAGATTCACCAACCTACAAGAGTGCAGGATCTACAGTCCCACCTGTAACATCTGTAGGGAAAATGTGCCACAGGATACCATGCAGAACCTGTATGTCTCCCTTCCGAACCATATCTTATCTTTTTTCCAGGCTAGATCTTATTCTGTATTCTGTATTATCCAGGCTAGAGGACGCAAAACAAGTCCTACAGCCGCCTTTCAATTGTACAGTTTTCCAAATTAAAAGTATTCTTTCTCTTATTTTTTGTAAACACTTACATACATGTATAGGTTCATTCAGTTCCAGCAACTCTTTCTTGGGGTGTTATTTTTGTTAATGAATTTCACTTACAAAGTTACAGAGAAATAAAGTTCCTTTGTAAACTTTTTTTTTTTTTTACTTTTTTTTACCCAATAATGTGGTCAACAAAAATGACGTCAACCTTCTCAATAATGCTTGAAATATCGATCTGTCAAAAAAGATTGCAGATAATGTTCTTTATACACCAATTTTTCAGTTATATAGTTTAAAAAAAATATATGATATCACTCACCTAAGGGGGAGTTCACATATGCGTTCGATATTCCATTATACTGTTCCATTATAAGAGGGTTAGAATGGAATATAACGGAATTTAAGGACAGAATGCAAAACGGAAGCCTTGAATTATTTTAAAAAGGCTTCCAGCAACCAGTCCTAGAATGTGAGGAAAACTAATTGAATCTGCGCTTGCGGAGCTGCCTTGGGGGATGAGATGGCAGGGTTTCAGTACACAATACACTCTGGCACTTACACATACTCAGTATTGGGGAGTCTTCCTGTCAGACTGCTCAGCCATGATGGCATATCAGAGGTAAGAGCACATCATTGCCATCTATTGTAAAGCTCTGTAAGTGGAGGCAACCAGTCCTCTTCGCATTCTCGGAAAGGTTGCTGGTCACTATTTTAATTAATTCCTGGAGAACACTGAGGCTGTCATGCCTGAAGAACACCGAGGCTGTCATGCCTGGAGAACACCGAGGCTGTCATGCCTGGAGAACACTGAGGCTGTCATGCCTGGAGAACACCGAGGCTGTCATGCCTGGAGAACACCGAGGCTGTCATGCCTGGAGAACACAGAGGCTGTCATGCCTGGAGAACACCGAGGCTGTCATGCCTGGAGAACACCGAGGCTGTCATGCCTGGAGAACACAGAGGCTGTCATGCCTGGAGAACACAGAGGCTGTCATGCCTGGAGCACGGGCTGTCATGCCTGGAACCTGAGGCTGTCATGCCTGGAGAACACCGAGGCTGTCATGCCTGGAGAACACCGAGGCTGTCATGCCTGGAGAACACAGAGGCTGTCATGCCTGGAGAACACAGAGGCTGTCATGCCTGGAGAACACCGAGGCTGTCATGCCTGGAGAACACCGAGGCTGTCATGCCTGGAGAACACCGAGGCTGTCATGCCTGGAGAACACCGAGGCTGTCATGCCTGGAGAACACCAAGGCTGTCATGACTGGAGAACACTGAGGCTGTCATCATGCCTGGAGGACACTGAGGCTGTCATGCCTGGAGGACACTGAGGCTGTCATGCCTGGAGAACACCGAGGCTGTCATGCCTGGAGAACACTGAGGCTGTCATGCCTGGAGAACACCGAGGCTGTCATGCCTGGAGAACACCGAGGCTGTCATGCCTGGAGAACACCGAGGCTGTCATGCCTGGAGAACGCCGAGGCTGTCATGCCTGGAGAACACCGAGGCTGTCATGCCTGGAGAACACCGAGGCTGTCATGCCTGGAGAACACCGAGGCTGTCATGACTGGAGAACACTGAGGCTGTCATCATGCCTGGAGGACACTGAGGCTGTCATGCCTGGAGGACACTGAGGCTGTCATGCCTGGAGAACACTGAGGCTGTCATGCCTGGAGAACACTGAGGCTGTCATGCCTGGAGAACACCGAGGCTGTCATGCCTGGAGAAGACTGAGGCTGTCATGCCTGGAGAACACCGAGGCTGTCATGCCTGGAGAACACCGAGGCTGTCATGCCTGGAGAACACCGAGGCTGTCATGCCTGGAGAACACCAAGGCTGTCATGACTGGAGAACACTGAGGCTGTCATCATGCCTGGAGGACACTGAGGCTGTCATGCCTGGAGGACACTGAGGCTGTCATGCCTGGAGAACACCGAGGCTGTCATGCCTGGAGAACACCGAGGCTGTCATGCCTGGAGAACACCGAGGCTGTCATGCCTGGAGAACACCGAGGCTGTCATGCCTGGAGAACACCGAGGCTGTCATGACTGGAGAACACTGAGGCTGTCATCATGCCTGGAGGACACTGAGGCTGTCATGCCTGGAGGACACTGAGGCTGTCATGCCTGGAGAACACTGAGGCTGTCATGCCTGGAGAACACTGAGGCTGTCATGCCTGGAGAACACCGAGGCTGTCATGCATGGAGAAGACTGAGGCTGTCATGCCTGGAGAACACCGAGGCTGTCATGCCTGGAGAACACCGAGGCTGTCATGCCTGGAGAACACCGAGGCTGTCATGCCTGGAGAAGACTGAGGCTGTCAATCTGCTAGTCCAAAGTGGAAGTTAAAGAGTCAGAACTGGAGGAAGAATTTCAAAGAATGATATTCAGAAAACTATGCACATGTTTTTTGTAAAATAATAATGATAATAATTAGTGTTGAGCGAATCAAAGTCAAATTAACTGACTTCGAACGGAATTTCATGACAGCCAGCATGATGACATCTTCAAGTCACCGTGCGATGTCTTTAATCAAGATGGCCGTAGCGGTCTCTAGGCGATCAAATGATTAAAGTGAGTTGTTTTTTTACCCTGATTAACCACCTCAGCCCCCCTAGCTTAAACACCCTTAATGACCAGACCACTTTTTACAATTCCGCACTACACTACTTTACCCGTTTATTGCTCCGTCATACAACTTACCACCCAAATGAATTTTACCTCCTTTTCTTCTCACTAATAGAGCTTTCATTTGGTGGTATTTCATTGTTGCTGACCTTTTTACTTTTTTTGCTACTAATAAAAATTTAACGACATTTTTGGAAAAAAATGACATTTTTTGCTTTCTTGTGTAAATTTTTTAAAAAAATTACATTTCTATATAAATTTTTCTCTAAATTTATTGTTCTACATGTCTTTGATAAAAAAAAATGCAATAAGTGTATATTTATTGGTTTGGGTAAAAGTTATAGCGTTTACAAACTATGGTGCAAAAAAGTGAATTTCGGCATTTTGAAGCAGCTCTGACTTTCTGAGCACCTGTCATGTTTCTTCAGGTGCTAGAATGTCAGGATAGTATAAATACCCCCCAAATCACACCATTTTAGATAGAAGACACCCCAAAGTATTCACGGAGGGGCATGGTGAGTTCATGTATCATTGCATTTTTTTTCACAAGTTAGCAGAAAATGACACTTTCTGAGGAAAAAAAAATTATAATAAAGTTTCCATTTCTGCTAACTTCTGGCAAAAAAAATAAAAAATCTCCCATGGACTCACTATGCCCCGCAGTGAATACCTTGGGGTGTCTACTTTCCGAAATGGGGTCATTTGTGGGGTGTGTTTACTGTTCTGGCATTTTGGGCGGGGCTAAATTGTGAGCAGCCATAAAAAAGCCTAAAGGTACTCGTTGGACTTTACGCCCCTTTACGCACCTAGGCTGCAAAAAAGTGGCACACATGTGGTATCGCCGTACTCAGAAGAAGTAGGGCAATGTGTTTTGGGGTGTATTTTTACATATACCCATGCTGGGTGAGAGAAATATCTCTGTAAACTGACTACTTTGTATAAAAAATTTAAAAAGTTGTCGTTTACAGAGATATTTCTCACACCCAGAATGGTATATATAAAAATACACCCCAAAACACATTGCCCTACTTCTCCTGAGTACGGCGAATCCTTCATGAGTGACACTTTTTTGCAGCCAAGATGCGCAAAGGGGCCCTAATTCCAATGAGTACCTTTAAGATTTCACAGGGCATTTTTACGCATTTGGATTCCAGACTTCTTCTCACGCTTTAGAGACCCCTAAAATGCCAGGGCAGTATAAATACCCCACATGTGACCCCATTTTAGAAAGTAGACACCCCAAGGTATTCTGTGAGGGGTATGGTGAGTTTATGTTAAATTTTATTTTTTGTCACAAGTTAGTGGAATATGAGACTTTGTAAGAAAAAAAAAAAAAAAAAACAATTTCCGCGAACTTGTGCCAAAAAAAAAATAAATTCTATGAACTCTCCATGCCCCTTACAGAATACCCTGGGGTGTCTTCTTTCTAAAATTGGGTCACTTGTGGGGTATTTATACTGCCCTGGCATTTTAGGGGCCCCTAAAGCATGAGAAGAAGTCTGGATTCCAAATGCGTAAAAATGCCCTTTGAAATCGTAATGTGTTTTGGGGTGTATTTTTACATATACCCATGCTGGGTAAGAGAAATATCTCTGTAAATTGACAACTTTGTATAAAAAAATTTAAAAAGTTGTCGTTTACAGCGATATTTCTCACACAAAGTATGGATATATATAAAAATACACCCCAAAACACATTGCCCTACTTCTCCTGAGTACGGAGATACCACATGTGTGACACTTTTTTGCAGCCAAGATGCGCAAAGGGGCCCTAAATCCCATGAGTACCTTTAGGATTTCACAGGGCATTTTTACAAATTTGGATTCTCACGCTTTAGGGCCCCTAAAATGCCAGGTGCAGTATAAATACCCCACAAGTGACCCCATTTTGGAAAGAAGACACCCCAAGGTATTCCGTGAGGGGCATGGCGAGTTTACAGAATTTTTTTTTTTTTTGCCACAAGTTAGCGGAAATTGATATAATTTATTTTTATTTTTTTACAAAGTCTTATATTCCACTAACTTGTGACAAAAAATAAAATTTTGCATGAACTCACCATACTCCCAGACAGAATACCTTGGGGTGTCTTCTTTCTAAAATGGGGTCACTTGTGGGGTGTTAGTACTAACATGGCATTTGAGGGTCTCCGCAATCATTCCACGTATGGCCAGCATTAGGAGTTTCTGCTATTCTCCTTATATTGAGCATACGGGTAATGAGATTTTTTTTTTCCGTTCAGCCTCTGGGCTGAAAAAATAAAATAAAATGAACGGCACAGATTTCTTCATTCGCATCGATCAATGTGGATGAAAAAATCTCTGCCAAAATCAGTGACTGCGGTGCGGTGGGCTGGGCGCTAGCTACCTAACAAGTAGCTAACTAACTGGCGGTGATAAGGGACCCTTATGCCCCATTCACACGTCCGAAATTCTGTTTGTGGAACGGAATTGCGGACCCATTTATTTGTATGGGGACAGACTTTGTCCCGCTCGGATTCGGAATTGCAGATCCGCACTTCTGGGTCTGTACTTCCGTTCCGCAAAAATATAGAACATGTTTTATTCTTGTCCACAATTGCGACAAGAAAAGGCATTTTCTATATAGTTCTGGCAATGTGCGGATCTGCAAAATGCGGAAAGCACATTGCCGGTGTCCGTGTTTTGCGGATCCGTGTGACGGGGGTGATTCGGGAGTCTATATGGGGTGATCTGGGGTTAATAAGTGAGGGGGTGTAGTGTGGTGCTTGGTGCTACTTTACATAGCTATCTGGTCCTCTGGTGGTCGATCCCAGCAAATGGGACCAGAGGACCAGGTAGCAGGTATATCAGACGCTGTTAACAAAACATATACTTTGATATACTTCTTTGATTTCATTTATTTAACTTCTACAGCCTGCCAGCGATTGATCACTGCCGAGCCGGGCACTGTTGTGAACACGCGCGTTCACAGCAAATCTCGCGTCTCGCCAGATGACGCACGGATGTGTCCGGCCAGAACAACAGGACCGCCCACCGGACGCATCCGTGCGTTAGGCGGTCCTCAGCAGGTTAAGCTAATTATCAACCTTAATATGTTTAAAGGGAACCTGTCACCTCCAAAACACATATTAAACCGACATCATTACCTTACAGTAGCCGCCATTGTGTTCCTAATCATATTTGTTTCCTTCCTCCATCGGTTGCTGAATACTTTATAAAAACGCCGTTTTAATCTCCGTTTTTGCTATCCTCAGAGTCAGCTTGAAGTCAAGGGGGCAGTGGCCTCCTTGCTTCAAGTCAAGCTAAGCCTGCCCCTTACCCATCCTCTCTTCACTTTGAGTGACATTCTGCCTTGATGCTGGGATCGCTGAAGTCTGGCGCTATCGCGGAGCGCTCCTCGTTACTGCTCGATTCCATCTCCGGCCAGTGTTCATGCTGACGCTGAGGACTAGAATCGCCGAGCCCGCGCAAAATGGGAATGGCCAGCGCATGCGCAGTGACACAATAGCAACCTGCTAACTGTGTGAGCCGAAGACGGGATTGCGCAGTAACAAGTAGCGCATTGCGCATGAGCCGGACTTCAGCGACCCCAGCGTTTTTATAAAGTATGCAGCAACCGATAGAGGAATGAAACACATAATTAGGAACATACTGGGGGCTACTATAAGGTACTGATGTCGGTTTAATATGTGTTTTAGAGGTGACAGGTTCCTTTTAAACACAACCCCTTTACCTTATTAACCCTTTCTCTCTTACCTTACTATTTTATTATATCACTCTTTAATACAGGCATCCTCAAACTGCGGCCCTCCAGCTGTTGCTAAACTACAACTCCCAGCATGCCCGAACAGCCTACAGGTATCAGCCTACAGCAGGGCATTGTGGGAGTTGTAGTTTCACAACAGCTGGAGGGCCGCAGTTTGAGGATGCCTGCTTTAATACATCTTGATCAATTATTTTATATATTTTATAGTGATTAATTGGGTAATTCAGCTGACTGTTACAAAGTAAATCTTTCCTTGAATTTTAGTAAACAGAAGTGCGTCTTAGGGTACTTTCACACTAGCGTTTTGGATTCCGTTTCAGGGCTCTCACAAACGGTCCAAAACGGATCAGTTAAGCCCCAATGCATTCTGAATGGATAAGGATCCGTTCAGAATGCATCAGTTAGGCTCCGTTCCGCCTCTATTCCGTTTTGGAGGCGGACACCAAAACGCAGCATGCAGCATTTTGGTGTCCGTCTGAAGAGGCGGAGCCTAACGGATCCGGTTTTTTTTGCAATGTAGGTCAATGGGGACGGATCCGTTGTCAGTGACACAATATGGTGCATTTGAAAACGGATCCGTTCCCCATTGACTTTCAATGTAATTTTCTTTAAAGCTAATGCAAACGGATCCGTTCTGAACGGATACAAACGTTTGCATTAGAGGTGCGGATCCGTCTGTGCAAATAAACAGACGGATCCGCACCAAGGCTAGTGTGAAGGTACCCCTATAAAACGAAAAATACGGTAATTTACCTTCTACACACAACTCCTGGATCTTACCACTTGGCTACAATACAAAATGTAGCATATATGGATATTTTTGAGGAAAATGAAATTCATCTTGAGCATACACCCACGAAATAGGATTCTTGTTACTTCTTGTTTGGCACCAGTGCAAAATACAACATGCAACAAGATGTTCGAGAGCTATGGATTTATTTTCACTGTGAGATCGAGGGACAGACAGCATTTGAGAGACATACAAATCAGCTTTACTTCCAGAAGGAATAAAGGAAATCCTCTGGAAGCTACCTTATAAGTCAGTGCTCAACCTATCAAACAGGTCATTAAGCATAAGAGTACTTTCACACTAGCGTTAAAGTTTTCCGGTATGGAGTTCCATCATAGGGGCTCAATACCAGAAAAAAACGCTTCAGTTTTGTCCTAATGCATTCTGTATGGAAAGCAATCAGTTCAGTATCTATCAGGATGTCTTCCGTTCTGTCCCTCTTACGGCATTTGGCCGGAGAAAATACCGCATGCTGCGGTATTTTCTCCGGCCAGAATTCCGGAACACTTCCTGGATTGCCGGATCCAGCATTAATTTCCATTGAAATGTGTTAATGCCGAATTCAGTACCAAGTGTTCAGGAAATTGCCGCATCAACGGATTCAAATGTGAAAAGAATAAATACCGGATCCGTTATTCCGGATGAAACCGGAGAGAAAGATCCGTTATTTCAAAGCTTATTATTTCAATTTTGTCAGATGGATCCGTATCCGGAAACAAATGACATCCGTTTGCATACGAATTTCCGGATCAGGCAGGCATTCCGTTAACGGAACTGCCTTCTAGAATCCAACAAACCTAGTGTGAAACTAGCCTAACTTAGAGAATAGCTAGGCCAGCATCTCATCTGCTTTTACGGAGTGTTTGCCCTTTATAAGTGCAGAGCCGAGAGAGCTGGTTTAGCTACACAAGAGACCCTAGCCAGAATTTGGGGTGGGGGTGCTAGTACTGTGAGATAGAGGACTGGACTGGCTCCAAGAGATCCCTGTGGGATGTGTAGGAACTCTACTCTCTGAAGTTCTTATGTCGGTGGAGTAAAGGAGGAGATAAAAATGCCCTGCATGACAAACACGGTTGGGTTGTGGTTGGAGTAAAATCCATCTACTTTGGTAGCTACTTTGGGTCTTTTATATTGATGGCACATCCTTAGGATGGTCATCAATATCAGATCAGTAGGGACCCAACTTCACTAATAGCTGTTCTGCAGTAGCTTCAGTGCCAGAAATAGGCATCACACAGCTCTATGTAGTGGATGTAGCTGGTTTCATAGAAGTTATAGGTCATCAATATAAAAGTCCTTGTGAACCGGAGCAGAAAAAAAAGCTGAATAGTGGAGGAGCGGCGACAAAGATTGTGGTTATTTTCTGTTAGCCTGAGAGTGTCTGCCCAAAGATGGTTCCTGGAAAGTTTGCTTGGATTTATAGGTTTGTTCAAGGACTGTGGCCACATACCTAGTGATGAAAGACCCATTGGTAAAAAAGGAAGGGATCTTTTTGTCACCCCTTTAGCTGACTCTTTCCTTGGAACTGTGCATGAGCCTCCATGCAGACTGCAGCCTGACATCACTAGTTATCAGGATGTCTACATGTCAGACCAATCACCACTGTCACACCATTCCTATCTATATAGCGCAATCTGCTGTTTGTTCTTTTCCTTTTTTTCTCCATCCACCTCAGTAACATTGGTGAAGTGGTCGCACATGCTCAGTTCCATCCATCAACTACCACTGGCCAGATCTACGGTTAGAAGCTGTGACAGTTACAGGCAGAGAGCTACAGTACAAAGAACACACGCCTGAGAAGTGAAATCTAGTAGAGCAACTGGAGCAATGAAATGGCGATCTCTGTATCTATGTGAGGTACATTAATCAATGGGGTAACCCATTTAAAGAAACAAACACAATATAATAAACTAGACAAGTAATACTCAGTTTACGGATCTATCATTTTGACAAACCGAACCTTGCAGCCCCGCCTGAAGTCACGCTACGTGGGGATTACATGGTACAGTCTCTACACTTTCACCAATACGTGATGTTCTGCACTCCCTGGGAGAACCTAAGGTCAGCTTGGCACAGTTTTAGGGCCCTTTCCCACTAGCATTTTCAGGATCTAGCTCTATGCCGGATGAATACTGATCCGGATTATCCCCATGGATTCTGAATGGAGAGAAATCCGTTCAGGATGCATCACGGTGTCTTCAGTTCAGTCACTGAACGTTTTTTGGATGGAGAAAATACCGGTATTCCTTCCGTCCTGGGATGCGGAGCAAAACGGATCCGTCATGACCCCCAATGCAAGTCAACGGGGACGGATCAGTTTTCTCTGGCACAATCTGCCACAATAGAAAACGGATCCGTCCTCCATGGACTTTCGGATCCGTCTTGGCAATGTTAAAAAATAGTTAAAGTTAATACAAGCGTATCCATTTAAACGGATGCATGCGGTTGTATTATCTGTAACTGAAGCGTTTCTTTCCAGCATAGAGCCCCAATGACGGAACTCTATGCCGGGTCCTGAAAACGCAAGTGTGAAAGGACCCTTACATAGACACCCCCTGTCCACACGGGCACAGGGAAGCACAAGGAGTGAGAGAGGGCGGCCCACACGACCTCCAGCATGGCACAACACTCGCTCACAACCCTGACAGGCTGAGAGAGTCCTTTCACTGCCAGAGCCCTGCCAGCCTGGTAGACTGCCACCAGTCCCTCGTTAGATCTAAGCCCGGTCCATTAACGGGATTACGTTCCGCTGGAACATAGGGTCTTGACGATTTAAACGGTGTATGGCTAAGGTGTGCAGTAATTTCATAATTCTTTATGAACTTCAGGTTCCAAATGGTCTAAGGGTGGGGGGGGGGGGGGTTATTTGATGCAGATGTCCAGATGGAGAATGCATTGCCTGTGAGGCTGGGCCACCTGTGGAGCCCATTTCTTATGCCAAATGCCCATCACCTTGACAACAAATGGGCCGGCATCACATTATATCTCCTCATATTCCTCACAATCATAAATTCATTTTATCTAATAAAATTAACCCTCAATATCCCCCATCCTCCAACCTACATCAATCACATTGGCTAGACACAGGCTCCATATAATAAATTCTAGGTTAATCATTCACATCAACATCTTCATCCAGGAGTCCGTCCTAGAAGCGAAAAAAAGAGAACAACGGGATTAACTGCAATAGAGTCATTGTCCATATCCTCCAAAAACAAACAAATATTAAACAGGTTCAGAAAAAATTCCTATCAGAAATGTTTTCTCAATATCAGAGGGTGCAGACACCCAGCTACAAGGAGGCTGCTCTTAAGAAATGCTGAAGTATTGTCCATCCCTGTGGACAGACAGTCTGAGGCTTCTTAATGAACTGGTGTTCATTCCAGAACTGTCTGTGGTGGTTTACCTACTACACCTTTAAGGTAGGCAGTAGGTACCCAGTGTTGGAGGGGTTAAACCTTTTTCTGCTGCAAGCAGGAAGTTATTACACCATATACATGGTGTTCATCTTTGTGTACTCTACATGTTGCTTGAAGTCAGTGATGTTTATTTAACAGATTATTTAGCTTCTTGAGGAACAAAACTCACCTTGATTAATTTCCTCTAAACATTCTCATCTCTTGATTCTCTTTACAACCCCACAGAATCCAGGGTCATCTAAGACTTCACTAACCCCAGGGTAAAAGATTCTGCAGCCCACGCACTCTATCTGCATGCACTTTCGGTGGTGCTCCCTTCTAGCATCCAAAATTATGAAGACCTATTCTAATTAGTCGAGGCTCAAAAATTCATAGTTCAGCACATTGGCCTTCCATTATTTTGCAGGTTTTGTATTTGGAATGGGAACAGGTGAAGGGTATCTGCACTAGATGCTGAGGGGTGCCTCCTGCACCATTAGAATTCAGAGAAACACTATGAAAAAAAAAAAAAAAACACCCTAATGGTGTAGCTGAGATTGAGTAAGCACCATTAGCAGTTGACATGTTCTCCATCCACGTGAGTTTAGGAAATCTGCTCAGCTGTTTTTGTAAGCCTGACCCCGAGAAAATGGCAAGATGGGACAACACCTTTAGGATCCATTCACATGAGTATAAGTGTTTTGTGGTCTGCAAATTGAGCATCCATAAAATACACATTCCAGCCATGTGCGTTGCACATTTTGCAGAATGCACGCGGCCAGTCCATTGATAGAAGTGCCTATTCTTGTCCACGATTGCTGAAAAGAATAGGACATGTTCTATCTTTTTTGAGGGTCTGCGGAACGGAACTACGAAAGTGAAATGTATGTGGACCCTGAAATATGGTGTGTGAATGCACCCTAAAAAGGTTGTCTCTTCTCGCTGTTAATAAAGTGAGATGAGACATAGTGACGACCACCAGCCGGCTGAGAAACAGCAGAGTGCCCCGACGCTCACTGTTTCCGTAGCTCTCATTGTGGTGCATGAGAGGAACAGAAACAGCGTAGCCCAGCAAGCTACAGTATGCTGCTTCCCTAACTCAGAAACAGTACAATTTGCTGTGCTACGCTGTTTCTGTTCCCTTCATGCACCGCAATGAGAGCTACTGAGACAGTGAGCGTCGGAGCACTCTGCTGTCTCATCTCACCTTAGTAATGGCAAGAAGAGACGACCCCTTTAAATGGGTATTCCCATAACAATGATCATAGTTAAATATTTTACTGAGGTGCCAGTGATCATTATTGCAAATCTGTTGTATTATCCAATTCCCATCCTTTTTGATATACTTTCTTCGCTCCTACCCCAGTGTTGTATTTTGGTTTCCCATAGTTCCGACCACCGCTTCTCTGCCAAATCCATGGGCCGCGCTTGCACAGAAGACACACATTTTTTCACTGGCCGACCACTCATTGCATTTTCTAAACACGCACTCTGCCGGGCCGCCGCCCAAGTGCAGAGTTGGGGTCCCTTTAAGTAAATGTTGTTGCGATGCTAGTTGCAATGAAGCAACAAGGGCACAGGGCTCCTTTTAGTGATATGGTAGTAGATGTTACCCAGGTGCAGGAATGCCAAAGTGGTGTAGGGGGGCCTAAAAGTCCCTTAAAGTGTGGCTGTGCACGTGTCATGGTGCTTATACCTGGATACGCTGGAACCCCAGACGTTGCCCTCCGACACTGCAGAAAAGTGGTGGTTAACGTGGATAATGAGGACATAATTGAGTCCAGACCCTGTGATGAAGTTAATAAAAGCTTTAAGTTTAACATCTGTTGTTGGTAAACAGTTTGAAGGTTTTCTAAGAGATGCTATCCTGGAATATCCCAATGAAAATAAGCAAATAACGCCATATCAGCATGGCTTCATGAGGGATCGGTCATGCAAAAGGAATTTAGGAGCTTCTTTGGGGCGTTTTGTCACGCGTTTGCACCCATAGACTTCAATGGGATCGCGCGTAAAACGTGCGTTTAGCACACGTTAAAGTGTAGATATGCCTTTTTCAATTGGTCTCCAGAGTCACTAACGTGCGTAAATGTCACTAAATGCGCTGTAATACGCGCGACAAAAATGCGCGTGAAACGCGCGTCTCAGAAACGCTCAGGTGTGAGCCCAGGGTAAATATATCAGGGGTCAGTACAGAGATCACTCCCAACATCCATTTATAGCCAGGATAGTGACTGTAACAATGGGACATTCTCTGCGTCTGGAGGAAAGAAGGTTTGTATACAAACATAGAAGAGGATTAATTATGGTAAGAACAGTGATGCTGTGGAACCCTACGACTGAGGAGGTGGTGACGGTGATTTCACCAAAAAAATCAAGAGGGGCCTGGATGTAACCCTGGAGTGTAATATTGCATGCTATAGCTACCAGAGAGGGGTCGTTGATCAAGAGGACTGTAACCACTCCACTATATAGCTGCATCTTCCCAATAACGGTGTCGAACCACAGCCCCTTGATCTATACCTTCTAATTGTATACATAACACCTTTCCATATATTGCCAGAACAACCAACCCCGTAGATGACCACCAACCACCCTACTACCAACTTCCTGAAAAAGACAGGGATCATCATATGTCAGGACACATAAGGTCCAGAGCTCCGAATAGACAAGAGGCATTACCATCGCGAGGGTCACCAGCATCACCGCACCGCTGGTGCAACTCTATACCAACCACTTCACAAAGAAGTTATGATACCACCTCAATTCCCAGATCCCTTTCCAAAAACTTCACCTCTCGAAAACAAAGAGCGCCCACCAGACCTGCTTTCCTCTATCCGCATCGCACAGAAGATATACAAAAGGCCAACCATCAAACCACTGAACGCCAAGAACCTGAAAGAAAAAACAATTAGCCCGAACCTCAACACCCAAAAGAGGACCGTAGAACCAGCCACAAAATAGTTATCGTTCATCCACAAAATGTATTCATTTATTTTTTTATTTTATTTTTAATCCAAGGTAAATTGTAAAACCACAGAGGGGAAACCATACTCATGGGAAAAAGAATTGGAGCCCCACCATGCGTGAAGTCATAACCGAATACCCAATGAACCGGCCGAAACCGGACGGAGGGGAAGTACACACCCTTTTGTATTAACTGGATCATCATGTATAGACGGACCCCAATCCCAAATACTATTACCCCGTACAAAAGTCTGGAATAACAACCCCCCAACGCAGTGCGGCCTCTAATGAAGAGACACACACCCTAGAGAAATACCAATCAGCCATAACAGAAGGCTGAAGACTAAAGACTCCCTAACTATACCTGCATCTCCCGCTGTACCATGGAAAACCTACATCTGAAAGGGGAATAAAAGGCTGCAGTTTGCACTGTGTATCCCTTCGAATTGCGCTGGTATAAAGGCTCTACCCTGAGCAATGTCTGCAAACTTATCCCTTCTTATCCCTTCTTATCCCTTCTGGCTTACCATCTGATTATACCTGCGCTACTGATTCCGCAATATCCCCTCAACTGGGGGCACCCTGCTTCGCACAAACCATGGGGCAGCAGTATACCAATACTGCCCTTCTGGCAACCACCCCCGCTTGACTAAAGGAAGGTCCGTAACCCCGGGCTATAGAGCTGAATGCTAGAGGGAATCCTACTACTGCACCTTGCCTCCGTACATAGAAACCAACCATGTCACATATGTCTGTATTGAAAGCCCAAATAAAATACTTCATTTTTTTTATTATCCACACAGCCTAGTGCCTGCAGGTAGGAGCATAACAGGCAGTACCACTTTCCACCGGAAAGCACCTGAATATATTGCTCCCTTTTACTCTCTATGAAAATTTGTATTTCCTTTTCTTTCTTTTTTTTTTCTTTTTAAATCTGTATAACTGCTGCATAAAAGAAGAAATACAATCCAGTTAAGAGAAGTAAGCTTCTACACTGAAGCCGGAAAAACAGGAGGACACAGAGGGACTAAGCCTCACCCAAAACCAGCTGCAAGAAGACCTGCCGTATAAACAGTGGGACAAGAACCGTTATATGGATCGTGAAGGGTATCGCAAACTGAGACCCTGATTGCCCCAAAGTACTAGAAGGGGACTGACAAACGCGGGCAGCAGCAACCCCCCTTTGAGGAAAGAAAGGTTATGTAGGTGGGGGCAATGTAATCCGGGATGGAGAAGGGGGGGCGGGGATTTAGGTGGATTCTAGGGGTGGGCAAAGAGCACTCCCGGGCCCTCATAGTAGCAAACAAACTCGCCTGCCAAGCAGTGGAGGCTGCGATGACCCCCTGATGCTGGCCTACATCCTGGCTGTGATGGAGGGGGGGGGGAATCCTCAGGGAGTGAAAAGCTTTCCCACGCCCCCCTTCATGTCTAACAATTTCGCCCGCCATGCACTGCCCAATACACACAAGCCGAAGTGCTGCAGGAGAAAAACGGTCCAGCTTCACTGGAAAACTTGAGGCTTTATAAAGCCTCAAGTTTTCCAGTAAAGCTGGACCGTTTTTCTCTTCATTCTGGGACTTGTTGTGCTCCAAGGTTCAGGGCGAGGTCCGGGCTCCTGGTTTCCTGTGGACGAGCGGGACATTCTCTAGTGTTGTTTCGAAGTGCTGCAGGAGGAAGGGGCGGAGGCACAGCGCCGCAAAACTTCCCCCAGTCTGGGCCGAAACAACGGCGAGCATGCCGCTCTTGACATGCCGGGGGAAGCTGGCAGCAGGGGGACCAATAGTCTGACTATGACTGAGTCAGGCGGAGGGTGGGTACACTGAGCAGACCGCCGGCCCATCGCTGAAGCTGCACGCATGCCGCGGCAGCTCCACATTATGTACAGAAGCAGGAGGAGGATGGTAGGGGAGACTCGAGGCTGCTCAAAACTGAGCATAGCTAACCCTCACCCTCCTCATGAAAATCGCCAGGAGGCTTCCAAGGGGCAGCACCTCCCGCAGATATCTTGGGGTGGAAAGAGCAACAAGGTACGTACCATACCAATCTGCTTCCACTGGCAAGAGGAAGTGATCAGAACAGGAAGGGGGTACATGTAACCGTCAGGATTTCCTGCACCGCCCCATCCTGTCTAAGGAGGCTCCCCTGTGAATTATCCCTTAATGGCCTTAATCTGCCCCTACGTAACCAATACTGTGACGGGTCCAGCTCTCTAAACACCCTAAAGGGAAAAGGGGGGGGGGACCATCAGTCAGGTGCTTGCCACAGAATTAACAGCCAGATGAGATTCCTAACACTCTCCCTCACTTCAGCTGCCTGCTTCCAGTCCCTGCACTACTCAGATGATGGGCGGTGCTACACGTGATCCAGCTTATATAGAGGCTGGGTCACATGATGCACAGGCCAATCACAGCCAGGCCATTAGTAGGCATGGCAGTGATGGCTTCTAAGTGCCTACAGCTTAAAAGCTTGTTGATTTGCCTTTCAAAAGCTTTATTAAATGCCCGAACACCGAACTTGAACTTTTCTGGCAAAGTTTGGTTACCAAAAATCATAAAGTTCTGTACGGACTGAACACTACATATTTCTCTTTTTGTATTGAAATACGCCACTAAACGTTTTCACCACAAATAGCTGCAAAGTGACCTGCGTATATATTTTTCTTTTTCCACAGATATAAGCCACTAAAGGCTTTCAACGTAGCACTCACACACCAAGAACAAATTGCTGGAAGGACAGAGCTGTATACTGGCTATTTGGATCCCCAAATTATCTTTCCCTGCACTTGTAAATCTCTTTTTTTTCACAATGAGGTTTTCCCTGTCACTGTCTCTAGCGCCTGTTCTGACGTCTCTCTCTGAACTAAGATGCTGTGAAATGATTCCTCCTTATCCCTTCCCTGCACTTATAAATCACGTTTTTTTCACAATGCAATGAGGTTTTCCCTATCACTCTCCCTAGCGCCTGCAACATCACTCCCTGCACTCAGAACACTGGAAAATGGCAGAATCCAAGATGGCTGCGGGTATTTATAGGGCTGTAACATCACAGGGTTGGCTGCTGATTGGCTGCATGCATGGCATTATGGGTCATCCCACCTTCCCAGAGTTCCTTGTCCCATGTCCTCACATGTGTAGCAGCCATTTTAGGAAAAATTGTGATTCGTTACCACGAAGCGCGAGGAAATTTGCATTAGTTGCAAATCAAATTTTTTCTGAAATTTGGATCGAATTTCACTTCATCAGCTTTGATTCGCTCGTCTCTAGTGCTTACTATCTGGCTAAAACTATGAAGTGCAAATTCCATTTAAAAATGCATAATAGATATTGCAGCACCTTTGAAAGAATACACACAATAGGCACAATATATTTTAACGTTGCCGAACCTGTAAAAGATTAGTGCAAATCACAGTGCAAATATTTAAGGAAAATAGATAATTTAAATAATAATGCAATTAAATAATGCAGTAAAACAGTGCAATAAAATAAAAAAAATCACAATAGAGTCTCTTCTTCCATGTAGGTGGATGAAATGCAACAAACAGGAATCAAGTAGTGTAAACAGTTACTTTTGTAATCCAAGGGAAGTAACAAAAGTCATTTGCAATTCACGGGAAGCAATGTCATTATTTGTAACCCAAATGAGGTAGTAAAGTCATTTGTAATCCAGATAAGGCAATAACGGTATTTATAATCCACATAGGGTAATAGGTAAAATAAAAGCACAGGTCATGAGAATCTTTGTCTATAAAAGGGGCTCCCAAATAACCTGCAAAGCAATGGATATTTGGTAGCTAAATGTGACTAGCCAGGTGAGGACAATAAGGGGCAACCTGAAACATAGAAACAATGCCAACAGGCCCTCACCCTTCAAGCGCAGTCCACACCATAGCTCCCAGAAGTCCTTTTATTCTTTCATTAAATGATGATGCTGAGGCTCCTTAGGGGAAGGTACAAACCATTAGAAAACGTGGTGTTAAACAGGCAGGATATGCTCAAACCCACATGCGGTTGTGCATGTATATAGGGGAGCATATCCTGCACTTGTAGTCCATTGCTTATGGCAATCAACAGCAAAAAATTGCATACAATGGAAGATGCCAGCAACGGACTACAAGTACCACAATGTGAAGAACATCCACATAATTGTTACCTTATGTAGGATGGTTATTGTGGTACTTGTAGTCTGTTGCTGGCATCTTCCATTGTATGCAATTTTTTGCTGTTGATTGCCATAAGCATCGAACTACAAGTGCAGGATATGCTCCCTATATATATGCACAACCGCATGTGGGTTTGAGCATACCCTGCCTGTTTAACACCACGTTTTCTAATGGTTTGTATAGTCTTATGTATGGAGGTGTATAAACTCCTATTTAAATGTGCCTGCTTTTCATCTACAGGCTACATTCAGGTGCACCTGTGAGGCTCTGGGCCATATCAGCCAGTCTCGGGTGGGGCTCACAGGCACCTCCCACCTCCCATTGCAGTCATGGCCACATGCTGGAGGTTACTGGTAAGCTGTCTGTGAGTCAGGCCTTATGCTCCCGTAATCCGCCCACTGGCCCCTGGTATTGCCCAAACAGCACAGGTAGGTGAGTGATAGGGCCTCGTGCTACTTTGAGAGACCTTGGCGTGGTGTCCGAGCTTAAGACATGTCCTCCTAGTAGGATGTGTCGAACTAACCTCTCAATTTTACATCAGTGTGAGGGTTTAGTATTACCGCAGAGTGCACCTGTCTTTGCTTTTGTTTAGTCCTTAGGGAAGGACCTCAAATCTTCCTCGCTGGCTCTGCTACTACTGAAACTGATGAAAGGTTTGTCCTGCCTCTGATGAGCAAGATGTGCCGCAATAGGGGTGCCTTGGCGACACCTGACCTGGTAGTGTCCGAGTCGTCACGCTCTTCATAGTAGCTGCCATTTTCTGTTTGGTGGATCCGTAACATCCCGCCAGGTTAAATGGAATCAGGACCTCCGGCTGCATCAGAACAGGTAAGCACTCCAGCTCCTGGAGTGTAGGATCCCACATAACCCTTTCTCTAGCTGCTGACATCTTACAGGGCACTTGATAGAACTCTTTTGGGTTGAAAGAAAAGTGTTGGTTGTGACCCAACCCATCATGCACGTTGATGTTACAGGCAACCCCTGGACGAGTGGCTCCGGCTCTGGCTTTGTAACAAAATGCAATATCCCATTTGCTGACACCTGTAGGCAATGCACTCCTCCCGCAGTGGCTGGATCTTCAGATTAACACTCTGGTGCTGACACTATAGTGGGGGGCTTTTTCATAAGTACAACGGTGACAGCAAAGGGCCCCTGGTGGACTACCATAGGGGTGTACTCAGGGCAGTTTTTAGGGAATTTTGACAACAGGGCGAACAATACAAAAGTGCCCCCCTCCCCATTCACGTTTAACCACTTCAGCCCCCCTAGCTTAAACACCCTTAATGAACAGGCCACTTTTTACAATTCTGCACTACACTACTTTCACCGTTTATTGCTCCGTCATACAACTTACCACCCAAATGAATTTTACCTCCTTCTTCTCACTAATAGAGCTTTCATTTGGTGGTATTTCATTGTTGCTGACATTTTAACTTTTTTTGCTATTAATAAAAATTTAACGCCATTTTTGCAAAAAAATGACATTTTTCACTTTCTGTTGTAAAATGTTTTAAAAAAGACTACATTTCTATATAAATTTTTCTCAAAATTTATTGTTCTACATGTCTTTGATAAAAAAAAAATCCAATAAGTGTATATTTATTGGTTTGGGTAAAAGTTATAGCGTTTACAACTATGGTGCAAAAAAGTGAATTTCCGCATTTTGAAGCAGCTCTGACTATCTGAGCACCTGTCATGTTTCTTCAGGGGCTAGAATGGCAGGATAGTATAAATACCCCCGAAATGACACCATTTTAGAAAGAAGACACCCCAAAGTATCAGTTCATTTTTTTTTCACAAGTTAGCAGAAAATGACACTTTCAGAGGAAAAAATAAAAATAAATAAATTTTCCATTTCTGCTAACTTCTGGCAAAAAAAAAAAAAAATCTCAGACAGACTCACTATGCCCCTCAGTGAATACCTTGGGGTGTCTACTTTCCGAAATGGGGTCATTTGTGGGGTGTGTTTACTGTTCTGGCATTTTGGGCGGGGCTAAATTTGGGCCCTTTGCGCACCCAGGCTGCAAAAAAGTGTCACTTATGTGGTATCGCCGTACTCAGAAGAAGTAGGGCAATGTGTTTTGGGGTGTATTTTTACATATACCCATGTTGGGTGAGAGAAATATCTCTGTAAACTGACAACTTTGTATAATTTTACGGCGATACCACATGAGTGACACTTTTTTGCAGCCTGAGTGCGCAAAGGGGCCCTAATTCCAATGAGTACCTTTAGGATTTCACAGGGCATTTTTACGCATTTGGATTCCAGACTTCTTCTCACGCTTTAGGGGCCCCTAAAATGCCAGGACAGTATAAACACCCCACAAGTGACCCCATTTTTGAAAGAAGACACCCCAAGGTATTCCATGAGAGGTATGGTGAATTGTATTTTTTGTCACAAGTTAGTGGAATATGAGACTTTGTAAAAAAACAAAATAAAAAAAAAATATATCAATTTCCGCTAACTCGTGCCAAAAAAAAAAAAATTCTGTGAACTCGCCATGCCCCTCATGGAATACCTTGGGGTGTCTTCTTTCCAAAATGGGGTCACTTGTGGGGTATTTATACTGCCCTGGCATTTTAGGGGTCCTAAAGCGTGAGAATCCAAATGCGTAAAAATGCCCTGTGAAATCCTAAAGGTACTCATTGGAATTTGGGCCCCTTTGCGCATCTTGGCTGCAAAAAAGTGTCACTCATGTGGTATCGCCGTACTCAGGAGAAGTAGGGCAATGTGTTTTGGGGTGTATTTTAAAATATACTCATACTTTGTGTGAGGTAAGGCGTAAAGGTTTGTGTGAGGCAAGGCGTAAAGTAGATCCCACCGCTCACTTCTCAATCACTGGCTGCAGTGGTCTCATGTCTCAGTGGAGGGGGACATAGAAGTACATGGACCAGCGAGGACACGGGAAGCAGTGGAAGGAGTGCAGCAGGGATCAGAGATGTGTCACTACTTTCATTATCACATTCAAATCAGTTTTAGAAAATGAATTTTACATGGCTGGATAAACCTCCAGACCAGATCTCAAAATTAATCCAGATTCCAGATCAGCCCCCAAATTTATACAGACCCCAGATTAGACCCCAAGTCAGCCCCAAATCCATTCTGACCCTAGAACAACCCACAAATTCATACAGATCATCCCACAAATTTATACAGGCCTCAAATTTATTCAGACCCCTGTCGCCCCCTATAACCCCTTATGTGCAATACATCCTGGAGCTGTGCGCTGCCAAGACATAGTGCAGCACTAGTGCCGCCACAGTATCTCCCCTCATACACTGAGCACCCCCATCATCCACAGTATCTCCCCTCATACACTGAGCACCCCCATCATCCACAGTATCTCCCCTCATACACTGAACACCCCCATCCTCCACAGCATCTCCCCTCATACACTGAACACCCCCATCCTTCACAAAGTATCTCCCCTCATACACTGAGCACCCCCATCCTCCACAGCATCTCCCCTCATACACTGAGCACCCCCATCCTCCACAGCATCTCCCCTCATACACTGAATACCGCCATCCTCCACAGCATCTCCCCTCATACACTGAATACCGCCATCCTCCATAGCATCTCCCCTCATACACTGAGCACCCCCATCCTCCTCAGTATCTTCCCTCATACACTGAGCACCCCCATCCTCCACAGTATCTCCCCTCATACACTAAGCACCCCCATCCTCCACAGTATATCCCCTCATACACTGAGCACCCCCATCCTCCACAGCATCTCCCCTCATACACTAAGCACCCCCATCCTCCACAGCATTTCCCCTTATGTACTGAGCACCCCTATCCTCCACAGCATCTCCCCTCATGTACTAAGCACCCCCCTGCTGCCCCCCCCTCCCCTCCTCATACACTGATCCTCATGCACAGGCTCCAGCACATTTACATTATAGTTTGTACTCACTGTGAAGAAAGTTCCTCACAGGTCAGCTGCCTGACTCAGATAAGCCTCTCCTCCTCCCTCATATCGTTCCACACAGCCCTCAGTGCCTTGTCCTCTTCTCACACTGGCCCCGCCTCCTTGCCTGACGCGCTCACACAGGCCCTCCCTCCACCCTCACACACTGCACAGGCTGCTCTATCCCCGAAAATACTGCAGCCATAGAGAAGAGGGCCAGTGGTGAGTACAGATAGTGCTGGGAGCGCTGCATTCACTGTTCCTTCAGCCTCCTTTACTAATGAGCACTTTCACAATGGAAGCGCTCATTAGTTGTGTCCTGGCCCTGCTGCTGATCAGCTGAATACACCAGTGACCAGCGCCCCCTTTTGCTTGTTGATGTGATGCGCCCCATGCAGTGGTACCCCTCGCCCGGCTATAAAAACGGCCCTGGGTGTACTCCCCCCTTTCTCCCTTATACAAGCTGTGCCTTGCCTGAGGCAGGAAATGGTGTTTCACAGAGCGCCGTCCCACGAATAACTACTGCCCATTTTTCTCATCCATGAGAAACTGACTGCCTCGCTGGACTTAGAACTAGAGTTGAGCGAACACCTGGATGTTCGGGTTCGAGAAGTTCGGCCGAACTTCACGAAAATGTTCGGGTTTGGAATCCGAACTGGACCCGAACGACTCGAACCCGAACCCATTGAAGTCAATGGGGACCCGAACTTTTAGGCACTAAAAAGGCTGTAAAATAGCCCTGGAAAAAATGTAGGTAAATCCCCTGCAAACAAATGTGTATAGGGAAATGACTTAAAATAAAATAAAATAAATAAAAGTTAACAAATATCAATTGGTGGAATAGGAGGTGGGAGGTTGGGGTGACGTCAGGTGGGAATGCTATGGGGGTTGAAGTTCTCAGCACAGCCAAAATAGATTCATGTCTGCCTGCAGTGCCACAGGCCTCATTCACAGACTCAGGGCTATGGCAACCATACATGGGAGTTGAAGTTCACATCCCAGCCAAGAAGGATTCATGTCTGCATGCAGTGTCACAGGCCTCACTCACAGACTCAGGCCAATGGCAACCATACATGTGAGTTGAAGTTGTCATCACAACCAAGAAGGATTCATGTCTGCCAGCAGTGTCACAGGCCTTATTCAAACATTCAGGCCCACGGGACCCACAAAGAGGAGAGTTAAAATCACGCCAAGACAGTATTGATTTCACCCAGCAATGCCACAGGCCTCATTCACAGATTAAGATCCATGGCACCCACAAAGAGGAGAGTTACAATCATGCCAAAACAGTATTGATTTCACCCAGTAGTGCCGCATACCTCATTCACTAATTCAGGACCATGGCACTCGCAAAGAGGAGAGCGGTCCCGTAACAGCAACACAGGCCTCTGGTCAACCTGCAATAAAACAGAGCATTATCATTTATGTAGGCCCCTGACACCCAGACAGAGGAGAGGTCAGTTAACAGTATAAAGAGTTTAATGTCTCCCACCAATGTAGCAATCAATGAAACAAAATATAGGCCCCTGACAACCAGACAATGTACAGGTCATTTGACAGTATAAAGAGTTTAATGTCTCCCTCCAATGCAGCAAGCGATGAAACAAAATATAGGCCGCTGACAACCAGACAATGTACAGGTCATTTGACAGTAAAAAGAGGATAATGTCACCCACCAATGCAGCAAGCGATGAAACAAAATATAGGCCCCTGACAACCAGACAATGTACAGGTCATTTGACAGTATGAAGAGTTTAATGTCTCCCACCAATGCAGCAAGCGATGAAACAAAATATAGGCCCCTGACAACCAGACAATGTACAGGTCATTTGACAGTATAAAGAGTTTAATGTCCCCCACCAATGCAGCAAGCTATGAAACAAAATATAGGCCCCTGACAACAGACAATGTACTGGTCATTTGACAGTATAAAGAGTTTAATGTCTCCCACCAATGCAGCAAGCGATGAAACAAAAAATAGGCCCCTGACAACCAGACAATATAGAGGTCATTTGACAGTATAAAGAGGATAATGTCACCTACCAAAGCAACAGGTGATTATCTGAAATGTAGACCCCTGGCACCCAGACAGAGTTTAGAGGTCCCATAGCAGAAAATCAGACTTCATGTCAGCCAGCAATGGAAAAGGCCACTTTCAGTTATTTAGACCCCAGCAGCCAGACAGAAGAGAGAGCTCCCATAGCAGAAAATCAAGCTTGAAGTCACCCACCAAAGCAGCAGGCGATTAACAGAATTTTAGGCCCCTGACACCCAGCCAGAGGAGAGGTTCATTCAACTTGGGGTTGCTCCCAAAATAATGGTACAATTAAAAAAAGAGGATTCAATAAAGAAGTGCCCTGGAGTACAAGAATGTATGGTTGAGGGCGAGGCAGTTATAAATGTCTATTCTGCACAAGGTATGGACAAGTCCTGTGGGATCCATGCCTGGTTAATTTTAATGAACTTGAGCTTGTCTACGTTGGCTGTGGACAGGCAGCTGCGCTTGTCTGTAATGACGCCCCCTGCCATGCTAAATACACGTACAGATAATACACTGGCCGCAGGGCAGGCCAGCACCTTCAAGGCATAAGGGGCAAGCTCTGGCCATGTGGACAATTTGGGGACCCAGAAGTTGAAGGGGTCAGAACCATCAATCGGTATGTGGAGGCGTGTGCACACGTACTGTTCCACCATGTTGTTGAAATGTTGCCTCCTGCTAACATGTTCCCTATCAGCTGGTGGTGCAGTTTGCTGTGGTGCGGTGACAAAACTTTTCCACAGCTCGTCCATGCTAATCCTGCTGTCTGAGGAGCTGGCCATGACACAGCTGTGTTGGTGACCTCTTCCTCCTCTTCCTCCACCTCTGCCTTCACCTTGTGCTTCCACTTGTTCCCCCGTTTCAGTTGGGAATGCCCTCAGGAGCGCGGCTACCAGCGTGCGCTTGTAGTCACGCATCTTCCTTTCACGCTCCAATGTGGGAATTAAGGTGATGAGCTGCGTAGTGTGCCACCCTGCAGTGAAACCGGTTCCTCCTCCTCCTCCAGCTGATCCTCCTCCTCGTCCTCCATGAGTGTGCCATGGCTGTCCACATGTGTACCTGGCCTCTGCTGGTGCAGGAACCCACCCTCTTAGCCACTTCTGAATGACCTGCCCTGTGAAATGCCCGCTCTTTCTCCTCCTCCTGTGCCGCATCCTCTTTCATCATCGCCGTAATATTTTTTTCAAGGAGATATAGAAGTGGTATTGTAATCCTAACAACGGTGTCATCAGCACTGGCCATGTTGGTTGAGAACTCCAAAGACCGCAACAAGGTACACAGGTCTCGCATGCAGGCCCAGTCACTGGCGGTGAAGTGGTGCTGATCCGCAGAGCGACTGACCCATGCATGTTGCATATGAAACTCCACTATCGTCTGCTGCTCGCACAGTCTCTCCCGCATATGCAAGGTGGAGTTTCACCTGGTGGGCACGTCGCATATGAGGTGGTGAGCAGGAAGGCCGAAGTTACGCTGCAGCACAGACAGGCAAGCAGCAGCAGGGTGAGAACGCCGAAAGCGCGCAGATACGGACCGCACTTTCAGCAGCAGCTCTGACATGTCTGGGTAGTTTTTAAGAAACTTCTGCACCACTAGATTTAGCACATGCGCCAGGCAAGGGATGTGCAACAAACTGGCTAGTTCCAGAGCTGCAACGAGATTTCGCCCATTATCGCACACCACCAGGCCGGGCTTAAGGCTCAGCGGCAGCAACCACTCATCGGTCTGCTGTTCTATGCCCCTCCAAAGCTCCTGTGCGGTGTGGGGTTTGTCACCCAAACACATGAGTTTTAAAATCGCCTGCTGACGTTTACCCCGGGCTGTGCTTAAGTTGAGGGTGCGTTTTTTTCGATGACCGGATGTGGGGGTGGTAGAAGAGGAGTAGGAGGAGGATGATGCGGAGTAGGAGGAGGAAGCAACAGGAGGCAACGAATAATGCCCTGCGATCCTCGGTGGTGGAAGGAAATGCGCCAAACCGCTATCCGTCCAGGGCCAAGCCGCCACTACATTTACCCAGTGTGCAGTTAGGGAGATATAGCATCCCTGGCCGTGCTTACTGGTCCATGTATCTGTGGTTATGTGGACCTTGCCACAGATGGTTTTATGCAGTGCACACTTGATTTTATCCTCCACTTGGTTGTGCAGGGAAGGGATGGCTCGCCTGGAAAAGTAGTGGCGGCTGGTAACAACGTACTGGGGGACAGCCACTGCCATCAGCTGTTTGAAAAAGTCCGTCTCCACCAGCCTGAATGACAGCATTTCAAAGGCCAGTAATTTTGAAATGCTGGCATTCAGGGCCAGGACTTGAGGGTGGGTAGGTGGGTATTTCCTCCTTCTATCCAATGTTTGGAAGATGGACAGCTGAATGCTGCCGTGTGACATGGTGGAGATGCTTGGTGATGGTGTCGTATGTGGTGGTGTTGGTGGAACATCCTCTGTTTGCTGGTCGCGAGGTGCCACAGTGACGCCAGAGGTGGAGGGAGAGGCCGAGCCAGCAGCAGAAGAGGGAGCAGGAAGAGCATGAGAGAGTTTTTGCACCCTGCTCCCTCTTTTGCTCTGCAGTTGCCTCTGTGCAACCACCACCTCTTCCTCAGAACTGCATGCCTCAATAGCACGACCTTCAGTCTAGTCTGGTTCTAGAACTTCATCATCCTCCACATCATCTTCACCCATTCATGACCCCTGCCCTCCTCGTCGGTCTGCACACTGCAGAAAGCCACAGCAGTTGGCACCAGAAGCAGGCGAGACCAAAAAGGGCGCACAGTAACTACCAGGTTTCAAGCAAACAACCCTTTATTTGACTACGCGTTTCGGGGTTCACGTGACCCCTTTTTCAAGTCTAAAAGACATGGTACAAAATGACTAATAAAATGGATAAAACTGAAATTAAATACAGTAAATGCTGGTAATTAAAAATTATTGTGGTAAATAAGATGTAAAAGCATGCCAAAAACATAAATGGCAACAAACAATATAAAATTCTTTTTGCTGAAGGTGCTAAAATATTGACAATAAAAATAGTAGTAGTTATAATAATAGTTAAAGTACTAGTGACCCTTCTCAATGTATATCCGCGCTGTGGTGTATTTTTTACAAAGGACTGGACAAATGACAGTGGGAGCGAGGCGCGGGAGAGTGTGTATTTAAGGGAGAGCAATAAGTGTATGATATACTGATGATTTGCCCATGGGATCTTATAGGAAAGGTATTATTGACATTGGTGCAAGGCTCTAGGAGGGCTTACCATATGCAATATGATGTATAATTCAAAGGGAATACTTTTTTACCTGGAGAGATGGGTTGGTCAAGTGTATGATGGCAGGTACGTATATGACAGATTATGCTGTGGAGGGAACAGAAAGCATAATATATTCAATGTATATTCCACTTTAAAAAGGACTTCATTGTAATTTCACTTATGATTGTCCTACTCAGGTACAGAGATGTATGGTTACAGTGTAATCTTTGATGTTGTATTTTATATACGCATGTGTGTACTCGTACGCCTACACACGCATCTGTATGCATATGTATATATATACACACACATGCACACACATGTATGCACCTACATCAGTGCAGTGGCATCCGGGGCACGGCACTGTGAATATCAGGTTGGAGCCCTCATATATAAACAGCATAAAGAGAAATTCTATTTTATGTCTGGCATGTTTATTTAATATATTTTTAAAATGTTTTTACAATGGGCTTATTGATAAGTGTAGGGCATATCTTCATTGAACTGTGCAGGGCAATGGTGGGATGGCAGGTCGCTGCAGCGCTTACCTTGCTGTGTGGAGCCATCTGGCTGGCACGTGGGACGCTCACACTACAGCAGGCGCGCTGCAGCAGGAGGATATGAGCGGTGGCTTGAACCGCTGATTGGCCTTGCGGGAGAGGCAGGGGGAGGAGCCGCCCAGACAGCTTCGAAGTGGCTTTGGATGCCGGTGTCAGTGGATGATCGGGCGCATCGCTAATGTGGAGATGAAAGGGGCGATGCATGACATGGCTATGGTGTCAGTTGTTGGGGGCAGTGGAAGTAACTTAATAAATAAATGAAGGACTGAGAATGTATTTGATTGACACGATATACGGGGGTGACATGGGGGAATATGAGGCAAAAAAGTGATGATGACACTGGGGGGGGGGGGATTGATGAAGTGTGGGTACTAGGGGACTGGAGGCAATATAGGCGGGTGGAGAAAGGGGCCATCCTGCAACAAAAGTGGTTGAGCATCAGTGCATTCAAGGTCTTCCTCTTCTGGGGCAGGGCTAGGTGAATGAGTCGGGGAAACCCTGCCAACAGAGTCATCAAAAAGCAGAGACTTTCCTGCATGATTTGGGGCTCTGACTGCTTGACTGATTTGCAAGGGGGTGAGATGGAAGACTGATGGGCATGGGCTGCAGGTGCCAACTCTGAGCTTTCTGCAGAGAACTGGGTGGTGCATACTGTGAAGGAACTGGAGGCACTGTCCCCCACCCAATCTACTATCGCCTGTACATGTTCTGGCTTCACCATCCGTAGAGGGGCATTTGGACCTATCAAATAACGCTGCAGATTTTGTCGCCAACTCGCACCAGAGGAAGATGTTTGACTTGGAGCAGTAGTTGGCGATGAATGGCCACGTCCTCTCTCAGCAACAGAAGCTCCACCAACACCACCACGACCATGCCCACGTCCCTTATTTGATGTTCTCTTCATTATTTGCGTTCACCCACCAAACTGAAAGATTGGTCTCTCTCCGGTATCAATTTACCTGCCACTAGTTGACAATTACGTTTGGTAAGGCAGTGCCTGTGTCATAAAAATGCTCTGTGGACCCAGAATAATGTTTTTTGTGCCCAAAATACACTGATTCTCAATTTCTATGCGGAAATGTAAAAAATGTTTTGGGTACGCTGTATGCACAAGTGGTTTGTGAAACAAGAACAAGTATTTTTGTAATAAAATACAGAAAATTAGTATTTCACTGGGCCTGCATCCGAGAATTAATTATTTATACACCGGATGCAATAAAGTTTTTTCGGCCTAAAACACGGCTTTTTTCAATAAAACCCCTAAATGCCGTTTTTAACTGCTGTACACTAAAAGTAGATCTTTATACTATGTATGGGCACCAGATTTTGGGACCCAGAACATGGATTTGGTCACCAAAATTCACAAATGCAGTATTAGACTGTTATAAATTGGAACTAATTATTTAAACCACGGATGCACAACAGTTTTTTGGCCTAAAACACGGCTTTTTTTCTATCAAACCCCAAAATGCACTTTTTAACTGCTGTAAACTAAAAGTAGATATTTATACTATGTATGGACACCAGATTTGGGGACCCAGAACACATATTTGGTCACCAAAATTCCCGAATTTAGTATTTAACTGCTATAAATTGTAAATAATTATTTAAACGATGTATGCACAACTGTTTTTTCGGCCTAAAACACAGCTTTTTTCAATAAAACCCCAAAATGCAGTTTTTTACTGCTGTAAATTTAAATTAGATATTTATACCGTGTATGCACAATTGCTTTGTGAAGCAAGAGTATTGCTTTTTTCACACAAATAAGAATAATGCACTATTTCTCAGCTGTAATGTGAAATCGGTATTTAAGCGGTGTATTTCAAGATGCTCTGTGGATCAGGATTACCACTCTTTTGTCAAAAAAATACACTTATGCCGTATTTCACAACAGCAATTTAAAATTGGTTGTAATGGGTATTTCAGACTGTTTGGTGGACCTTGAATAACGTTTTTTTTCTATAAAAAACAAAGAAGCACTATTTCCATGCAGAAATCTAAAATATGTTGTTGGACGGTGTATGCAGAACTGTTTTGTGGACAAGGAATACGGTTTTCCCCCCAAAATTACACGAATTCTCTATTTTACCGCAGAAATGTCAAATATATATTTTGGATTTTGGCAGTGTAAAATAGGCTTGGTTGATCAGGATGACCACTTTTTTTTTAACTAAAATACACTGATGCACTATTTGATAGCTGAAATGGAATATACGGTTTAGTGCATAGTATACACAAGTGCTCTGTGGCACCACAGAACCCAGGCTAGACAAATGGACTATGTCACGGCTTTTGTCACCAGAATTCACAAATGCAGTTTTTCACTGCTGTAAATTAAATGTAGGTATTTATACCGTGTATGTACAACTACTTTGTGAAGCAGGAATTTTTCTTTTTCACACCAAAAAAAAAGATTAATGCACTATTTCTCAGCTGTAATGTGAAGTCGGTATTTAGGCGGTGTATTTCAAAATGCTTTGTGGATCAGGATTTCCACTTTTTTGTCAAAAAATACACTTATGCTGTATTTCACAGCAACAATTTAAAATAAGTGGTTGTAATGGGTATTCCAGACTGTTTGATGGACAAAGAAGCACTATTTCCATGCAGAAATATAAAATAAATCGTTGGACGGTGTATGCAGAACTGTTTTGTGGACAAGGAATGCGGTTTTTCCTCCAAAATTACACGGATTCTCTATTTTACCGCAGAAATGTCAAATATATATTTTAAAAGGGAAAGGGAGATGAAAAACCGCTTTTTAGAAAGAGGCTACTCGGATAAAATCCTAAAAATTTAGGATAAAAAACAGAATAAATTACCAAAATTAAAACGAATACCATTCGTACATAAATTCCATCCAAGCACCATGAAGGTTATCAATATTATCAAATCACATTTGTCCATCCTACACAAAGCTTTTCCAGAGGTAGAGGAGTTTGCCAATCCAGTCTTACCATGTAATCAGAGACCTAAAATCTTGAGAGATCTTCTAGTTTAGGCCGACATTGGACCATCTAGACCCCCTCCAAGACAACTTCTCCTACAGAGTCAGAGAACAGGCACTTTCCCGTGCCTACAGTGCACACAATGCATGAACATACAAAAAGGTTCTACAATATCACATCCTCACACAGGTAAACTAATAAAAATCTGAGGTTTTTTCACCTGCAACTCAGACTATGTAATATACACCATAAAATGTCCCTGCGGACTAATGTATGTAGGTGACACTACACAATGCGTAAGAGACAGGATATGCCAACATAAATCCTACATTCAACGCAAAAACCTTCTATTACCTCTGCCATTCCATTTTAAACAAGACCAACATAATATTTCGCACTTGAAATTTCAAGTCATTGAACATGTCCCTGCATCCAGAAGAGGAGGAGATCGGAAGTATAGAGAGGCATATTGGATACACACATTTCAGACATTATCACCAAAGGGTCTAAACAGAGATTACGAGGTCCAAGGTATTATTTGATCTCCAGGTGATACAGATGGATGATTAGAGACCCAAGGTCTTTTCTTTTCATTCATATGAATTTACTGGATTTTATTAAATGCCAAACGTTTCCAATTGATGTCAACATGTATACTTTCAAGGTCACATATATGGGGAAATACTAGATAGAATTGATATAGCAAGATAAGGAACTATTGAACATACATTAGCTAATCCATTTTTCTATATGTCTCACAGGCTCCATAATATCAAGATAACACTGCCGATGCCGCTGTATAGGAGTATCCTTTACTGTCTTTATTCTTACCTCCAAGTTTTATCACCCCTTTTCCTATACTTCTTTCAATGGGGCACAACATAATTTCATGTTGCTTCCCACTGTACACTACTTCCTGTCTGTGGAACGCACTTGCGTTCCACTTTACACCATTTCCACTGCGTTTCTCACTTACTTCTCCTGGCACGCTGACGTCACTACCAAGCGCAGCCAGGTACTTCTGGCTCATGAAACGCACGCCAAGGCGCTCAATGACACATGCTGCCTCGTACTACTCCTATAAAAAAGAAGCGCAAGGTTTCTACAGCCACACCATTTCTTTGGACGGCGGGCATGCCCCCTCTTCTCTCTTCTGAGTAACCTATTGGTGTCTTTAGACTACTGGCTCTTTCCTTCTTGGTGGCACAGGTAAGCAACATAGTATAGTCCCCATGATTGTAGCCACCCTAAGTACATATGATGCATTTCTAAGCATTAGATCATGAGCAATATATGTATATATGAATGTATATAAATGTATATATGGTATGGATATGCACTATAGATTTGTAAATAATACTCACCAGGATGGGGGATAGATAACATATAAGTGTATATATATGAATTCAATCATATGAATGAACCTTAACCAACAATTCACAGT
This sequence comes from Bufotes viridis, assembly GCA_033119425.1. NCBI lineage: Eukaryota > Metazoa > Chordata > Amphibia > Anura > Bufonidae > Bufotes > Bufotes viridis. The sequence continues at coordinate 587,219,525 of CM065590.1, forward strand.
CATGCTGTTTTTTCTCTACCATTCTTTCAGATTACTACAAATATCTCTTATTGTAATATAACGGCAGGTTAATGACAACACTTATATACATGTTTTTCGTATTAATCAATGACATATTACTTATGTTCCATATGTCTATTGTACAATTTCAGTGCCTGACGAAGGCCATATAGGCCGAAAACATTTGCATATTATTGGCCACATTTTTCAAGCTTACTAAAAAATAAAAATTGAATTTATTTCAACTATTGGGCTGTGATCTACTATTCTTCGGCTTTCATAATGCCACCATGTGGGATATTGCCCCTAACAAATTTTCCACCTTCTTCTTAGCATCATGCCACACACAGGATGGCTTTTCCAAACACTGTTTTCTATTTCTACAGGTGTCTCCATACTTGTGGACCACCAGTTGTTTTAATTTACCTAATTTAACGGCTGATCAGTTGAAGATGTTGAATTGACCAGTTGGCCTGGCAGAAGTTTTGTTGGCAATAGCCTCATTATGCAGTGGTAGAGCTACCGGTCTGGATGGACTAATAAATGAATATCATAGTTGTATGAGAATACATTGGCTCCATTTCTGGTTAGATTTTTTTTAATCATACATGTTAAGGTGTACTATTTCCAAAATAAATCTTGCCTCTGTTAATTATTACTACTCCAAAAGAAGGTAGGAAACACACTCCCTGGGAAATTACAATATCAGTTACTCTTCAGAACGGAGATATAAAAATGTTTATCAGTATAATGGCTTAATCGTTAAACTATGTGATCAGATATCTCGTTTCAGAAGGCATATTTGGCATTATTCCATAAAAGCAAATAAGTGATTGCACTCAGGAAATAATTGGCCTTGTGGATAGGGTGGGGAGGTACTGGGCCCAGTGCATTCCTGTCTTTAGATGCAGATAAAGCCTCTGACAAGGTGCACCTGGGCTTTCTTTAAGCAATTCTTAGAAAGTATGATTTGGCAGGACCAATACCATTCTAAGTTTAATTATTATATTTGTGTATTTGTAGTAAGGTCAGCCATGATAGACTCTCAGACCTGGAAGGGCAGGGGGGTTAAAAGTTCAAATAGTTCTTTATTTTTCATTCATCGCAACACAGTACAGGACATCTAAGTTAATTGTCAGTTGGGTCAAGCCACAGCACATAAGACAAAACACAAAAACGTCAAACACCTGTCAGTCTGGACTCTAACTAAACAGAGAACTTCTCTCTCTTACCTATGCCTTCTGCATCTTGGGGGACATGGGGAATATGGCTTTCTACACCCATACAGTCAAAAAACCACCATGCTCTGATCATAACTGAGGCTCTGAAACCTCTATTTATTCCCCAGTAATTATCCCAGTAGCCACACCTGGGATCTCTTCAATCCTAAGAGGAATAGCTGGACTATTAGTGGACTGGAAGATCCCACTGCCAAACCTATCAGCTAGTCCGAAGAAATCAAGGCCACAAACCGAGTCTCAACAAAACAGCTCCAGCAATCTGCACTTTGTTGAAACAAACAGCTGAGGACTCTGTGCGAAATATATGTACACCCCTTCCATAACTTCATTACTGTGACAGATGCAGGGTGCTATGATGTGGGCTCTTGTTGAGGACACCAGGACATCCGTTCTTGTTGCTTTATCTTTGAAGGTTTTGTTATATCCAGTTTTTAGTAGGTCCAACAGAGAACTTGTTTGGCAAAATTGCAAGCAATTTGCTAAGTGTGCCATGGTGGATGGTTGTATATCATCGATGGCCATAGCGCACATTTTGGGGCCTTTTGTTGGGTGTACTTTCCTTTAATGTCCCTCTTCACCCAGGGACCAATATATCGCAAATAAACCACTTCAAACGGCACTCCTAAATATTCAGCTTCACATGAGATTCTTTATTTTTTTAAAGAAAGGAGTACAACAGCAATACTTTGGGATTAAAGACTATGTAGCCCCTTTTCAAGCTGATATATACAAGAGATAAAGATAATGTGTTACCATTATTATGTTTCAATTCATTCTTGCATGACATGATACAGTATACGGTTACACTAAATTCTTACATGACATGATTAGAGATTAGTGAATCGAAGTTGACGAAGTGGAATTCGATCCTAATTTCAGAAAAAATTCTATTGAGCAGTACAGGAACAGATTATTCATAGTGTAGGGAAAGGATAGGGAGTAGAGTTGAGCGAACCCGAACTGTTCGGGTTCGGGTCCGTTGTTCGGCGATTTCTTCCCACTTTCTGAAGGGCTGCACAGCAGCCAATCAGCTAGCGTTTTACTTCTTGCCCTAAGAAGCCATCACAGCCATGCCTACTAATAGCATGGCTGTGATTGGCCAAGTGCAGCATGTGACCCAGCCTCTATTTAAGCTGGAGTCATGTAGCGCCGCACGTCATTCTGCTCTGATTAGTGTAGGGATAGGACGCAGCTTCTGTGAGGGCGAGATTAGGCAGGGAAAAGTCAGCAACAGCACCTAATGAACGGATCGATCTACAGCTGTAAATCATTCAACTTCTGCTAGTTAATTGCTCACTGGTTTTTAGGCTGCACGGAGCGTTTTTCTGTCACTTTTTTCTGGGGTGATCGGTGGGCATTTTGTGTCTTGTGGTGCACCAACGCAAGCTGCCACCAAGTCCATCAATACATCAATACTATTTTTTTTTTTTGCTATATCCTACATCAGGGGCTTGGCTGTGCTTATTGTCACCCCTAGAAATCTCAGGATAGAAATTTCGATATTTTATTGAGGGGTTAAATTCAATTGCCAAAATAGCAATCCCCTAAATCTGGTGTTCCAGCTGTGGCTAGCCAAGTATAATACTGTCTGCTGTCTGGCAAAAGATAATTTTTTTTCTGTGGAGAAATTCAATTGCCAAAATAGCAATCCCCTAAATCTGGTGTCCCAGGAGTGGCTGGCCAAGTTTAATAGTGTCAGGGAAAGGATAGTTTTTTTCTGGGGTGAAATTCAATTGCCAAAATAGCAATACCAAACATCAGTGGTTTCAGCTGTGGCTGGCCAAGTTTAATAGTGTCCGGCAAAGGATATATTTTGTTCTGGGGTGAAATTCAATTGCGAAAATAGCAATAAGGAAAACTGGTGTCCCAGCAGTGGCTAGTCAAGTTTAATAGTGTCTGGCAAAGGATAGATAATTTTCTGGGGTGAAATTCAATTGCCAAAATAGCAATACCGTAAATCAGTGGTTTCAGCTGTGGCTGGCTAAGTTTAATAGTGTCCGGCAAAGGATAGATAATTTTCTGGGGTGAAATTCAATTGCCAAAATAGCAATCCCCTAAATCTGCTGCCTCGGCCTCTTCCTCCGCCTCGGGAGGAATGTTGGCAACTGACGCCCACCAATCAGAGGATGTGCCACCAACACCACCACCTCCGTCACCAAGCATCTGCAATATGTCACACGGCAGCGTTCAGCTCTCCATCTCACAAACATTGGACAGAAAGCGTAAATTCCCACCTAGCCACCCTCGAGCCCTGGGCCTGAATGCCAGCATTTCTAAACTACTGGCCTTTGAAATGCTGTCATTCAGGCTGGTGGACACAGACAGCTTCAAACAGCTGATGGCGATGGCTGTCCCACAGTATGTTGTTCCCAGCCGCCACTACTTCTCCAAGAGAGCCGTGCCTTCCCTGCACAACCAAGTATCCGATAAAATCAAGTGTGCACTGTGCAACGCCATCTGTGGCAAGGTCCAACTAACCACAGATACTTGGACCAGTAAGCAGGGACGCTATATCTCCTTAACTGCACACTGGGTAAATGTAGTGGAGGCTGGGCCCCAGGCGGCGAGTTCCTTGGCGCACGTTCTTCCGCCGCCAAGGATCGCAGGGCATCATTCTTTGCCTCCTGTAGCCTCCTCCTCCTACTCGGCTTCCTCCTCCTCTGCTTCCACCTGCTAATCCAGTCAGCCACACACCTTCACCACTAACTTCAGCACAGCCCAGGGTAAACGTCAGCAGGCCGGTCTGAAACTCATATGTTTGGGGGACAGGCCCCACACCGCGCAGGAGTTGTGGCAGGGTATTTAACAACAGACCGAGTGGTTGCTACCGGTGGGCCTCAAGCCCGGCCTGGTGGTGTGCGATAATGGGCGAAATCTCGTCGCAGCTCTGGGACTAGCCGGTTTGACGCACATCCCTTGCCTGGCGCATGTGCTGAATTGGTGGTGCAGAAGTTCATTCACAACTACCCCGACATGTCAGAGCTGCTGCATAAAGTGCGGGCCGTCTGTACGCGTTTACGGCATTCAAATCCTGCCACTGCTCGTCTGTCTGCGCTACAGCGTAACTTCGGCCTTCCCGCTCACCACCTCATATGCGACGTGCCCACCAGGTGGAACTCCACCTTCCACATGTTGGAGAGACTGTGCGAGCAGCAGCAGTCCATAGTGGAGTTTCAGCTGCAGCATGCACGAGTCAGTTGCACTGCAGAACAGCACCACTTCACCACCAATGATTGGGCCTCCATGTGAGACCTGTGTGCCCTGTTGTGCTGTTTCGAGTACTCCATCAACATGGCCAGTGGCGATGACGCCGTTATCAGCATTACAATACCACTTCTATGTCTCTTTAATAAAACACTTAGGGTGATGATGGAAGAGGAGGTGGCCCAGCAGGAGGAGGAGTAGGAAGAGGGGTCATTTTTAGCACCAGGCCAGTCTCTTAGACGTGGCCAGTCTCTTAGACGTGGCTCAGAGGGAGGTTTTTTGCAAAAGCAGAGGCCAGGTACAAATGTGGCCAGCCAGGGCCCACTACTGGAGGATGAGGAGGATGAGGAGGGGGTGGAGGAGGGTTAGGATGAAGCATGTTCACAGCGGGATGGACCCAACGCAGCTCGGGCCCATGACTGGTGCGTGGCTGGGGGGAAACGGAGGACGATGACGATACACCTCCCACAGAGGACAGCTTGTCCTTACCTCTGGGCAGCCTGGCACACATGGCGAATACATGCTGCAGTGCCTGCGCAACGACAGCAGAGTCGCCCACATTTTAACATGTGCAGACTACTGGGTTGCCACCCTGCTGGATCCCCGGTACAAGGACAATGTGCCCACCTTACTTCCTGCACTAGAGCGTGATAGGAAGATGCGCGAGTACAAGCCCACGTTGGTAGACGCGCTACTGAGAGCATTTTCAAATGTCACAGGGAAACAAGTGGAAGCCCAAGGCGAAGGCAGAGGAGGAGCGAGAAGTCGCCAACGTAGCTGTGTCACAGCCAGCTCCTCTGAGGGCAGGGTTAGCATGGCAGAGATGTGGAAAAGTTTTGTCACCACGCCACAGCTAACTGCACCACCACCTGATACGGAATGTGTTAGCAGGAGGCAGCATTTCACTAACATGGTGGAACAGTACGTGTGCACACCCCACCACGTACTGACTGATGGTTCGGCCCCATTCAACTTCTGGGTCTCCAAATTGTCCACGTGGCCAGAGCTAGCCTTTTATGCCTTGGAGGTGCTGGCCTGCCCGGCGGCCAGCGTTTTGTCTGAACGTGTATTCAGCACGGAAGGTGTCGTCATTACTGACAAACGCAGCCGCCTGTTCACAGCCAACGTGGACAAGCTGACGTTCATAAAAATGAACCAGGCATGGATCCCACAGGACCTTTCCATCCCTTGTGCAGAATAGACATTTATAACTACCTCCCCTTAACCATATATTCTTGTTCTCCAGGTCACTTCTTTATTGAATCCTCTTTTTTCAATTTTACCATTATTTTGCCGGGCAACCCAAAGTTGAATGAACCTCTCCTCCATCTGGGTGCCAGTGGCCTAAATATCTGAAGTGGCCTTCTCCATTAGTGGGTGACATGGAGCCTGATTCTCTGCTTTGGGACCTCTCTCCTCTGTCTGTGTGCTGGGGCCTAAATAATTAAAAGTGGCCTTCTCCATTGGTGGGTGTCATGATGCCTCTTTTGCTGCTATGCGACCTCTCTCATCTGTCTGGGTGTCAGAGGCCTAACCTTCACGTACTTGCTTGCTGTTTTGGGGGATTACATTGACACTTTTTACTGTCTAATGACCGCCCCATTGTCTGGGTGTCAGGGGCCTATATGTCGTTTAATCATTTGTTGTCTTGGTGGGAGATATTAAACTCTTTTTACTGTCATGACCGCCCCATTGTCTGGTTGTCAGGGGCCAAATTTTACGTACTTGCTTGCTGTCTTGGTGGCAGACATTTAACTCTTTTTACTGTCTAATGACCGCCCCATTGTCTGGGTGTCAGGGGCCTATATGTCGTTTAATCAATTGTTCTCTTGGTGGGAGATATTAAACTCTTTTTACTGTCATGACCGCCCCATTGTCTGGGTGTCAGGGGCCCAAATTTCACGTACTTGCTTGCTGTCTTGGTGGCAGACATTTAACACTATTTACTGTCTAATGACCGCCCCATTGTCTGGGTGTCAGTGGCCTATATTTCGTTTAATTTTTTGCTGTCTGGGTGAGAGACATTAAACTCTTTTTACTGTCAAATTGCCTCTCCTCTGTCTGGGTGTCAGAGGCCTACATAAATGATAATGGCCTGTTCCATTGCAGGTTGACCTGAGGCCTGTGTTGCTGTTATGGGAACGCTCTCCTCTTTGTGGGTGCCATGGCCCTGAGTCTGTGAATGAGGCCTGTGGCACTGCAGGCAGACATGAATTCTTTTTGGCTGTGATGAGAACATCAACTCACATAGCATTACCACCTGTTGCCACCCCAACCTCCTATTCCACCTCCTCCTCCTCCAAGTTGCTAATTGATATTGGTTAATTTTTATTTATTTTATTTTATTTTAAGTCATTTCCCTATCCATGTTTGTTTGCAGGGGATTTACCTATATTTTGCTGCCTTTTTCAGCCGTCTAGCCCTTTCCTGGGCTATTTTACAGCCTTTTTAGTGCCTAAAAGTTCGGGTCCCCATTGACTTCAATGGGGTTCGGGTACGGGGTGAAGTTCAGGTCGAGTTCGGATCCCGAACCCGAACATTTTTGGAAGTTTCAGGCGAATTTCTTGAACCCGAACATCCAGGTGTTCGCTCAACTCTAACAGGGAGACATTATCTACACTGTAGGGAGAGAGCAGGGACCAAAAGGAGAGTGTACACCTGGGTGATAGGAGCAATTCTATTACACCTTGCTATACTAATTGGGGTTACTAAAACTGATCTATTACTGCAGATTTTTGTTTGTTTTAAACAATAATTGCAGTTATCTTAGCATCTGTTATTGGCACTTCCATTAATCCTTGCTTTTGGGATGAATTTGCAGTCTGATACAAACAGTTTTGGGGTGTGATCATTTCATATATAAAAATACGGCCACTCTGTTGACTCCTCAGGCTGTTCCCACCTCACCACTCTGTCACTGGGACGCTATTGTCCCTGTTTGGCCTTGTTAACATCACCATTTATTTTACCCTTCTTCTGATCTGTCAAAGGGATGGAAAAATGAGACACACAACGGATTCTGACTTTGGAGCAGCCATAAGGCCTGTATGATATGGTCCCTATTTTGCATCAGAATTGGATCATAATTTGGAAGTCAAAAGCACGAGTGGGTACAAAACACAGAAGACATGCAAATATTCTATTTATGTGTCATCTCTGTTTTGGATCCACTCCTGTTTTTGGGGCCTTGGCAATACTGATTATTACTGAGCAAGTGCTTACCGAATAAAGGGGATGCTCAGAATACAGGATCTGTTTTTGTTGCGGTTATTCTTATAACGGATGGGAAAAATAAACAGTGATGTCAACACAAACTTACTGCTGGCACCCTGTCCACTCTGTCAGACGGGCTCTACTTGTATAAGTGCTTAAAAGAACAGGTTCTGTAGACATCTATGTGGAATTAGGGCTTGCAGGTGAGCTGATCCTGTAAAATATTGTAGTTAAGGGCCTGCAGGTGAGTTGACCCTGTAAAATATTGTAGGTGAGGGCCTGCAGGTGAGCTTACTCTATAAAATATTGTAGGTGAGGGCCTGCAGGTAAACTTACTCTATAAAATATTGTAGGTGAGGGCCTGCAGGTGAGATGACTCTATCTCAACACAAAGAAAAAAAATATATGCACTGCACTGTTGCAGTTATTTGTGGTGAAAGCGTTTAGTGGCCTATTTCAGTGCAAAAAGCAAAATATATACGCACTTCACTGTTGCAGTTTTTGTGGTGAAAGCGTTTATTGGCCTATTTCAGCATAAAAATTTCACTGTTGCAGCTATTTGCGGTGAAAGCATGTAATTGCCTATTTCAGTACAAAAAGACAAATATATACGCATTTCATAGTTGCAGTTATTTGTGTTGAGAGCGTTTAGGGGCCTATCTTAACACAAAGAAAAATATATATACGCACTGCACTGTTGCCGTTATTTGCGGTGAAAGAGTTTAGTGGCCTATTTCAGTGCAAAAAGAAAAATATATTTGTCGCTTTTAGGGGCGTTTTAATTTGCTTTTAATTTAGTTAGTTCCGCTAAAAGTATGTCAGACAGAGAAGTGCCAGGCCATGCACAGAGGAGTTGCAGAGGCCTAAATGTTTCTGGCGCAGTCAGGGTTTGCAGCAGATTAAGAGGGCGTGGCAACAGGAGTCGCATCGAGAGGCCTGAGCTCCCAGTGTCATCTAGTTGTCGTGTCTTGACCAGCAATCCAGCGGTTCTTGATTAGTTAACTCGGTTATCAACTTCATCTCATGTGAAATCTAACACCTCCAGCCAACAGTCGGTGTGTTCTTCAGACACAACCATTAGTTGGCATGGCCCGGGAGCAGGTCCTGTTCCCTCACCTGTCCTCAACCTGCCTCTGTCCTTTTCTGTTCCCTCAGCCAGACAAATTTTTATATGCTGTGGGCTCAGCTCCACTATACAGCGAGGACGAGCTACTAGAGGACAGTCAGCAGCTACTGGCCAGCCAAGATCTGGAGGAGACATCCGTCACTTCCTCCGCTAGGTGGGCAAGTTGTGATGAGGAGAGTGGCGTAGGAAGTGGTGTTGAGAGCGGTCAGGCTCCTGACCCAGAGACAGGGGTGTACATAGAAATCACTGGGCCCCATAGGAAGGATCTGAATTGGGCCCCCTAACTCCACCCAGTACCCACTCCTGACCCATCATACCTCTTGTCCTGCCACACCACCATTTGCTAATAAAGAAATGTATACATATGTTCGTACATATTCATACTGACCCAGAGAATGAAGGGCACAGGTCAGTTTTGCGGCAAAGGGAATGCTGCAGGAACAAAACCCTGTGGTATCTTAATCTATGGGACTCCTTTGGATATTCCATAAAAGTTTTATCCGCAGTCCTTTGAGACACCACAAATAACACAGTGATAGCACTCGGAATACAGATAACACAGTGATGGCTCTCTGATTACCGAAAATGTAGTAGTGTTACCTGCAGTCTTATGTAAAATCACAGATAACACTAGTGCTAATTTGGTCGTGTTACCTGCGGTCCAATGTAAAACCACAGATAACACTAGTGCTGATAATGTGGTAGTGTTACCTGCAGTCCTATGTAAAACCACAGATAACACTAGTGTAGATCATGTGGTAGTGTTACCTACGTCCTTAGTGTGCCTCTCTGTGTCTCTCCCACGGACTCCATGCTGGAGGCACTGCCTCCTCTTTCTTCTTCTTCTTCCCCCACACAGAACGTCCTGATGCAGCTGCGGCAAGACATAGGAACACTGTTGGCATGGTGATGGAGACACACACACAGGGACGGACACACACACATACATATAATAAATATGTTTACATCACACATCACTGCTTCTGCCTGTCTGCTTTGGTAAAGCCGGGCATAGATGGGCTATGTCAGGCTTTACCAGAGTGGGCACAGGACAGTGGACACAGGGCACGATATGTATGCGAGTACAGCTGAACGAGTGCCGGGCAGGAGCCCGCATACACATCGCTCCTCCTGCATGTGTCATATACCCCCCCCCCGGACATTTTGGGGGGCATTAGGGGTTGGATAACCCCTTTAACCCCTTGCTGCTGATGCTAAGTTTGCCCATTGCCACCAATCATATTCACCCACAACCCCCTCTTTAGGTGACTGATTTGCTGGGGGAAATATGATTGGTGGATATGTTCACACTCAGCATCAGCAGCAAGGAGTTAAAGGGGTTATCCCCTAATGCCCCCCAAAATGCCCGGAGGGATGTAGGAGGAAAGCACGCTGTCCCCCTGAGTCCTCTATGAGCCCCCCCTGAGGCCTCTATGAGCCCCTTCATCCCCGAGTCCTCTCTGAGCCTATATGAGCGCATCCCGCCCCCTCCCCCCAAAAAACCCCACTGCTTGCTGCTGCCCTCAAGAATACCCATATCCAACCAACCATATAGACCGATCTGGAAAGGGCCTTCAGTCTGGCCTGCTGGACTGGGGGTGGGGGGGGGTACACTAACTGCCCCTTGCTGATGACTTTAGGGCGGCAGACGTGAGCGCAGGAACCGAGAGGATGCTAGTACGCAGGGTGTGTGTGAACTTGCGGGGCGCCTGCTCCTGATGCCTGACAGTTACACACTGGCCAATCAGCAGCAGGATCTTTGCGCTGCGAAAAGCTGATTAGCTAGTATGAAATGCTGCAGACGCCCGCAATCCGGATCATCAGGTCAGACGGAGAATACAAGTGCCGCTGCCACATATTAACTAATAACTGTCTGTGCAGAGTAAACAGAGGGGGCGGGGCTTTCCGTGCGCTCCGGGCCCCCCTGTGCCTTGGGCCCCAACGGCGTGGTCTGCCTATATTGGCGGTACGCCACTGCCCAGAGACCATTGAGGAGGACATCAGTAACGTGCAGACACTACTCGATGATGATGAAGCCGATCACACTTGGGAGCCAGGTGAAGAAGGGGCTTCATTATCCTCAGCAGAAGAGGGTGGCAGCTTGCCCGTAAGACCAGTGCCGGCCTTTGGGGTGTGCGAGCTGTGCGGCCGCACAGGGTGCCATGGCAACAGGGGCGCCCGGCCCGGCGGCCGACACAGCTCGCAGTCGCTGCAGGCTACCAGGGCCGGACTGGCCTGCCGCGGCCCTGGTGAAAAGTGGGGAGGCAGGGCACAGCAGGAGATGAGCACTTCCATTGCGCTTATCTCAATAGTCATTTGTATCGCCATCCTCAGGACGGCGATACAGATGTCTGTGCTGCGGCAGAGAAGGGAGAGGTGTGTCCCCTCCCTGTTCCTCTGATAGGCTGCCAGCACTAGGCCAGCAGCCTATCAGAGGCTGGTTCAGTCTGCGTGATGACGCCATCGCACCACCAGAGCCGTACAGCGAGGGACACAGGCCGGAATAGGCCTGGATCGCATCACTGACATGGAGGTAAGTATAAGTGGTTTTTTTTTGTTTAGTTTTTTTGTACAATACTGGAACATGATAGGGTGGGGGCTACTGGCATATGATAAGAGGGGGGGGGGCTGCTGGCACATAAGGGGGGACTAGTGGCACATGATAAGGGGGGCTACTGGCACATGATGGGGGGCTACTGGCACATAAGGGGGCACACTGGCTACTGGCAAATTATAGGGGGGGGGCTCTGGCTGCTGGCACATATAGGTGAGGGGCTCTTATTACTGGCACATAGAAATTGTCTAGAGGGGGTCAAACAAAGATGTGGGTTGAAGAGATGAGGGAGAGGCTATACATGCTTAGTGTTGTAAAATGGTTAAATATAGTGTACTGACAACATTGCTCTTGTTTCTACAGTACATAAACTGACTTCGTTGATTTTACTATTAAAGTGGCACTATCACTGTCTGGGAATTTGCCAAATTCTATCGTTAATAGATCTATGCCTTCACTACTGTGTTTGGGGGGGGGACGGGGTTGGGGGTCGCCACAAGATTAGCTCGCACAGGGCGCCTGAACACCTAAGGCCATCCCTGCGTAAGACCACGGCTGAGCCAGCAAGATGGTAGCATGGCTGGGAGTCTGCAGGGTGGCAGCAATGGAAGGACGGGAGACAAACATGTTTGGGGAAGACCACCTGCTTTGCAGCAGCCTTCCTGCCCAGGAAGTAGTGGTGCACGGAGGCAGTGGCGGTAGCAGTCAGTCAGTGCAGAGTGTTGAAGGGAAAATCAGCTACTCTGAAGTGTGGCAGTTTTTTGTTAAACTGGCGGAGGAGGTTAACATGGCCATATGTAGAATATGTGGGCAGAAGGTAAAGCGTGGCCAGGGTGCCAATGTTGGCACCACAGCCCTGCATCAACATATGCAGTGTCACAGTATAGTGGCCTGGGAGAACCGCGGCTCCGATGTGGTGGTCCAGCCTGCCGCAGCAATCTCTGCATTGCCCAATGGCACGCACCCGGTTTCAGCCAGTCAAGGCTCCACCACCTCAGCCAAAGAGAGCTGACTGTCATTCCCATCTTCTGCTGGTCCAGATGCTCCTGCTCCTTCTCCTCCTATTCCTCGTCAGTCATTCCTTCAGCAATCGATCACCGAAACGATTGCCAGAGACAACTGTATGTGTGCACCCATCCAATGGCACAGAAGCTGAATGTGCTCCTGTCCAATTTGCTGTTGCGACAGTTCCTCCCTTTCCAAGTGGTGGGTTATGCACCTTTCAGAGAACTGATGGCTTGTGCCGAGCCAAGGTGAAGAGTCCCAAGCCGTCATTTTTTTGCCAAAAAGGCAGTACCGGCCCGGCACAAATATGTAGAACAGAAGGTGGGCCAGTCCTTGAGCCTGTCGGTGTCTGCCAAAGTGCACGGCAGCTCTGACGTGTGGAGCTGTAACTACTGTCAGGGACAATACATGTCCTTTATGGCCCACTGGGTGACTGTGGTTCCTGCACATCCACACCAGCAACTTGGCCAGGTGACACCGCTTCCGCCTCCACGTTCTCACGCTGCTGGTCCTGCGACAACATCCGCCTCTGCCTCCCCATTCTCCACTCCACCGTGTCCTTAGCCTCCACTGCAGGAACAAATAAACAGTGCTCCTCCAGCATACCACATGTGCAGGGCACGGCGGTGTCACGCTGTTCTGCACCTGGTTTGCCTGGGAGAACGGAGTCACATGGGGAAGGAACTGCTCCGTGTGATTAATCAAGAAATCGAATCCTGGCTTTCTCCATGACAACTGAAAATCGGAACCATGGTGACCGACAATGGGAAGAACATGCTGTCGGCGCTGCCTCATGGAAGGCTGAGCAATGCGTCCTGCATGGCACACGTGTTCAATCTAGTTGTCAAGCGGTTCCATAAGTTCCACCCATTTGCAAGACATCCTAAAAATGGCCAGAAAACTTTGCATGCACTTCAGCCACTCGTACACCGCAAAGCACACCCTCCTTGAGCTGCAGCAGCAGAACGGCATCCCCCAACATAGGCTGATATCCTACGTTTCGACCCGTTGGAATTCCTCCCTCATATGTTGGACCGACTATACGAACATAAAAAGGCCATCAGCAATTTCTTTATAATTCAAGCGGATAGGAGTACTCCCTGGTGTAACTTCGATGTCAGCCAGTGGCAGCTCATTCTTGACACCTGTAGTTTGTTCAGGCCCTTTGAGGACTCCATGTTATTTGTTAGTCACCAGAACTACGGGAGGGACAACGTCATTCAACTGCTTCATGTCCTGAAACAGATGGTGGTAACAATGGCTGGTCAGGGGACAGGAGACGTGGCGCCTAGATCTCACGGCCACATGAGCCCTGTCGGGGCTGAACTGGAAGAGGAGGAGGGGGGGAGGAGGAGATTGGAGCACAGGCAATGTGTAGCGAAATGGGTGTTTTTTTTTACTCAGCTGAGAGGAAGAGCAGGAGCAGCCAGAGGAGCTACAGGGTGATGAGGAAGATGAGGCAGATGACCCAGACACACCATGGCAGTTTGCAGTGGTGATGGAGGCAGGGAGTCTGTACGAGTCACTTGCACAAATGGCCTGATGCATGCTCATTTGCGTAGTGACAGCCGAATTGTCACCATTCGGCAGATGGATGACTTCTGGCTCTCCATCTTGTTGGACCCTGGCTATCGGTCCAAAATGGGGGCCTTTTTTGCACCCACTGAGAGGGAGGACAAACTTAATTACTATAGAAACATCCTATGAAGTCAGTTGGCTGCTGCCTATCTGTGCCATCGTCCATCCTCTCGCAGGGGGGCCCTGTGTGCTCACGTTCCATGTTTGTGGTATCCTGATGCTGCTGCCATCTCCACACTATGTCACCTTGCCACTCTGTAGTATCTTTCTGATGCTGCTGCCGCCATCTCCACAGTAAAAGTTGTAAATGGAGTGCGCTTCTTCTTAACACTAACATTGACCTGTAAGGCTGATTTGATACTTGAGTTATTTGGTCAGTTTTGGCCCCGTGACTGCCCAAATAAGTCAAGTGTGCAGTGATTCTAAGAGCGACGTCTGTCATCTGCATGTCATACTGACTCACAGTATTGTTTCACTACCACAGCAGACTCCCTATGCAGTGCACCGTATTCTACACCCATATAAAGGCTATCTGCAGCCGAGAAATAGCCGTTTTTAATCTCGATTCGCTGCGAATAAATTCGGATCAAAGCAAATTTTTTCAGAAGATTCGGCGAACTGGCCAAATCGAATTTTTGATAAATTCACTCATCTCTAAATATAACTGGTATACATAAAAATATGATATGCAGATATCCACTTGCTATGTGGGAGATGCACTGTGTCGGCCAGATATTGGTGTTGTGACAAAAAGTGTGAATATACAGTGATGGAGAAAGAAAGACAGAGAGGAGTGGAGGAGAATGTTGTTCCCAGTGTATTGACAGCTAGTGATGTCGCTAACATAAAATTTTCAGTTCGCGAACAGCGAACGCGAACTTCCGCAAATGTTCGCGAACGGGCGAACCGGGCGAACCGCCATAGACTTCAATTGGCAGGCGAATTTTAAAACCCACAGGGACTCTTTCTGGCCACAATAGTGATGAGAAAGTTGTTTCAAGGGGTCTAACACCTGGACTGTGGCATGCCGGAGGGGGATCTATGGCAAAACTCCCATGGAAAATTACGTAGTGGACGCAGAGTCGGGTTTTAATCCATAAAGGGCATAAATCAACTAACATTCCTAAATTGTTTAGAATAACGTGCTTTAAAACATCCAGTGTGTGTATACGATCAGGTATGATGTTGTATCGATCAGGTAGTGTAAGGGTTACGCCCGCTTCACTGACATTGACAGACCAAACTCCCCTTTTAATGCACCATAAACAGTTCATTTGCACAACCGCAAACTCCCCATTTGCACAAGGTTGGATACCAAGCTAGCCACGTCCGGTGATGTCATTGAAGGTTTCTTCCTCCACCCAGCCACGTACAACACCAAGGGTCCCCAAAAGATGAATTGAATTGATTTTTCGAACGGTGAGATGGTTAAAAAACGCTGGCTCCCTCCACTCTGTTTTAAACCACGGTCACTGCGTCTGCGCCGTGCAATTTACTGTCACACCCGATATGAGTGGTATTTTCTGTAGTACTATTCTCATCAGTTTAATCCCTCTAACGTCCCCAATCTGGGGGCCATTTATTGAATAGATTTTTCGAACGGGAGATGGTTAAAAAACGCTGGCTCCCTCCACTCTGTTTTAAACCACGGTCACTGCGTCTGCGCCGTGCAATTTACTGTCACACCCGATATGAGTGGTATTTTCTGTAGTACTATTCTCATCAGTTTAATCCCTCTAACGTCCCCAATCTGGGGCCATTTATTGAATAGATTTTTCGAACGGGAGATGGTTAAAAAACGCTGGCTCCCTCCACTCTGTTTTAAACCACGGTCACTGCGTCTGCGCCGTGCAATTTACTGTCACACCCGATATGAGTGGTATTTTCTGTAGTACTATTCTCATCAGTTTAATCCCTCTAACGTCCCCAATCTGGGGGCCATTTATTGAATAGATTTTTCGAACGGGGAGATGGTTAAAAAACGCTGGCTCCCTCCACTCTGTTTTAAACCACGGTCACTGCGTCTGCGCCGTGCAATTTACTGTCACACCCGATATGAGTGGTATTTTCTGTAGTACTATTCTCATCAGTTTAATCCCTCTAACGTCCCCAATCTGGGGGCCATTTATTGAATAGATTTTTCGAACGGGAGATGGTTAAAAAACGCTGGCTCCCTCCACTCTGTTTTAAACCACGGTGACTGCGTCTGCGCCGTGCAATTTACTGTCACACCCGATATGAGTGGTATTTTCTGTAGTACTATTCTCATCAGTTTAATCCCTCTAACGTCCCCAATCTGGGGGCCATTTATTGAATAGATTTTTCGAACGGGAGATGGTTAAAAAACGCTGGCTCCCTCCACTCTGTTTTAAACCACGGTCACTGCGTCTGCGCCGTGCAATTTACTGTCACACCCGATATGAGTGGTATTTTCTGTAGTACTATTCTCATCAGTTTAATCCCTCTAACGTCCCCGACTCCCCAATCTGGGGGCCATTTATTAAATAGATTTTTTGAACGGGAGATGGTTAAAAAAACGCTGGCTCCCTCCACTGATATGAGTGGTATTTTCTGTAGTATTATTCTCATCAGTTTAATCCCTGTTACGTCCCATATCAGGGATTGCCTTTTGTGAAAAAAATTTAGGCCGGGTACCTTCGACTGCCTTCACAGTGACAGACCAAACTCTCGTACACTAAACTGAATTGATTTCAGGAACCGGGAGATGGAAAAAGCAGCTTGGTCGGTCCTCTTACTCCCAAATTGGGGCACTGCGCGTGCACAGAGCAATGTGCTGTGACACCCTATATGAGTGGTGTCTTAACTAGTACTATTGCTATCAGTTTAATCCCTGTTACGGACCCTATCCGGTCGAATTGATTAACCATTGTCGAATCCCCCATTGACATCCCCCTTATAAGCTGTGTAAAGCATATTTTTAGTTTGGTTTTGAACTGCTGCATCCTTTCCGACTTTCGGTAATTTGGTAACATTTCTGCCACTTTCTGCTTATACCGGGGTCTAGTAGCGTGGCCACCCGATCGCTTTTGGTCTGATCATAATGAAGCAACGGCCTTATCATCTGGGGTGTGGCAACATTGCCAACACACTTATAGAGGTGATGATGATTGCTTCATTGTGATACGCAAGCCCCTTCACCACAACAAGGTAACGATCACGAAGGGAATTGACACTTGTATGTGCCTTTTTTTTTGGTTTGTTTTTGCAGCCACAGTGCTGCACCATAGGACAGAAAAATTAGGCATGTACACATGCCTGAAAAATAATTGCACTGTTGCAGCCGCTATTGTAGCAGCGGCCGGAAAAATTTATGTTTTCCAGGCAGAAAAGTGACTAAAACATTGCGGCTTGAACCCTAGTTGGTGGTGGAGAATTCACGAAAGTCATCCGGTATGCAGACATTAAATACAGCAGCGTGGGGACCATTTTAAGGCCATGGCATGTAATCAGGCCTTTTGTTAGTCAAGCGTATCCCCCACTGTCAGTCCCTTCGGGATCCATGCCTCATTCATCTTTATGAAGGTGAGGTAATCAACACTTTTTGACCGAGGCGACTTCTCTTGTCAGTGACAATGCCTCCTGCTGCACTGAAGGTCCTTTCTGACAGGACACTTGAAGCAGGGCAGGCCAGAAGTTCTATCGCAAACTGGGATAGCTCAGGCCACAGGTCAAGCCTGCACACCCAGTAGTGAAGGGGTTCATTGCTCCTCAGAGTGTCGATATCTGCTGTTAAGGCGAGGTAGTCTGCTACCTGTCGGTCGAGTCGTTCTCTAAGGCTGGATCCCGAAGGGCTGTGGCGATGAGTAGGACTGAAAAAGCTCCGCATGTCCTCCATCAACAACACATCTGTAAATCGTCCAGTCCTTGCCGCCGTGGTAGGAGGAGGATTACACTCACCTCTTCCCCTGTTAGATTCCCGTTGTGCTGTGACATCCCCTTATAAGCTGTGTAAAGCATATTTTTAGTTTGGTTTTGAACTGCTGCATCCTTTCCGACTTTCGGTAATTTGGTAACATTTCTGCCACTTTCTGCTTATACCGGGGTCTAGTAGCGTGGCCACCCAGTACAGATCGTTCTCCTTTATCCTTTTTATACGTGGGTCCCTCAACAGACATGACAGCATGAAAGACCCCATTTGAACAAGGTTGGATGCAGAGCTACTCATTTCCCGTTCCTCGTCCTCACTGATGTCATTGACGGTCTGTTCTTCCCCCAGCCACGTACAACACCATGGGTCCCAGATAGGTGACAACAACGAGCACCCTGGGGTGCCTGCTGTGGTTGGTCTTCCTCCTCCTCAAAGCCACCACATTCCTCCTCTGACTCCTCTTCCTCATACTCCTCTTCCAGCGTTGCTGCAGGTCCGACAAGCGATGATGACAAGGCTGTTTCTGGTGGTGATGGTGACCACAACTCTTCCTCTTCCTCTTCACGCTCATCTACAGCCTGATCCAGAACTCTTCGCAGGGCACGCTCCAGGAAGAAAACAAATGGGATGAGGTCGCTGATGGTGCCTTCGGTGCGACTGACTAGGTTTGTCACCTCCTCAAAGGACGCATAAGCCTACAGGCATTGCGCATGAGTGTCCAGTAACGTGGCAAAAAGATTCCCAGCTCCGCAGAGGCTGTCCTAGCACCCGGTCATACAAATACTCGTTGACGGCTTTTTCTTGTTGGAGCAGGCGGTCGAACATTAGGAGTGTTGAATTCCAACGTGTCGGGCTGTCGCATATCAAGCGCCTCACTGGCATGTTGTTTCGCCGCTGAATATCGGAAAAGTGCGCCATGGCCGTGTAGGAACGCCTGAAATGGCCACACACCTTCCTGGCCTGCTTGAGGACGTCCTGTAAGCCTGGGTACTTAGACACAAAACGTTGTACGATGAGATTCAACACATGTGCCATGCACGGCACATGTGACAACTTGCCCAAATTTAATGCCGACAACAGATTGCTTCCATTGTCACACACCACTTTGCCGATCTCCAGTTGGTGCGGGGTCAGCCACTGATCCACCTGTGCGTTCAGGGCGGACAGGAGTGCTGGTCCTGTGTGGCTCTCTGCTTTCAGGCAAGTCAACCCCAAGATAGCGTGACACTGTCGTATCCGGGATGTGGAATAGCCCCTGGGGAGCTGGGGGAATCAGTTGATGTGCAGCCAGACGCCGCAGCAGAAGAGGACTCAGCCGAGGAGGATATTGAAGAGGATGGAGTAGGAGTAGAGGAGGTGGCAGTAGGTCTGCCTGCAAGTCGTGGTGGTGTCACCAACTCCGCTGCGGAGCCACGCATTCCATGCTTGTCAGCCGTCAGCAGGTTGACCCAATGCGCAGTATACGTGATATACCTGCCCTGACCGTGCTTTGCAGACCAGGTATCAGTGGTCAGATGGACCCTTGCCCCAACACTGTATGCCAGAGATGCCATGACTTCCTTTTCAATGACATGGTAGAGGTTTGGGATTGCCTTTTTGAAAAAAATTTCGTCCGGGTACCTTCCACTGTGGTGTCCCAATAGCGACAAATTTTTGAAGGCCTCAGACTCTACCAGCTGGTATGGTAAAAGCTGGCGGGCTAAGAGTTCCGTCAAGCCAGCTGTCAGTCGCCGGGCAAGGGGTGACTTTGTGACATTGGCTTCTTATGCTCAAACATGTCCTTGACAGACACCTGACTGTGGGCAGATGAGCAGGAACTGCTGAAGGTGAGAGATGGAGTGGCGGGTGGTTGAGAGGGGGCAGGGAGGACAGCAGTGGTTGACGTGGCTGAAGATGCTGGACCAGGAGGAGCATGGTGGCTTTGAGTTTGTGTGCTGCTTGTACTCATGTGTTGATCCCATAGGCGTTTGTGATGTGAGATCATGTGCCTTCGCAAAGCAGTTGTACCAAGGTGGGTGTTGGACTTCCCACGACTCAGTTTCTTTTGGCACAGGTTGCAAATGGCATTGCTTTTATCAGAGGCAGACACACAAAAAAATGCCACACTGCTGAGCTTTGCAATGACGGCATTCTAGTGGTGGCAGCAGCATGCGTTGACTGGCGTGCTGTCTGGCTGACCCCAGGTGCCGATACATGCTGTCTGACTGTGCCACTAACTCCTTGCGACGACCTCCCCTGCTTCCAACTCGTCTCCTCATTCTCTCTGTCTCCCCTTCAGAACTTTCCCCTCTTCTTCTCTTCGAGCAGGCACCCACGTGGCATCCGTGGACACATCGTCATCATCAACCGCTTCACTTGTATCTGACACCTCAGCAAAGGAAGCAGCAGCGGAGTACAACATCATCATCATCATCATCATCATCACACTGTACGTCCATGTGTGTAATCCTGCCTGACTGAGACATATCCCGTAATCTACATCATCTGGCAATAATGGTTGCGCATCACTAATTGCATCCAACTGATGTGTAAATAACTCCTCTGACGGATCAAGTGAAGCGGCTGTGGTGGCTGTGGTGGTAGTGGTGGTGGTGGCGGCGGGCGGGTGCGTGGTAACTTGAGAGCAGGTGACCGAAGCTGAGCTGGAGGAGGATGGTGCGTCAAGGTTCTTAGCGGAAGCTGTTGAAGATTGGGTGTCCTGTCTAAGCCAGTCAACTACGTCCTCTGAATTTTTCGGGTTCAGGGTGCGTGGCCTCTGAAAACTGGGCATTATTCCAGGGACAGTGGAAATCACAGCACCACGACCACGACGGCCCCTGCGGTGTGGCCTGCCTCTGCCTGTCATTTTTTTAGATAAGTGGTACTACGCGTGCTAGGTACTGTGCCACCCGGTATGAGTGGTTGGCACTGGCAGTGGGCACACTACAGTCTGTGGAAGTGGGCCTGACACACACTGGCAGCAGGCAAGCAACTGAATTTAGACTACTGTCTAAAAATTAAATGCCTTATTTATCGGCAAGCTACTGTGCCACCCGGTATCAGTGGTTGGCACTGGCAGTGGGCACATTACAGTCAGTGGAAGAGGGCCTGACACACACTGGCAGCAGGCAAGCAACTGAATTTAGACTACTGTCTAAAAATTAAATGCCTTATTTATCGGCAAGCTACTGTGCCACCCGGTATCAGTGGTTGGCACTGGCAGTGGGCACACTACAGTCTGTGGAAGTGGGCCTGACACACACTGGCAGCAGGCAAGCAACTGAATTTAGACTACTGTCTAAAAATTAAATGCCTTATTTATCGGCAAGCTACTGTGCCACCCGGTATCAGTGGTTGGCACTGGCAGTGGGCACACTACAGTCAGTGGAAGGGGCCTGACACACACTGGCAGCAGGCAAGCAACTGAATTTAGACTACTGTCTAAAAATTAAATGCCTTATTTATCGGCGAAGCTACTGTGCCACCCGGTATCAGTGGTTGGCACTGGCAGTGGGCACATTACAGTCAGTGGAAGAGGGCCTGACACACACTGGCAGCAGGCAAGCAACTGAATTTAGACTACTGTCTAAAAATTAAATGCCTTATTTATCGGCAAGCTACTGTGCCACCCGGTATCAGTGGTTGGCACTGGCAGTGGGCACACTACAGTCTGTGGAAGTGGGCCTGACACACACTGGCAGCAGGCAAGCAACTGAATTTAGACTACTGTCTAAAAATTAAATGCCTTGTTATCGGCAAGCTACTGTGCCACCCGGTATCAGTGGTTGGCACTGGCAGTGGGCACACTACAGTCAGTGGAAGCGGGCCTGACACACACTGGCAGCAGGCAAGCAACTGAATTTAGACTACTGTCTAAAAATTAAATGCCTTATTTATCGGCAAGCTACTGTGCCACCCGGTATCAGTGGTTGGCACTGGCAGTGGGCACACTACAGTCTGTGGAGTGGGCCTGACACACACTGGCAGCAGGCAAGCAACTGAATTTAGACTACTGTCTAAAAATTAAATGCCTTATTTATCGGCAAGCTACTGTGCCACCCGGTATCAGTGGTTGGCACTGGCAGTGGGCACACTACAGTCAGTGGAAGAGGGCCTGACACACACTGGCAGCAGGCAAGCAACTGAATTTGAGACTACTGTCTAAAAATTAAATGCCTAATTTATCGGCAAGCTACTGTGCCACCCGGTATCAGTGGTTGGCACTGGCAGTGGGCACACTACAGTCAGTGGAAGAGGGCCTGACACACACTGGCAGCAGGCAAGCAACTGAATTTAGACTACTGTCTAAAAATTAAATGCCTAATTTATCGGCAAGCTACTGTGCCACCCGGTATCAGTGGTTGGCACTGGCAGTGGGCACACTACAGTCAGTGGAAGAGGGCCTGACACACACTGGCAGCAGGCAAGCAACTGAATTTGAGACTACTGTCTAAAAATTAAATGCCTTATTTATCGGCGAAGCTACTGTGCCACCGGTATCAGTGGTTGGCACTGGCAGATGGGCACACTACAGTCTGTGGAGGTGGGCCTGACACACACTGGCAGCAGGCAAGCAGCTGAATTTAGACTACTGTCTAAAAATTAAATGCCTTATTTATCGGCAATCTACTGTGCCACCCGGTATCAGTGGTTGGCACTGGCAGTGGGCACACTACAGTCAGTGGAAGAGGGCCTGACACACACTGGCAGCAGGCAAGCAACTCAATTTAGACTACTGTCTAAAAATTAAATGCCTTATTTATCGGCAAGCTACTGGCGCCACCCGGTATCAGTGGTTGGCACTGGCAGTGGGCACACTACAGTCAGTGGAAGCGGGCCTGACACACACTGGCAGCAGGCAAGCAACTGAATTTAGACTACTGTCTAAAAATTAAATGCCTTATTTATCGGCAAGCTACTGTGCCACCCGGTATCAGTGGTTGGCACTGGCAGTGGGCACACTACAGTCTGTGGAGGTGGGCCTGACACACACTGGCAGCAGGCAAGCAACTGAATTTAGACTACTGTCTAAAAATTAAATGCCTTATTTATCGGCAAGCTACTGTGCCACCCGGTATCAGTGGTTGGCACTGGCAGTGGGCACACTACAGTCAGTGGAAGAGGGCCTGACACACACTGGCAGCAGGCAAGCAACTGAATTTAGACTACTGTCTAAAAATTAAATGCCTTATTTATCGGCAAGCTACTGTGCCACCCGGTATCAGTGGTTGGCACTGGCAGTGGGCACACTACAGTCAGTGGAAGAGGGCCTGACACACTCTGGCAGCAGGCAAGCAGCTGAATTTAGACTACTGTCTAAAATTAAATGCCTTATTTATCGGCAAGCTACTGTGCCACCCGGTATCAGTGGTTGGCACTGGCAGTGGGCACACTACAGTCAGTGGAAGTGGGCCTGACACACACTGGCAGGCAACTAACCTTAGATTAAAGTGTAAAAATTAAGTGCCTTATTTTTTTAAGCAAAAGTCCTGTGCCACACGGGATGACAGGGATGGGCACTGGCAGTGGGCACACTACAGTCAGTTGAAGTCGGCCTGACACACACTAGCAGCAGGCAAGCAGCTGAAATTACACTAAAGTGTAAAAATTAAATGCCTTTTATGCAAAGTCCTGTGCCAGCTGGTATGAGTGGTGGACACTGGCAGTGGGCACACTACAGTCAGTGGAAGTCGGCCTGACACACACTAGCAGCAGGCAAGCAGCTGAAATTACACTAAAGTGTAAAAATTAAATGCCTTTTTATGCAAAGTCCTGTGCCAGCCGGTATGAGTGGTGGACACTGGCAGTGGGCACACTACAGTCAGTGGAAGTCAGCCTGACACACACTGGCAGGCAACTAACCTTAGATTAAAGTGTAAAAATTAAGTGCCTTTTTTTAAGCAAAGTCCTGTGCCACACGGGATGACAGGGGTGGGCACTGGCAGTGGGCACACTACAGTCAGTTGAAGTCGGCCTGACACACACTAGCAGCAGGCAAGCAGCTGAAATTACACTAAAGTGTAAAAATTAAATGCCTTTTATGCAAAGTCCTGTGCCAGCCGGTATGAGTGGTGGACACTGGCAGTGGGCACACTACAGTCAGTGGAAGTCAGCCTGACACACACTGGCAGGCAACTAACCTTAGATTAAAGTGTAAAAATTAAGTGCCTTTTTTTAAGCAAAGTCCTGTGCCACACGGGATGACAGGGAGTGGGCACTGGCAGTGGGCACACTACAGTCAGTTGAAGTCGGCCTGACACACACTAGCAGCAGGCAAGCAGCTGAAATTACACTAAAGTGTAAAAATTAAATGCCTTTTTATGCAAAGTCCTGTGCCAGCCGGTATGAGTGGTGGACACTGGCAGTGGGCACACTACAGTCAGTGGAAGTCAGCCTGACACACACTGGCAGGCAACTAACCTTAGATTAAAGTGTAAAAATTAAGTGCCTTTTTTAAGCAAAGTCCTGTGCCACACGGGATGACAGGGGTGGGCACTGGCAGTGGGCACACTACAGTCAGTTGAAGTCGGCCTGACACACACTAGCAGCAGGCAAGCAGCTGAAATTACACTAAAGTGTAAAAATTAAATGCCTTTTTATGCAAAGTCCTGTGCCAGCCGGTATGAGTGGTGGACACTGGCAGTGGGCACACTACAGTCAGTGGAAGTCAGCCTGACACACACTGGCAGGCAACTAACCTTAGATTAAAGTGTAAAAATTAAGTGCCTTTTTTTAAGCAAAGTCCTGTGCCACGGGATGACAGGGGTGGGCACTGGCAGTGGGCACACTACAGTCAGTTGAAGTCGGCCTGACACACACTAGCAGCAGGCAAGCAGCTGAAATTACACTAAAGTGTAAAAATTAAATGCCTTTTTATGCAAAGTCCTGTGCCAGCCGGTATGAGTGGTGGACACTGGCAGTGGGCACACTACAGTCAGTGGAAGTCAGCCTGACACACACTGGCAGGCAACTAACCTTAGATTAAAGTGTAAAAATTAAGTGCCTTTTTTTAAGCAAAGTCCTGTGCCACACGGGATGACAGGGGTGGGCACTGGCAGTGGGCACACTACAGTCAGTTTAAGTCGGCCTGACACACACTAGCAGCAGGCAAGCAGCTGAAATACACTAAGGTGTAAAAATTAAATGCCTTTTTTAAGCAAAGTCCTGTGCCACACGGGATGACAGGGGTGGGCACTGGCAGTGGGCACACTACAGTCAGTTGAAGTCGGCCTGACACACACTAGCAGCAGGCAAGCAGCTGAAATTACACTAAAGTGTAAAAATTAAATGCCTTTTTATGCAAAGTCCTGTGCCAGCCGGTATGAGTGGTGGGCACTGGCAGTGGGCACACTACAGTCAGTGGAGTCAGCCTGACACACACTGGCAGGCAACTAACCTTAGATTAAAGTGTAAAAATTAAGTGCCTTTTTTTTAAGCAAGTCCTGTGCCACTACGGGATGACAGGGGTGGGCACTGGCAGTGGGCACACTACAGTCAGTTGAAGTCGGCCTGACACACACTAGCAGCAGGCAAGCAGCTGAAATTACACTAAAGTGTAAAAATTAAATGCCTTTTATGCAAAGTCCTGTGCCAGCCGGTATGAGTGGTGGACACTGGCAGTGGGCACACTACAGTCAGTGGAAGTCAGCCTGACACACACTGGCAGGCAACTAACCTTAGATTAAAGTGTAAAAATGAAGTGCCTTTTTTTTAAGCAAAGTCCTATGCCACACGGGATGACAGGGGTGGGCACTGGCAGTGGGCACACTACAGTCAGTTGAAGTCGGCCTGACACACACTAGCAGCAGGCAAGCAGCTGAAATTACACTAAAGTGTAAAAATTAAATGCCTTTTTATGCAAAGTCCTGTGCCAGCCGGTATGAGTGGTGGACACTGGCAGTGGGCACACTACAGTCAGTGGAAGTCAGCCTGACACACACTGGCAGGCAACTAACCTTAGATTAAAGTGTAAAAATTAAATGCCTTTTTTGATGCAAAGTCCTATACCACACGGGATGACAGGGGTGGGCACTGGCAGTGGGCACACTACAGTCTGTGGGCCTGCAGCTCCTCACACACAGGCAGGCCAGGCAACTGCAATATGTATATAAAGGAAAAAAAAAAGCAGACTAATGTTGCAGCCCTAAAAAGGGCTTTTGGGGTGCTGTCAGGACGCTGTCCTTACAGCAGAGATCAGATGAGTCTTTCAGGACTGGAGTGGACACTGAATACACTAGCCTAGCTATCAATTTCCCAATTAAATCAGCAGCTACTACACTCTCCCTCCTCTCACTAAGACTGCAGCTTCAGAATGAATCTAAAATGGATGCTGTGCAGGAGGTGGGAGGGTCTGGGAGGGAGGGTATGCTGCTGATTGGCTGGAATGTGTCTGCTGACTGTGAGGTACAGGGTCAAAGTTTGCTCAATGATGATGTATAGGGGGCGGACCGAACATCGCATATGTTCGCCCGGCAGAGGCGAACGCGAACAAGCTATGTTCGCCGGGAACTGTTCGCCGGCGGATAGTTCGGGCCATCTCTATTGACAGCATGGTGGGAAACTGGGTGAAATAAAGTTAAATCCAGATATCCTACTAAAGGGAGAGTTGGGAGAAACAATATCCCTAACGCAAAGTTGCAATATAACAGGGACGCCATCAAGTAAGTATATAAACATATCATGTGGCTACAGAGGTATGCAGGGACTTTATATGGCCACCAAAGTGGCAGCAGTGAACTTGGTCAGAAGGTCAGCTGCCGTGTGTTTAATAACCCTGGTGCCATCTTTAAAGGGGTTGTGTCACTTCAGCAAGTGGCATTTATCATGTAGAGAAAGTTGAAGGGGTTATCCGAGACAAAAAAAAAAGTACCCCTTATGCCCAGGCCCTTCACAATGAATATACGTATCCTGCTACCCAATTCCTGCGCCGCTCCTGGTCCCCACACCGCCACTGCTGCGGTCCCCGCACCGCCACTGCTGCTTCTGCTCGTGCACGGATGAAAACATCTGGTGTTGGGGGGGAGGGGCGGTCAAGCCAATGGCAGGCGGGGATGGGGACAAGCCTCCCTAGTGTCACTCGTGATGCTATGGAGGCTCTTCCCATTTCCCGTCTGCCATTGGCTAACCCCCTTCCCCCCGACTCTGGATATTTTTATTCGAACACGGGGAGAAGCAGCAGCGGTGGTGCAGGAAACAGGAGTGGCACAGGAAGCGGGGAGCCAGGAAAGTAGATTCAATGTGAGGGGCCCGGGCATATTTGGACATTTTATAATCTTGGATAACCCCTTTAATACAAGGCACTTACTAATGTATTTTTATTATACATATTGCCTCTAGAGATAAGTGAATTTCTCGAAAATTCGATTTGGTCAGTTTGCCAAATTTTTCGAAAAGAATCACTCCGATCTGAATTTATTTCCAGCGAATCGCGTTAAAAAAACTGCAAATTCCGGGCTGCAGAGAGCCTTTATAGGGGTGTAGAACACTGTGCCTTGCAGTAACACACATAGGGAGTGTGCTGTGGTAGTGAAATATTACTGTGAGTCCGTATGACATGCAGATGGCAGGCGTTGCTCTTAGAATCACTGCACACTTCACTTATTTGAGCAGTCACGGGCCAAAACTGACCAAATAACTCAAGTATGAACTCAGCCTTACAGGTTGATGTTAGCGTCAAGAAGAAGCGCACTCCTTTTACTCCTTTTACACCGTCGTCAGCTGATTCCACAAAGATGTCTACAGAACATGTTCTATTAAACACTTATACAAGTAGAGCCCCCCGACAGAGTGGAGAGGGTGTCAGCAGTAAGTGTTTGTATTGACGTCACTGATTAATTTGCCCTTCCTCTGATCCATCAGAACAATAACCCACAAAAAAACGGATCCTGGCTGGTGAGCATAGGCCTTTACTTGGTCAGCTTTTGCTCAATAATCCATCAGTATTGCCAATGCCAAATAAAATAGGAATGGATCTAAAACAGAGATGACACGTGAATGGAATATTTGCATGTCTCCTGTGTTTTGTACCCACTCCTGCTTTTGGCTACCAAATCATAAGCCAATTCTGATGGGACCATACAGGCCTTACAATTGCAATGCAGACAGGATCCGTTGTGTGTCTCATTTTCCCTTCTTTCTGACAGATCAGAAAAAAGGTCAAATAAATGATGATGTCAGCCAGGCCGAAAGGCAAAATAGTGGACCAGTCATGAAGTGGGAAGGGTGGGAACAGCATGAGAAGTCCACAGAGTGGACCTATGACATAGTGGTGAGGTGGAAGCAGCATGAGGAGACCACAGAGTGGCCGAAGGACAGAGTCTGGAGGTGGTAGCAGCATCATGAGGCCATCGAGCCCTTGATAAATACTTTTTTAATTCGAAACGTGCCATTGTATACTGCTGATGGAATAAACAGAACGGATCATTTTGCACAAACTGAAAAGTGCTGTGGATATTTCTATTAATCTATTATTTAAAGAGATCCCTAGCCTGGACCTTTTTCTGTAAGCACCACCGTCTGGGCCTGACCACTGGGTCCCTGGATCATTGGCGTGATTCATCTCATGATGGGATTTGTAGTGCTGTTTACTATTTTTCAGCAGTATGTGGAGGCTACCGAGTGGCACAATGAGCGAGTGAGGAGGTGGGAGCAGTATGAGGAGGTCACATAGTGGCACAATGAGTGAGTGTGGAGGTGGCAGCAGTCTGAGAAAGCCACAAAGTGGCACAATGACAGAGTCCATAGGTGCGTGGCAGCAGCAGTAGCAGCATAAGGAGAAGGCCACCGAGTGACACAATGACCGAGTGTGGAGGTGGCAACAGTCTGAGGAAGCCACCAAGTGGCACAATGACAGAGCGTGGAGGTGGCGGCAGTATGAGGAGGCCACTGAGTGACACAATGACCAAGTATGAAGGAGGAAACAGTCTGAGGAAGCCACCAAGTGGGACAATGACAGAGTCTGGAGGTGGCAGCAGTATGAGTAGGCCACCGAGTGGCACAATGACTGAATGTGGAGGTGGCAGCAGTATGAAGAGGCCACAGAGTGGCACAATTTCAGAGTGTGAAGGAGGCGAAAGTGGCAACAGCATCAGGAGTAGGTCACAGAGTGTCATGACGATGAGAGATTGCAGAGGTGGCAGCAGCATGAGGAGGCCACAGAGTGGCACGATGACGAGAGATTGCGGAGGTGGCAGCAGCATGAGGAGACCAAAGAGTGGCCGATTCGTCTTTTCATTTATAGGTAATATGGGACAGAACAGAAGGTTAAAATTTCTCAACTTTATAAAGTGTTGCTTAAAACACGATTTACTGATACACTTTCTCCTGCACAAAAGGCTTGGCAAATTGATTGTCTATGAATTTCCCTCAAAGATTTGGATAATATATTGTTGAATTTAAGTCTACTTTCTTATCATTTTAACCAAGTTTTGGTTCAGTTTAATATATATTTCTTTTTCATATAATTCATTATTAATTAATCAGTTATACAAAAAGAAAGCTTTGCATTAAAAAAACATTATATCCACATGCATATACAAAGGTGTAAAAATATTCCTTTTTCTCATCATATCTCTATACCCACCCAAAATCCCTCCCCAACCCGACCACCCCCTAGAGAAAAGAAAAAAGGGACCCCTCTCCTACCCCCGTCTCTCTCCCCCCACCGTCCTCCCACCAGTGCTACCTCCCGTCTTAATCTTGAATTCATATCTCCCATGGCTTAACAAATGTCTCCATTTTTTTAGATCTTTTCACAGGCAGTTGAGCACTTTACCAGTGTCTCCCACATTTTGATAGTTGGGGTCCTTTTATCTACCTAGTTCTTAACTATGCATCTTCTCACCTGGAATAACAATTTGGCAGCAATATCTTGGGTCTGCACATTCCCTATATCCCCGTCTTACCCAAAATACACACTTCAAAACATTTTGGAATAGCAATCTGATGATATTTCCATATTTCCATAATTTTTGTATACTTGAATAGTTCTATGGAAGATGTATATCATCAGCCCCAACTTCGTCACATTTTTTACATTTAGAGTCCATTCACACGTCCGTAAGTGTCCGCAAAACACGGACACTGGCAAATTTAGTTCCGCAATTTGCCGACCGCAGATCTCTGCCACTATAAAAGAAAATGCCTAATCTTGCAATTGCGGACAAAAATAGGACATGTTCTATTGTTTTGCGGAAATGTAAATGCGGATGCGGAAGTGCATTTTTCATGGGGCTAGGGCTGCGTGAAAAATGCAGAATATAGAACATGCTGCGATTTTCACGTAACGCACAAGTGATGTGTGAAAAAAAACGCTCATGTACACAGACCAATTGAAATGAATGGGTCAGGATTCAGTGCGGAAAACTCGCTTGTGTGAAAGAGGACATCTGCTGTAAGGACAGCGTCCTGACAGTACCCCAAAAAGCCCTTTTTATGGCTGGTACATCAGCCTGCTTTTATTTATTTTTTCTATATATATATATATATATATATATATATATATATATATTGCAGTTGCCTGCCAGTGTGTGTCAGGCCCACAGACTGTACTGTGCCCACTGCCCACCACTCATATAGGGTGGCACAGTACCTTGCAGATAAAAAAGTCATTTCATTTTTACACTTTAATATAATTGCTGTTGCCTGCCAGTGTGTGTCAGGCCCACAGACTCAGACTGTACTGTGCCCACTGCCAGTGCCCAACACTCATATCGGGTGGCACAGTACCTTGTAGATAAAAAAGTCATTTAATTTTTGCCCTTTAATATAATTGCAGTTGCCTGCCAGTGTGTTTTAGGACCACAGACTGTACTGTGCCCACTGCCCACCACTCATATAGGGTGGCACAGTACCTTGCAGATAAAAAAGTCATTTCATTTTTACCCTTTAATATAATTGCAGTTGCCTGCCAGTGTGTGTCAGGACCACTGACTGTACTGTGCCCACTGCCAGTGCCCACCACTCATATCGGGTGGCACAGTACCTTGTAGATAAAAAAAGTCATTTAATTTTTACACTTTAATATAATTGCTGTTGCCTGCCAGTGTGTGTCAGGCCCACAGACTCAGACTGTACTGTGCCCACTGCCAGTGCCCACCACTCATATCGGGTGGCACAGTACCTTGTAGATAAAAAAAAAGTAATTTAATTTTTACACTTTAATATAATTGCAGTTGCCTGCCAGTGTGTGTCAGGCCCACTGACTGTACTGTGTCCACTGCCCACCACTGATATAGGGTGGCACAGTACCTTGCAGATAAAAAAAAGTCATTTCATTTTTACCCTTTATTATAATTGCAGTTGCCTGCCAGTGTGTGTCAGGCCCACAGACTGTAGTGTGCCCACTGCCAGTGCCCACCACTCATAAAAGGTGGCACAGTACCTTGCAGATAAAAAAGTCATTTAATTTTTACTCTTTAATATAATTGCAGTTGCCTGCCAGTGTGTGTCAGGCCCACAGACTGTACTGTGCCCACTGCCCACCGCTCATATAGGGTGTCACAGTACATTGCACGGCGCACGCGCAGTGACCTAAAATTCAAACGAAGCGGACCGAGCATGGGTCTTTTTCCATCTCCCGGTTCCAAAAATCTATTCACTGCACCGGCCCTGGCCCTGATAATAGACAAAACAGAGATTAAACTGATAGGAATAGTACTTAGTTAACACTAGTTGCATTGGTGGCAAATTCCATTGCAAGTGCCCAAAATTAGAAGGAAGCGGACAGAGCAAGCTTTTTTCTCTATCTCCACATGCAAGGATTCAATTCAATACACGTCCCCTGATAGGGGACTTAACAAAGATTAAAATGGTAAGAATAGTAGTTCACACTATTTGTATTGGTGGCACAGTACATTGCGCTGCGCACGCGCAGTGCCCCAAATTGGAAGTAAGAGGACCGACCAATCATCTTTTTCCATCTCCCGGTTCCTAAAATCTATTCGATATACGTCCCCTGATAGGGGATGTAACAGGGATTAAACTTATAGGAATAGTACTACTTAACACTCCACTCATATAGAGTGGCACAGTACATTGCACGGCTCACGCGCAGTGCCCCAAATTGGAAGGTAGAGGACCGACCAATCATCTTTTTCCATCTCCCGGTTCTTAAAATCTATTCCATACACCGGCCCCTGATAGGGGACAAAACAGAGATTAAACAGGTAAGAACAGATTTTTTTAATTAAAAAAAAAGAGGACAGCCTCTGCGGAGCTGGTTTTTTTTTGGCCTCGTTACTAAACGCTCATGCACAATGGCTGTAGGCCCATGCGTCTATTTGCAGAGGTGACAAACCTGGTCAGTCAAACCCAAGGCAACATCATTGACCGCATCCCATATGCGTTTTTTCTGGAGCATGCCCTGCGAAGAGTGCTGGATCAGGCCGTAGATGAGCATGAAGAGGAAGAGTTGTGGTCACCATCACCACCAGAAGCAGCCTTGTTGTCGTCGATTGCTGGACCTGCGGCAACGCAGAGAGAGGAGTCTGAAGAAGAGGAGTCAGAGGAGGAAGGTGGCTTTGAGGAGGTGGAATACCAACCACACCAGGCGTCCCAGGGGGCTTGTTGTCACCTTTCAGGGACCCTTGGTGTTGTACGTGGCTGGGTGGAGGAAGAGACCTTCAATGACGTCAGTGAGAACAAGGAACGGGACATGGCTAGCTTGGTTTCCAACCTTGTGCAGATGGGGAGTTTGCGGTTGTGCAAATGGACTGTTTGTGGTTGTTTGCGGTGGATTAAAAGGGGAGTTTGGTCTGTCAATGTCTGTAAAGTGGGCGTAACCCTTACGCTACCTGATCGATACAACATCATACCTGATCGTATACACACACTGGATGTTTTAAAGCATGTTATTCCAAACTATTTAGGATTGTTAGGTGATTTATCCCCTTTATGGCTTTAAACCCGACTCTGCGTCAACTACGTAATTTTCCATGGGAGTTTTGCCATGGATCCCCCTCCGGGATGCCACAGTCCAGGTGTTAGTCCCCTTGAAACAACTCTTCCATCACTATTGTGGCCAGAAAGAGTCCCTGTGGGTTTTAAAATCCGCCTGCCTATTGTAGTCTATGGCGGTTCGCCCAGTTCGCCCGTTTGCGAACATTTGCGGAAGTTCGCGTTCGCCGTTTGTGAAAGGAAAATTTTATGTTCGCGACATCTCTATTTGCATTTACACATAAATAATTCAAAACAGATTTTACCGCATAAAAGTGCAGCGCGTAATGCCGAATACAAGTTTTATCTCCACCGAAATAATTCAAAGAAGATCTTAGCGCATATAAGTGCAGCGCTTAACGTAGAATACAAGATTTTTGTCCACCGAAATAATTCAAAAAAGATTTTACTGCATATAACTGCAGCGCTTAATAATGAATACAAGATTTTTTCCACCTAAATATTTAAAAAAAGATTTTACCGCTTATAAGTGCAGAGCTTAATGCTGAATACAAGTTTTTTCTCCACCGAAAAAATTACAAAAAGATTTTATCGCATATAACTGCAGCGTTGAACGCCGAATATTTTTTCTACTGATATATGCCACTAAAGGCTTTACCACATATAACTGAAACAGTGAACGCCGAATATATTTTTCTTTTTCCACGTATATACGCCACTAAAGGCTTTTCAACAGAAGGGTTATAGGCTATCAGTTTCAAAAAAACAACGGCGCCTGAGGCAGAGTGATCTGAAGTAAATGGGACGTAGTGGAGGAAGTAGGTCTGCGCTGGAAGAACGAGAGGTGGTCCTTGTGCGGTTTCTGTGCTGCAGAAAAATCCCCATAGTGTCCAGTAAGCAATACCGCAGATAGATGCGGGATAGTATGAATTAGTTAGCATTTTTGTGCAGGGCTACTGCATACTGTATTCACCTGTATTTGTGCTCCGCTCTTATGGACGTCATCACGTAAGCGCTCAGTGTGTGAAACGTAAATACAAAATTTCAACACAAGGTATTCAGTCCATACCGCAAAAGGAACTTTCCCACATATAACTGCTGCGCTGAACGCTGAATATATCTTGATTTTTGTACAGAAATACGCCACTGAAAGCTTTACCACATATAACTGCAACAGTGAACGCTGAATATATTTTTCTTTTTCTACTGATATACAACAATAAAGGTTTTTTTAGATATAAGTGCAGCAGCGAATGGTGAATGTATATTTCTTTTTCTACTGATATACATCACTAAAGGTTTTTCAAAATATAAATGCAGGAGCGAATGGCGAATGTATATCACTTTTTCTACTGCTATATGTGAATAAAGGTTTTCCAAGATATAAGTGCAGCAGTGAACTGAGAATATATTTTTCTTGTAGCACTGAAATACGCCCCTATATGCTTTCACCAGAAATAACTGCACAAGTGATCTGAGAAAATATATTTCTTGTTGGACTGAAATAGGCCACTATACGCTTTCACCAGAAATCACTGCAACACTGCAGTGCGTATATATATTTTTCTTTCTTACTGTAACAGGCCCCTATACCCTTTCATCAGAAATAACTGCACAAGTGACCCGAGAATATATATTTCTTGTTGGACAGAAAAAGGCCACTATATGCTTTAACCAGAAAACAATAAAAAAATGGAGGGCGTCTATATTTTTCTTGTAGTACTGGAATATGAAATTTATCAATAAAGACGAAAGTGACTGCTAAAATATAATATTTATTAGTATGCTGATAAAATCATACCCGAATTTTAAACAAAATCCCACTTAAATGGACACATGAGGTATGGGCAGGGTATGTCGGGTGGGAGGTGTCACGGGGAAGCTGGGCACTGTGCCCAGAGGTATATAGTGGCTGTCCCTTCCACTGCCCCTCACTAATCCTGCGCCCGAAGGCAACCCCTGATGGTGGGGTCCCCCCGTCCTCGTGCCTACCCTAAATTGCCCTTGGCATAACCCTATACCTCACAGCCATGAATGATAAACATAAATGTGCAATATTTTATATTTAATATAGCAACATCAGCCACAGTCGGCATCATATATAACAAAACAAAAAAGGCTTATTATCTCTGTATGATTGGATACATATACTTAGCCCCAACGCGTTTCCCCCAGCAACCGTGGGTTCATCAGGGGGCAGTGAAGCAGATGATATAGTAAAGATCCTTGGAATGCACCGTCACAGTAGATACTCAGTTAGTAGAGAACAGGGACGCTGATATGGATATTCAGGCCCACGATCATCTCAATAGACGGACAGTATTCCCAAGGTGGAGGTGACTGATATTGCACCAGCCATTCATGGCTGTGAGGTATAGGGTTATGCCAAGGGCAATTTAGGGTAGGCACGAGGACGGGGGGACCCCACCATCAGGGGTTGCCTTCGGGCGCAGGATTAGTGAGGGGCAGTGGAAGGGACAGCCACTATATACCTCTGGGCACAGTGCCCAGCTTCCCCGTGACACCTCCCACCCGACATACCCTGCCCATACCTCATGTGTCCTTTTAAGTGGGATTTTGTTTAAAATTCGGGTATGATTTTATCAGCATACTAATAAATATTATATTTTAGGAGTCACTTTCGTCTTTATTGATAAGTACTGGAATATGACCCTATACGCTTTCACCAGAAATGACTGCAAACGTGCAGTGCGTATATATTTTTTGTATTACTGAAACACCGCCCTATACTCTTTCACCAGAAATGACTGCAAATGATTTTAGCGTAAATAACAACAAAATGGACCTGTGTATATATTTATCTTTTTCCACAGATAAAAGCCACTAAAGGCTTTTCAACATAGCACTTACACCCCAATGACTAATTACTGGAATGACAGAGCTGTATTATGAGACTATCTGGATCCCAGTAATGTTTCCCTTCACTTTTAAAACGCTTTTTTTTCACAATGAGGATTTTCCTATGACTCTCCCTAGCATCTGCACAGTCACTCACTGCCTGTAAAATGATTCCTCTCACTATCATTTCCCTACACTTGTAAATCGCTTTTTTTCACAATGAGGATTTTTTTATGACTCTCCCTAGCATCTGCACACGTTTCTCCCTGCCTGTATAATGATTCCTTGCACTATCCTTTCCCTTCACTTGTAAATATTTTTTTTTTTACAATGAGGAAAAATCTTTATTGACGTATAGCAGTAGAAAAAAAAAATTCAGCGTTCACTGTTGCAGTTATATGAGGAAATATAAAGAAAAATAAAAATATATTCAGCGCTGTAGTCATAAGTGGGAAATTCCTTTTTCATCTATGGACCGAATTACCGTATGTTGTGGTGAAATTTTGTATTTACGTTTCACACACTGCTCCCTTACGTGAAGACGTCTATAAGAGTGGTGCACCAATATAGGTGAATACATTACTGACCTTACACAAAAATGCAAACTAATTCACACCAGCCCGCATCTATCTGCGATATTGCTTACTGGACACTACAGGGACTTTTCTGCAGCACAGAAACCGCACAGGGACCTTGTCTCGCTCTTCCAGCGTGGGCCTACTTCTTCCGCTATGTCCCGTTCATGTCAGATCACTCCGCCTCAGGTAGTGTCGTTTTTTTAAAACTGACAGACAGCCTATTACCCTCTGTTGAAAAGCCTTTAATTGGCGTATATACGAGGAAAAAGAAAAATATGTTTTGGCGAATTTAATTAGACTTTCTTATAATTTTAATCAAGTTTTGGTTCAATTTAATATAAAATATTTAATGAATATTACTAATAAGCATTACATGTTGCCTGAGACAAAACACCAATAATGTATACACAACCACACATTAAAGTACCAACATTACATCTTTATTGTTAGAATACATTAATAAATAGACATAAATACATGAAAATATGCAGAAGATGCAAAATATGGAACAAGAAGGGGCCCCGGGTTCAATTAAAAAAGGAAGACCGTATATTTACCAACCTACTCAATAAATACCATAGGGGCCTGTTTACACTCACTACAGGATCCCACCGCAAAGCTGCTCGCTAATAAAGAGGCCACAAATCACCGTATTAGATGCTGTTAAACCCTATTGGTCCGGTGGAAAATCACCACCAATATGGCCCACATACCCAAAACTATAGAGGCGTGTGGACACTTGCATACGCTACAGGATCCCACCACACAGCATCATAATAGTGCAATAACAGATCATAGAAAATAGCAGCGATAACACGTAATAGTTGTAATCAAACAGGATTTTTTGGGTATGTGGTCCATATTGGTGGTGATTTTTCACCGACCAATAGGGTTCAACAGCATCTAATACGGTGATTTGTGGCCTCTATATTAGCTAGCAGCTTTGAACAGTTTCAATTGCCTATATATTAGGGGATGCACCTGTTGTGCTTAAATGCACCCTACTATTTGATTACAATTAATATGTGTTATTGCTGCTATTTTCTATGGCCTGCTATTGCACTATTATGACGCTGTGTGGTAGGATCCTGTAGCAAGTGTCCAGAGGCCCCTATGGTATTTATTGAGTAGGTTGGTAAATATATAGTCTTCCTTTTTAACTTGAACCCTGGGCCCCTCTTGAGTGTGGGGGACCTTCTTGTTCCATATTTTGCATCCCCTGCATATTTTCATGTATTTATGTCTATTTATTAATGTATTCTAACAATAGAGATGTAATCTTGGTACTCCAATGTGTGGTTGTGTGTACATTATTGGCGTTTTGGTTTGTTCCCACACATATAAAAAAAATTCTAGTTATATGGTGGATAAATGTTGCCTAAGACAGGAGAGAATCGGCCAGTCTTCTGTTTATTCAAGGAAGTGGTGTTGTGATGGAGAAAGCATGCAAAGAATCCTGTCAAGATTGCTGCAAGTGCGGTATTTTCTGCTCATCGACCAAGATACTTCTGGGGGCAACCTGCCTGGCATGAATAGGCCTCCAGTAGTTACAGACAATGAGAATACAAAGGTTCAAGATAGCTTGGAGCCCGGAAGAGTCGCAAAGTTAGTCAAGATTCAAACCACCAACCAGACCCCTGTCTCATCGTCCGGTGAAAACATCACAGGTTCCCAGTCATCATGGAAATCAAAAGGAAGGCATCTGTGGTGTACATGATGGAGAGGGTCTTTGTATTCCCCTTGCACTATACGGACGTCTCCCGACAGCTGCTCCTTGGAAGGTCATGGAGCGTCCCGGTCTATTCGTCCCACTGAAGGATTATTTTGAAAGTTTTTAGAAGCCGACACGCCCCCCCCCCCCCCATGCAGATTTATCATGGACACACCGAATTTTACAATTTTAAATTATTTTCTGCATTAGCAATACTGATGGAGTATTGAGTAAATGCTGACTGAGTGAAGGCGTATGCTCCACAGACAGGATCTGTTTTTTGTTGGTTATTGTTCTGACAGATCAGAGGAAGGGCCAAATAATCAGTAACGTCAACACAAAATTACTGCTGACACCCTCTCCACTCTGTCGGGACTCTGTATAAGCATTTAATAGAACAGGTTCTGTAGACATCTATATGGAATCAGCTGACGACGGTGTAAAAGGAGTGCGCTTCTTCTTGACACTAACATGGACCTGTAAGGCTGAGTTCATACTTGAGTTATTTGGTCAGTTTTGGCCCCGTGACTGCCCAAATAAGTGAAGTGTGCAGTGATTCTAAAGCGACGCCTGTCATCTGCATGTCATACTGAATCATAGTTTCATTTCACTACCCCAGCAGACTCCCTATGTGTGTTACTGCAAGGCACAGTGTTCTACACCCCTATAAAGGCTCCCTGTAGCCCAGAAATAGCAGTTTTTATCCTAATTCGCTGCAAATATACTCGGATCGAAGCAAACTTTTTCTGAAAATTCGGCGAACAGCCGAATCAAATTTTTGAGAAATTCGCTCATTTCTAGTGAAGTCTATAGTAATAGCATTCATGGTCCTCCAGGTATCTACTAAGTAGTTTTCCCTTAACACTCTTTGAATAGCTCCAAACGTTCTCTGTGAAGCAGCTGAAGCCCTAGTAAGTGTCTACCATTGGATTTAGGGAAATATTTAAATCCCCTCCTACCAACCAAACTCCCTTAGCAAATTGGTGGAACTTAGATAGTATATTTTTGATCCATTTATGTTGTCTACTATTAGGAGCGTATAAGCCTGCCAAAGAGATCATAACATGGACAATTTTGCCTTTGACAAAAAATAGAACGTCCATCAGGGTCTGTTTGTATCAGAATGGATTCAAAGTGTGACATGTTTAGCTATACTGACCCCTCTTGCAGCCATTCTATAGGCAGAATAAGACCATTGGGCATAGTAGTTGTGTAATAGGGTTTGAAGCTTATTCATTTTCAGTTGAGCAGGAAGACTTGCTCAAGAGAGTGAGAACCTGAGATTGTTTTTGTGGATTATCCAAACATCTGACATTAAAATACATGGCTATTATGGTTGCCATGACTCCAGGTTGCTTTGGTTAGTGTGATCAGGTAAGTGGCTCATTCCAGACGTGACCTGAACAATAGCATGGAACATTGGCACAACAGAAAATCCCATAAACAACAGATCCAAACTCAATCTTAGAATAGCATTAAACATAACTATCCATATGATGGATCTCAGTCTGAAAATATGCTGAAGAGGCATGGTATAACACCAAAACTCCACAGCAGAGGTGTACAGGGGCAGAGGGTGAGTGGAATACATCCTGATCTGGCACCGTAGACCTGTGCCCCATACTATTCACAGTCCAACCAGAAAATAGTTGAGTTTGATCCAGTCGGAGAGTATGACTGTCATAAAGGAGAGATAATAATAGGAAAACCAAATGAACAGAACAGTGGAAAGTTACAAAAACTAGAAATAGAGTAGATATGCCCTGAAGACCTGAAACACAGTTGCCTTAACTTTGCATTTCTTGGGTGGAAATTGTGGTGAAATCTTAAGGTGTAATCTCTGCTCTGAAAACTGCACAGCCGCAAACGTGCACAGTGCAGTGAGGAGATTCACCTGAGTCAGCCTCTGGTAACCTGCACTAAAATGACTGAAGGCCATTGTGATAAGGAGGAAAGGTGGGGACCAGATGAGATAGAACAGAGCCATGTGCCGTGAGAAAGTCCTGGTTAGCTTCTTCGACCCAATGACCCAGTGCCATCATATCTTGCCTTATATCTTTAAGTTATTGTAGCAGAGGAGCCAGCACTTAAAAAAGAAAGTCATTCAGAAAGAATCTTGTTAGCATAGCATTGTCCCCAAGCTGTAAGTCCTCTCTGGTATCCCGCAGGTCACTTGCTCCAGCGTTTTCATCCTCTGACTTGCAGCACCATCTTGTCTATACATGCCGGGGAGAGCGCAAGCCTCTTTCTCACGAATCGATTCATCTCTGCCTGTCCTTTTTTGTGCTTTGGGGTCACAGGATGTTCCCTGGGCCTTCCTCTTCCGATTTTGACGATAGTGGTTGGTCTTTGGATGTCTTAAAATAAGTAAGTACGGGTCTATGTAGCAGGAGCTCCACTTCAGAGCTCCGTCTCGCTCAGAGGTCAGGCTCTAGCCCATATTAATAAAACCTTTCAAAGTGATTTAAGGCTCTATCGCTATGTTCTTATGGAACCCTGCCATCTGCCATCTCACTTTCAACCAAAGACTCCCCCAATCACCATATGGGGGGTGTTGGTCCACCCCTGTTTCAGTTGCAGACATTAGCCCTGGATATCTGCTTTTTGAAACAGCTGGAAGCTGGTGACCATGGTGTCCGCTTCACTCTGGAGTGGAAGCCATTTTTAAAGTCCCTACCACTGACATAAAGATCACATTGCAAACTTCTAATGCAATTATTCCCCTCAAACACCACCAATATAATGATACAGGAAAGGCAGTAATATTTCTATCTAAGGTGTAATTTAATTCAATTTCCCTGGTCTAAAAAATTGTGTTATTGCCGTAAAATACTTTTGCTATATAATGCAGGGCTGGCTAACCTGCGGCTCTCCAGATGTTTTAAAACTACAACTCCCAGCATGCCCAGACAGCTTACAGATATCAGCCTACAGCAGGGCATGGTGGGAATTTTAGTTTTACAACATCTGGAGAGCCGCAGGTTGGCCAGCCTTGCTATAATGTTTTACTTTTTTTTTTTTTGAACATTAGATTTTTATTAGATTTTGAAATTAAAAAGGTTACAGATATAGCTCGAGTCAGTACAAAGGTAAAATAGTAATTACCATAATAATAATAATGTCAAGTTGGAGACAATTACTGATGTGCAGTGAGTACCAACATAAAACAGTAAGCCAAGCGTTAATTTCAACATGAAACTTTTTCATGCATAGTTGAAAATATACACACACTAATAAGAGTGCGAATCGCAATGGTAGAGATTTAGGATCTGATGGAAGCATTTAGAGGAATCATACATTTGCTATGATTGAGCCATATTTCCCACTTCAGAGAAAATGAAGCTTTGGAATCTCTAGAGGAGGCCATAAACCTTCATATAAGCAGCTATTATCCAGTTCTCTGAGAATTCTGTTGAAATTTGGTAGATCACTCGATTTCCAACAGGATGCTATTTTGGAACGGGTTGCAAATATAGTGTGGCATATTATCGACCTTATGTGAATGGGAAGAGTTCTGAGACCCATAGACAACAAAGCCATCTTAGGTGAAGGTTTAATAGGAGTTGAAGAGACAGAAGAAATAAAATCAAAAACTAGACACCATAGTTTTTTAACCGGAGGGCATTCCCACCACATGTGGAAGTAAGTGCCTGGAGCTTTATTACATCTCCAACAGATTATGGATTGATCAGGAAAATTTTGTTAAGTGATTGAGGTGTTTTGTACCATCTATATAGAATTTTTCTAGCTCCTTCAAGATGGTCTGAACACCTCGATAATTTAGAGACACAAGTAAAAGTTTCATTCCACTCTGAATCTGATATGGTAGAATCTAGGTCCGAATTCCAAAGGTCAAATATATTTGCTAAAGGATTAAGAGTAGAGTTGAGCGAACACCTGGATGTTCGGGTTCGACGAGTTCGGCCGAACTTTCGAAAAATGTTCGGGTTCGGGATCCGAACTCGACCCGAACTTCATCCCGAACCCGAACCCCATAGAAGTCAATGGGGACCCGAACTTTTGGGCACTAAAAAGGCTGTAAAACACACCCGGAAAGGGCTAGAGGGCTGCAAAAGGCAGCAAAATGTAGTTAAATCCCCTGCAAACAAATGTAGATAGGGAAATGATGAGTTAACATAAAATAAATAAAAATTAAACAATATTAATTGGAGTGAGGTCCCATAGCACAGAATCAGGCTTCAAGTCACCCACCAATGGAGAAGGTCACTTACTATTATTTTGACCACAGCACCCAGACAAAGGAGAGAGGTCCCACAGCAGAGAACCAGGCATCATATCACCCACCACAGGAGTAGGCCACCATTTAGTTACTTTGACCCCTACACCCAGACGGAGGAGAGAGGTTACACAGCAGAGAATCAGGCATTTAGATCACCCACCACAGGAGTAGGCCCCCATTGAATCAGACCCTGGCAACCATGTCAGATGGCACAACCATCAGCTTTATATCAATCAGCACAGGAGAAGGCGACTTTGAAAGACTTTGACCCCTACACCCAGATGGAGGAGAGAGGTTTCACAGCAGAGAATCAGGCATCATATCAACCACCACAGGAGAAGCCACCATTTGAATTAGACCCTGCAACCATGTGAGATGGCCACAGCACCATCAGCTTCATATCATCCAGCACAGGAGAAGGCTACTTTGAGAGACTTTGACCCCTACACCCAGATGGAGGAGAGAGGTTTCACAGCAGAGAATCAGGCATCATATCAACCACCACAGGAGAAGCCACCATTGAGTTACTTTGACCCCTGCACCCAGGAAGAGGAGAGAGGCCCCACAGCACATATTCTGGCATCATATCAGCCACCACAGGAGAAGCCACCATTGAGTTACTTTGACCCCTGCACCCAGGAAGAGGAGAGAGGCCCCACAGCACATATTCTGGCATCATATCACCACCACAGGAGAAGCCACCATTGAGTTACTTTGACCCTGCACCCAGGCAGAGGAGAGAGGCACACAGCACATATTCAGGCATCATATCACCCACCACAGGAGAGGCCACCATTGATTACTTGGACCCAGACAAGAGGAGAGAGGCACCACAGCACATATTCTGGCATCATATCAGCCACCACAGGAGAAGCCACCATTGAGTTACTTTGACCCCTGCACCCAGGAAGAGGAGAGAGGCACCACAGCACATATTCTGGCATCATATCAGCCACCACAGGAGAAGCCACCATTGAGTTACTTTGACCCCTGCACCCAGGAAGAGAGAGAGGCACCACAGCACATATTCTGGCATCATATCAACCACCACAGGAGAAGCCACCATTGAGTTACTTTGACCCCTGCACCCAGGAAGAGGAGAGAGGCACCACAGCACATATTCTGGCATCATATCAGCCACCACAGGAGAAGGCCCCCATTGAATCATTGACCCTGGCAACCATGTCGAGATAGAGGCACACAGCCATCAGCTTCTATATCAATCAGCACAGGAGAAGGCGACTATTGAAAGACTTTGACCCCTACACCCAGATGGAGGAGAGAGGTTTCACAGCAGAGAATCAGGCATCATATCAACCACCACAGGAGAAGCCACCATTGAGTTACTTTGACCCCTGCACCCAGGAAGAGGAGAGAGGCACCACAGCACATATTCTGGCATCATATCAGCCACCACAGGAGAAGCCACCATTGAGTTACTTTGACCCCTGCACCCAGGAAGAGGAGAGAGGCCCCACAGCACATATTCTGGCATCATATCAGCCACCACAGGAGAAGCCACCATTGAGTTACTTTGACCCCTGCACCCAGGAAGAGGAGAGAGGCCCCACAGCACATATTCTGGCATCATATCAACCACCACAGGAGTAAGCCACCATTGAGTTACTTTGACCCTGCACCCAGGAAGAGGAGAGAGGCCCCACAGCACATATTCTGGCATCATATCACACACCACAGGAGAAGGCCTCTTTCAGTGATTTAGGCCTTTGGACCCAGACAGAGGAGAGAGGTCAGAGATTAGCTTCATATCCCCCAGCACAGCAGAAGACCGCTTTATTTGACTTAGGCCTCAGCACCCAGACAGAAGACAGAGGTAGCATGGCAGAGGTTATGGCTTCATGTCACCCGTTAGTTTAACCGGCCACTTTCATCTGGTTAGGCCCCGGCGCCCAGACAGAGAAGAGTTTCATTCAACTGTGGGTTTCATAAAATTTGTATCAAATAAAGAAGTGGCCCGTAGCACAACAAGACATGTTTTAGGCAGTTAATAAGGACTACTCTGCACAAGGGAGGGACAGGTCCTGTGGGATCCATGCCTGGTTCATCTTTATGAAGGTCAGCTTGTCCACGTTGGCTGTGGACAGGCGGCTGCGCTTGTCAGTAATGACGCCCTGCCGTGCTGAATACGCTGCTCAGATAAAACGCTGGCCGCCGGCAGGAAAGCACCTCCAAGGCATAACATGCTAACTCTGGCCACGTGGACAATTTCGAAACCCAGTAGTTGAATGGGGCCGAACCATCCGTCAGGATGTGGAGGGGTGTGCAGACATACTGTTCAACCATGTTAGTGAAATGCTGCCTCCTGCTAACACGTCCCGTATCAGGTGTCGGTGCAGATAGCTGTGGCGTGAGACAAAACTTTTCCACATTTCTGCCATGCTAACCCTGCCCTCAGATGAGCTGGGCCGTGACACAGCTGCATGGCTGACCTCTTGCCACTCCTCTGCCTTCACCTTCCACCTGTTCCCCTGTGACATGTGGGAATGCTCA
The DNA here is from genome assembly GCA_033119425.1 of Bufotes viridis. Taxonomy (NCBI): domain Eukaryota; kingdom Metazoa; phylum Chordata; class Amphibia; order Anura; family Bufonidae; genus Bufotes; species Bufotes viridis. Next base: position 587,264,108 of record CM065590.1, read on the forward strand.
AGAGCGCCTATCAGCGCAGTGCTTGTACTGCAAGCATCTTACGGTCGCGCTCCAGTTCAGGAATTAAAGTGGGCACATTGTCTTTATACCGGGATCCAGCAGGGTGGCCACCCAGTAGTCTGCACACGTTAAAACGTGGGCAACTCTGCTGTCGCTAAGCAGGCATTGGAGCATATATTCGCTCATGTGGGCCAGGCTACCCATGGGTAAGGACAAGCTGTCCTCTGTGGGAGGCGATCGTCATCAGTCCACCGTATCCCCCAGCCACGCACCAGTGATGGGCCTGGGCTGCCACCCCGCTGTGAACTTGCGCCATCCTCGTCCCTCCACCTCCTCCTCCTCATCCTCCTCGTCCTCCAGTACAGTGCCTTGGCTGGCGACTTGTGAACCTGTCCTCTGCTGCTTAAACAAACCTCCCTCTGAGCCAATTCGAACAGACTGGCCCGAAAGTGTTAGAAACGAGCCCTCATCCTCCTCCTCCTCCTCCACCTGGGCCACCTCCCCTAACATCATTGCCCTAAGTGTTTCTCAAGGAGACATAGAAGTGGTATTGTAACGCTGATAACAGTGTCATCGCCACTGGCCATGTTGGTGGAGTACTCGAAACAGCGCAGCAGGGCACACAGGTCTCGCATGGAGGCCCAATCATTGGTGGTGAAGTGGTGCTGTTCGGCAGTACGACTGACGCGAGCGTGCTGCAGCTGAAACTCCACTATGGCCTGCTGCTGCTCGCACAGTCTCTCCAGCATGTGCAAGGTGGAGTTCCACCGGTGGGCACGCCGCATATGAGGCGGTGAGCGGGAAGGCCGAGTTCCGCTGTAGCGCAGACAGTGCAGCAGCGGCAGGATGTGAACGGCGGAAGCGCGCACAGACGGCCCGCACTTTATGCAGCAGCTCTGACATGTTGGGGTAGTGGTGAATGAACCTCTGCACCACCAAGTTCAGCACATGCGCCAGGCAAGGGATGTGCGCCAAACCGGCTAGTCCCAGAGCTGCCACGAGATTTCGCCCATTATCGCATACCACCAGGCCTGGCTTGAGGCCCACCGGCAGAAACCACTCGCCGGTCTGTTGTTCAATACCCCGCCACAACTCCTTTGCGCTGTGGGGCCTGTCCCCAAACATATGAGTTTCAGAATGGCCTGCTGACGTTACCCCGGGCTGTGCTGAAGTTGGTGGTGAAGGTGTGTGGCTGACCGGATGAGCTGGTGGAAGCAGTGGAGGAGGAAGCCGAGTAGGAGGAGGAGGCTACAGGAGGCAGAGAATGATGCCCTGCGATCCTAGGGGGCGGAAGGACGTGCGCCAAGGAACTGTCCGCCGGGGCCCAGCCGCCACTACATTCATCCAGTGTGCAGTTAGTGAGATATAGCGTCCCTGGCCGTGCTTACTGGTCCACGTATCTGTGGTTAGGTGGACCTTGCCACAAATGGCGCTGCGCAGTGCACACTTGATTTTATCGGACACTTGCATGTGCAGGGAAGGCACGGCTGTCTTGGAGAAGTAGTGGCGGCTGGGAACCACATACTGCGGGACAGCCATGGCCATCAGCTGTTTGAAGCTGTCTGTGTCCACCAGCCGGAATGACAGCATTTCAAAGGCCAGCAGTTTAGAAATGCTGGCGTTCAGGCCAAGGGCCTCGAGGGTGACTCGGGGGAATTTGCGCTTCCTCTCTAAGGTTTGAGATATTGAGAGCTGAACGCTGCTGTGTGATATAGTGGAGACGCTAGTTGACGGTGGCGGTGGTGGTGGTGTCGGTGGCACATCCTCTGTTTGCTGCTCGGCAGGTGGCAACATTCCTCTCGAGGCGGAAGCCGAGGCAGCAGCGGTAGAGGGAGCAGGGGGAGCCTCAGCGAGTGCCTGGTTTTTAAGGTGTGTACCCCACTGCAGTTCATGCTTTGCATGTAGATGCCTGGTCATGCAGGCTGTGCTGAGGTTCAGAACGTTAATGCCTCGCCTCAGGCTCTGATGGCAGAGCGTGCAAGTCACTCGGGTCTTGTCGGTAGGACATTGTTTAAAGAAGTGCCATGCCAGGGAACTCTTTGAAGCTGCCTTTGTGGGGCTGGGTCCCTGTTGGCGATGTCCAGTAGCAGGCGAACTCTGGGGCGGCGGCTCGTCTGCTTTGGCCCCCTGCTCCTCTTTTTGGCTTCGCTGTTGTCTCGGTCTCACCACTACCTCTTCCTCTGAACTGTGAAAGTCATCGCCACGACCTTCAGTCCATGTGGGGTCTAAGACCTCATCGTCCTCTGCATCGTCTTCCACCCAGTCTCCCTCCCTGACCTCCTCCTGTTCAGTCTGCACACTGCAAAAAGACGCGGCAGTGGGCACCTGTGTTTCAGCCATCATCAGAGAGTCGGTGACTCTGCTGTGGTGGTATTCCCATGTCCTCTTCATCTGGAGACATAAGTGGTTGTGCGCCAGTGCATGGTATGTCTTCCTCCACTGGGGAAGGGCTAGGTGGACGCCCCTGGGAAACCCTGGAAGCAGAGTCTTCAAACAGAAGAAGAGACTGCTGCATAACTTGTGGCTCAGACCGTTTCCCTGATATGCTTGGGGGTGATGTGACAGACTGATGGGCTTGGTTTTCAGGTGCCACCTGTGCGCTTCCGCAGAAGACTGGGTGGAAGACCATGTGGTGAACGTGCTGGAAGCACTGTCGGCCACCCAATCGATTAATGCCTGTACCTGCTCAGGCCTTACCATCCTAAGAGCGGCATTGGGCCCCACGAGATATTGCGGTACATTCTGCCGGCTAGTTGAGGGAGTTCGCTCCCTACTGTGTGCGCCTGGGGCCGAACGGCCACGCCCTCTACCAGCAACAGAGGCTCCACGGACACCACCACGACCGCGCCCTCGTCCCTTAATAGTATTTTTCTTCATTGTTGCGATTCAACTCGCACCACAATGAAATATATTATTTTTTATAAGCAAAATCCCTCACTGGAATACTTTCAGTCTTTTGACTGTATGGATTACAGATGGAATGACTGTTATATGTGAGTACCGCTTTCTTTGACAGATTCTAGTATGGGTACATATATGTTTTCCCAACCCCAGCACATTAGTTTGCTAATTCCAGATGTATGAAACGCAGGCCTAACTGTATCTAGTATATTGAACGCCAGATAAACTAACTTGGCCTTTTTTAAATAAAAAATTCCCTCACTGGAATACTTTCAGTCTTTTGACTGTATGGATTACAGATGGAATGACTGTTATATGTGAGTACCGCTTTCTTTGACAGATTCTAGTATGGGTACATATATGTTTTCCCAACCCCAGCACATTAGTTTGCTAATTCCAGATGTATGAAACGCAGGCCTAACTGTATCTAGTATATTGAACGCCAGATAAACTAACTTGGCCTTTTTTAAATAAAAAATTCCTCACTGGAATACTTTCAGTCTTTTGACTGTATGGATTACAGATGGAATGACTGTTATATGTGAGTACCGCTTTCTTTGACAGATTCTAGTATGGGTACATATATGTTTTCCCAACCCCAGCACATTAATTTGCTAATTCCAGATGTATGAAACGCAGGCCTAACTGTATCTAGTATATTGAACGCCAGATAAACTAACTTGGCCTTTTTTAAATAAAAAATTCCCTCACTGGAATACTTTCAGTCTTTTGACTGTATGGATTACAGATGGAATGACTGTTATATGTGAGTACCGCTTTCTTTGACAGATTCTAGTATGGGTACATATATGTTTTCCCAACCCCAGCACATTAGTTTGCTAATTCCAGATGTATGAAACGCAGGCCTAACTGTATCTAGTATATTGAACGCCAGATAAACTAACTTGGCCTTTTTTAAATAAAAAATTCCCTCACTGGAATACTTTCAGTCTTTTGACTGTATGGATTACAGATGGAATGACTGTTATATGTGAGTACCGCTTTCTTTGACAGATTCTAGTATGGGTACATATATGTTTTCCCAACCCCAGCACATTAGTTTGCTAATTCCAGATGTATGAAACGCAGGCCTAACTGTATCTAGTATATTGAACGCCAGATAAACTAACTTGGCCTTTTTTAAATAAAAAAAATTCCCTCACTGGAATACTTTCATGGCTTTTCACTGTATGGATTACAGGTGGACTGGTATTAGTAGGGGTGACACAAGCACACCCAAGTCCCTGATGTAGGATTTCTATGGCACAGACCACTATTACAAGTGATTAATGGACGTTGGGAGAGATTGTGCTGCAGCACTAGTCCCAAGATGGCCGCCTATCAGCCCAGTAACATGTGCCACAAAATGGTCTGCACAACCTTTAAAAAAATAGCCTTGGACTGTGCTGCTAAATCGCTATTGGTCTGAATCCCAGGTGTAGATGTCTGACTTGTTTGGAGCTTTGAATGCACACTGTGGCAGCTTCTGCTGCAGCACTACAAGTCGCAAAATGGCGGCCGGCGGTCAGCCCAGGTACATGTGGATGGAAAATCACTCTGGCCACTCTAAAAATAGCCAATCCCTATCAAAAAGCAGCTCAGCTGCAGTTGTTCAGATGAATCACAGGTGGAGGAGAGAAATTTGCTTCCAGTTATTCAATTATCCCTGCCTATTCTCGCCCTAGCATCAGCTGCGCTCTATCCCTGTTCTATTCACATCGGGAGTGAGCACGTCCCGACGTGCGCACAAGCTTATAAAGAGGCTGAGTCACATGCTGCACTTGGCCAATCACAGCCTTGCCAATAGTAGGCATGGCTGCGATGGCATCTTAGGGCAAGTAGTATGATGCATGTTGATTGGCTGCTTTGCAGCCTTTCAAAATGCGCCAAAATACATGCCGAACGACGAACCCGAACCCGAACTTTTTTGAAAATGTCCGGGTTCGGGTCCGGGTCCCGGACACCCCAAAATTCGGTACGAACCCGAACGATGCTCGAACTGTTCGCTCAACACTAATTAAGAGCAGATTATTTTAAAAATTGATATCCTTTCATTATAACTCTATTAGTAGGTTTGGTCGAGTGAAGCCATTCGAATAGAGGGGATTTAGATGGGATAAACATAAAAGTTTTAGGAGACTGCAATAAATGCCTTATTCTTAGGTATTTGTAGAAAACTTTGTTGAGAATACCATACTCGTTATGAATCTAAGAAGCAAATTTGATGAATATGCCATCCTTCCAGAGTTGTGAGATATTGGTAATACCTAGAGTATCCCATTTTTCAATGTGTAAATCTGGGAGTGCTATATCACATATCTGGGGCTGAAGAAATAGAGGTAGGGACTTTTTTCTCTATTCTGGCTAGAGGGTACCACATCTTATTATTGCTGTCAGAGTGGATAAGGGCGGTACATGTTTAGGGCCGAAAGCAGCTGTAGATGATAGATGTAATGATACATTGGATGTCCCTAGAAAATGTTTTTGAGGGAACATTTAGTCCACCTGAGGTGAGAGGTTTATACAAGATGCTTGCTTTCACCCTAGCTCTAACTTTTCCCCAAATGTGTCGAAAAATCAGTGTTTGAAGTTTTGTTAAATAAAAGTTGGGAATTGCAATTGGAATGTTACGAAACATATAGATTATTTTGGGGAGAATGACCTTTTAATGGCGGCTATTCTTCCTAGCCAGGATAATGAATCTAAGCGTAGGTTATCAAGCGATTTCTTTACTTTATTAAAGAGAGGCCAAATATTAGCCTTAAATAGTTTGCTATTAGGGTAAGTTAGTTGTATGCCCAAGTAGGTCAAGGATTCGTTAGCCCAAGGAAATTTATATAAATTAGAGATTAGGCGTTTGTTTGAGGGGAAGAGTCCCAGGTCAAGCATTTTAGACTTATTAACGTTTACTTTATAGAGAGAAGCCTCACCAAATTTGGTTATAATTTCATTAATAGTAGATAAGGCAGAGGTAGGATTAGATGTAATGATTAGAACATCGTCTGCAAAAAGTCCTATACGATGGTCTGTATTTCCAACTTTTAGGCCTTTAATGTGCGGAGAAGATCTAATATGTTCCTCAAATGGTTCCACAGCGAGAGCAAAAATTAGAGGGGACATGGGACATCCCTGTCTGGTTCCATTTTTAATGTTAAATGGAGCCGACAGGAAGCTGGTTGGATATACTAAGGCGCTAGGATTAGAATAAAGGGACATGACTGCGGAAAGGTAAAAATTACCAAAACCAAATTTTTTTAGGGTGCTGTGAATATAGTTCCAGTGAATCCTGTTGAACGCCTTCTCCGCGTCCAGAGAAAGGAGCAGAGAAGGCGTCCGAGAGATATGAGCTGCATCCACCAGGTCTATAAACCTTCTCGTCCCGTCAAAGGATTGTCTGTTTAATACAAATCCTATTTGGTCATTTGAAATTAAGGAGAGGAGGATATTTACTAATCTTTTTTGCCAAAACTTTTGCGAAGATTTTTATATCTGAGTTTAGCAATGATATGGGTCTAAAGTTGGCTGGTTTGTCTGAGGATTTGCCGGGTTTTGGTAGGGTGATAATTAAAGCGCTCAGCATATCTTTAGGAATGCAACCCTGAGAGGCAATTAGGTTAAAGGTTCTATTCAAAAAAGGAGTTATAATCGTAGGAAATGTTTTGTAGTATTCATTTGTAAGCCCGTCTGGGCCAGGGGATTTGTTGTGCTTAAGGGATTGAATTGCTTCAGCTATCTCATCCTGGGAGATTCTTGAATTGAGTAATTGACTGAGATGGGGATAATGTTGGTAAGGAGATACCATTAAGAAAGTTAGCAATAGATTCGGACGTGGCTTGAAAAGTATCTTGAGATTTTTACAGATTAACCACCTCAGCCCCCCTAGCTTAAACACCCTTAATGACCATGCCACTTTTTACAATTCTGCACTACACTACTTTACCCGTTTATTGCTCCGTCATACAACTTACCACCCAAATGAATTTTACCTCCTTTTCTTCTCACTAAGGCTGGGAACACACCTAGGCGTTTCTGAATCGCGCGTATGACGCGCGTTTTATGCGCGTTTTTTGATGCGCGTTTTGTTAACTTACAAACGCGCGTCATATACGCGATTGAGTGACTCTCCCCTATGGCATCATTGTCCATAGGCGCGTTAAAACGCACCAAAGAAGCTCATGTACTTGTTTGGGCGTTGGCCATTTTACAGCGCGTTCAAATGCGCTGTAAAACGCCCAAATGTGAACCATGCCCATAGGGAAGCATGGCTTTTCACATGTTGTGCGTTTTACAGCGCGTTTGAACGCGCTGTAAAACGCTTAGGTGTGTACCTAGGGTAATAGAGCTTTTATTTGGTGGTATTTCATTGCTGCTGACATTTTTACTTTTTTTTTAACCCCCTTTTCAGGTTGAGTAGGGGTATTGCAGCAGCATTTTTATCTACCAGGACTTACCAGGAGAAAGGATCCCTGAGATGAGAGTCCTGCGCTGTGACTGTTTATTGCAATCTTTATTCAAGAACTGTGCCCAGAGATGACCACAACTCATGTGAGCCTCGGAGATGCTGTTTTATTGGGACTATTGTATTTTATTACTATGGACTATCCTGGTTACACCTGATACGCTGTACCAGGTCAGCGCCCATGTTCCCAGATTTACCATCTTGTGAAGAGAACAATGCCCCTTTTTACCACACTTATCTTTTGCCAGCGGAGCTGCCTGATAATCTTATTGCAAATGTAGTGATTTTTATATGTGCCTGCTCTGCATTTTTATTTTGTCTTTCAGGTCTCAGTTTCCAGCTGGGGGGGCCCCCAGTGTTGCGCTGAGGTCGGGCAACCTCAAAGCAGCGGGGTATGTAGTGTTCCACTAAGTAAAAGTGGGCACTACTAAAGGTCAATTGGGTCATGTTGTTCCCCACCTCCTGTGGGAGATTAGTCATTGTACTATGTAATGTATTGTACTGCATTTTCCAATGTTATTCCCTGTGTACCAGGTCTGCTAGGGGTGTAGTTCCTCCTCTTGAGCTCTAGAGGGAGCTAGGTATCCCCTAGTGAAGTTAGTTAGGCCAAGACAGGAAGCAGTAAGCTCAGTCTAGCCCAGAAGGCTAAGCAAGGCAGTCCTTCTATTAATGATCTTGTAAAAGGCTTGCACAGTAATATATAATTTTTTGCAGATGACACTAAACTGTGTAAAGTAATTAACACTAAAGAGGACAGTTTTCTGCTACAGAGGGATCTGGATAGATTGGGGGCTTGGGCAGAGAAATGGCAGATGAGGTTTAACACTGACAAATGTAAAGTTATGCACATGGAAAGGAATAATGCAAGTCACCCGTACATACTAAATGGTAAAACACTCAGTAACACTGACATGGAAAAGGATCTAGGAATTTTAATAAATAACAAACTAAGCTGTAAAAACCAGTGTCAGGCAGCTGCTGCTAAGGCCAATAAGATAATGGGTTGCATCAAAAGGGGCATAGATGCCCGTGATGAAAATATAGTCTTACCACTTTATAAATCACTAGTCAGACCACACATGGAGTACTGTGTACAGTTCTGGGCTCCCGTGAACAAGGCAGACATAGCAGAGCTAGAGAGGGTTCAGAGGAGGGCAACTAAAGTAATAACTGGAATGGGGCAACTACAGTACCCTGAAAGGGTATCAAAATTAGGTTATTCACTCTAGAAAAAAGACGACTGAGGGGAGATCTAATAACTATGTATAAATATATCAGGGGTCAGTACAAAGATCTCTCCCATCATCTATTTATCCCCAGGACTGTGACTGTGACGAGGGGACATCCTCTGCGTCTGAGGAAAGAAGGTTTGTACACAAACATAGAAAAGGGTTCTTCACGGTAAGAGCAGTGAGACTATGGAACTCTCTGCCTGAGGAGGTGGTGATGGTGAGTACAATAAAGGAATTCAAGAGGGGCCTGGATGTATTTCTGGAGCGTAATAATATTTCAGGCTATAGCTACTAAAGATGGGTCGTTGATCCAGGGAGTTATTCTGACTGCCTGATTGGAGTCGGGAAGGAATTTTTTCCCCTTAAGTGGGGAAAATTGGCTCTACCTCACAGGGTTTTTTTGCCTTCCTCTGGATCAACTTGCAGGAAACAGGTCGAACTGGATGGACAAAAGTCTTTTTTCGGCCTTATATACTATGTTACTATGTTACTATGTTACTATGTTACCCTGCCTGAAGTCCTGAGTTAGTAAACTCAGAGGTCAGTCCAGGTGAGAAGTCCTCCTGAGCTACCCTTCCTGCAGGGACAGAGTACAGAGGATCTAGGTTTAACCCTTAGGTACGCAGAAGTAACTACTCATCCTACCACCTGTAGAGTCTGCAGCAGTGCTAACCTTATCCAGCTAAGTATAGAGCTGAGAGGCAGAAGCTCACTACCAGCAAGAGACTATATTCCAGAGGAGGTTTCCCTTACCCAAGGATAAAGCCAGCTATAGGGCATACGGGCCTTGGAAGATTGCCAGACAGGATCTTAAGAAAGTACAGCCTGATCTGTGAGTTACAATTCCCTCTGAGTCACCTTGCTAGGATCCTACCTGCCACGTTTGTAAAGCCTGCGTGTAACCAATTGTCTTCTTGTGGAACAATCTGGAGTTTGTACATAGTTGAACTGTTCAGTAAAGAAGTATTCTGGTTCACTGCAATCGTGTGTACCTCCATTACTCCCACAAGCAATCGGTGTGCCACCGTTACCGGCACTGGTGTCACGAACTGTTAGGGACCTTGCCACCAGCACGCTAAACCTTCAACACCCAGGGCACCACACCTACCACCTGGCCTGGTCCCTATACCTAGAGAGTGCCCCAAATGATCCACGTGCCACCTCTCCATCACTGACTGCACGCCTGCCTAGGGTCTACTACAAACTGTGAGTACCAAGAGCGACACTCGGTCTAGCTACTGACCCCCGTGACCTCACACTCGCTCACCCTGAAGGTCTGGCATACTGCACTAAGATCAACAGCATGAAAAAAGCATGTGTGTGTCTATGTGGTTTAGGGTACAGTACCCAAATATGTTCTGAGTATTATTGGTGGGGAGAGAGGAATTGCTCCTTAGTTTTCAGGCAATCTGGATTCAATGAATTGTCCCCTTGAGTGCAACCTGCAAAAACAGTATAAAGGAACAAAAAAATAGCAACAAAAAACATTAACATAGAAAAGGAATAGATGTTCTAAAAGGGACCATTTACGAATAAAGCCTTTCACTTAGTTTGGAAGGCGGAGGTATATCAGTGGATTAGGGAGTAAGGAACACTTAGATGGTAAAAGCGTCCTGAGAATTAGGGTGTGGAACCCCTTTAATTAACATTAAGAGGAGTAGGTAGCACGATGATGGACACAGTCAATGTCCTTTGAAAAAGCTCACGGTGGTGTCTTTCCTACTTTGGTCCATTCCGGAGACAGATTGGATTGTTTTCTCCTTGCTGGGGAATTGTTGGGAGAAGGATTCGTCGCTTTATCTTTGGCGCCCTCTGGTGGTACAATGATGTTCCATCTTGAAAGAGTCTCTGCTGCTTCCTGAGGGGATACTAGTACATGCGAGGAGTTTTGATATCTCAGTCACAATCAATTTAACAGGATTTTCCCATTTATAAGGGGCATTGTTATCCGGCAGCGCTTTAGTGTATCTTTGAAACTCTCTCCCTCTATTAAGTGTAGTTGGTGAGAGGTCAGTAAACAGGAGTACATTGCGAAATCTTTCAGGAATATCATTCCTCTTCTTTGAGCCTCTCTCATTAGGGATTCTTTCAGGTGGTAAAAAGGAATCCTGGCTAGGACGTCCCTAGGAATAAGTTTAATGGCTGCAATATCATCTTCAACCAAATTGTGATTATCTACTAAGGAGTTGTGTGCTGTGACAAATTCCTCCATTTTGTCTTCTAAATGTGCAGTCCTTTCTCCTATAGATACTACTGTATATCACCATGTATAGTCGCTATGGTATCTTTGAAGTCACTGTGAGTGGACCTTTTTAGATCTGTGAGCATGTCCTGCATTATGGAGACAGAAATGCACGTGTCTTTACATGGAGAGACGCTGAGAGCTGCAGGGGGAGGGTTGTGGAGGTGCTGGTCACTCACCCTTTTCTGTTTTTTTGTTTCATGGCTTACAGGGGGGCTGGTGTCAGCTGAAGAGACCGACCTGGGAAACCGCTGGTAGGGGGATTCTGCAGAGGACTGCTTCCCCTCATCTATGTGGCAGGAATCGGCGCCATTTTGAGAGGCCCCGACGGCTGGGTTGAAGAAGGCTGCCATCTTTTGGGGCTGTGCTCCCTTTTTCTTCCCCCTTGTCATCATCGGCAGGGGCAGCAGGACAAAGTGCTGGCCTGTGGCAGGTAGGTAAGTGTCGCTGATGTGATAATTCTGTGCGCTTTGAGCCGCAGAGCGGGGTTCCACACGGAGATCAGTTACTGTGCGTCTTCTCCTTCCGGCATCTGGCCACGCCCCAATGTTTTACAATACTGGACAGATATAATGCACTGAAAAAATTATGTTGAAACTTTTCAGAAATAGATGTTAAATTACATTTAAATACACTGACTCGAGCATCCCGCTCGAGCACACCTGTGTCCGGCCGAGCATAGCTATGCTCAAGCCGAACTGGTGTTAACCCAAGCATGCTCTCCCAACACTAATGCCCTCCTTTATGTGTAATAAAGGGTGTATTGGAGTGCCAGTTCCTTGTAGCTTTTGGCAGCCCTTTTACTTAGTGCATAGGCTTTATGGGTGTAGGGGTCCCACTACCTGAACAATTGTACCACAATGCAAATGAGGCCCTCCTTTATGTGATATACAGGTTGTATCAGAGTGTCTCTTCCTTGTAATTTTTGGCAGCACTTGCACTTTGTACACAAGTAAATATATACAGAAAATAATGTTTCCTAACTATTTTTGCTCTAAAATAGATTTTATCTACGGTTTTGTGCGTATTATTGTCAGTCTGTAAAATTGGCATATTACTCGGACAACATTGTTCCCAGCAGCTCTATAGTGTAGTGGTTAAGGTTCTTGGCTGTAATGTAGAAGGTTGTGAGTTCAAATCCCACCAGAAACTTTTCAGAAATAGAGGCTTAATTAGATTTAAATATATTGGGTATCCCCAAGCACTGACTCCATATATGGACATAGCTATATATGGAATCAGAGCAGGGACTCCTAATCTTAACTAGAGTCCCTACACCCTCCCCTCTTCAGAGCAGGGGGTACCTGGTTTAATGCCCGGGTTCTCCCATTGACTTACACTGTGCTTGGTTGCTCTGTAGAGCACCCGAGCATCGCAAAGAGTTCTTCTCGAGCACACAAGCACTTTGGTGCTTGATCAACATTAGTCCTTTCATATGACAGTCAGGAATAGCTGCTAACCAGCAACAAATACAGCTATTTCACCAGAGAAGTGGCCTTGTTTGGTTGGATCTGATTCTGAGGCATTGTATGCTGAGTTTAGTTTCAACTTACGATGGGTCAGAAAAGACCATTGTATGTTGAACATATTGTATCTTGAGGGATCACTGTATAGTATTCCTTTAGTCTGTGCTTAGAGGAACACTTGTGTGTCATTTCTCCCTGTAGTAATAGCGGTCACTATCCACTTTGTAAATCTAATGGTTATTCATATTCAGTGTAGTCTTCCCCCAATTCAATTTTTAATTTACTTAATTTAGGATAGTTTGCTATAAGTTACTACATAAAACTCCTAAATATCTGAAGCAGCTGCAGACCACAACACGGAGCTTCAAAGCTATCCCTGTATCCGTTCCAGCACTTAAAAAAAAAAAAGAACAGTTCACTGTGCTGGAAGTTTGTACTTCTAGGTAGGAATGAGCGAAACCGAACTGTAAAGTTTGGGTTCGTACTGAACTTTAGGGTTTTTGGTACCCAGACCCGAACAAGGACATTTCCGTAAAAGTTCGGGTTCGGTGTTCGGTGATTTTTTTGGCGCTTTTTGAAAGGCTGCAGGGCAGCCAATCAACAAGCGTTTCACTAGTCTGTCCTTAGAAGCCATCACAACCATGCCTACTAATGGCATGGCTGTGATTGGCCAAGTGCAGCATGTGACCCAGCCTCTATATAGGCTGGAGTCATGTAGCGCCGCACGTCACTCTGATCTTCTCAGTGTAGGGATAGGATGCTGCCTGCTGTAAGGGAGAGATTAGGGAAGAATTCTGGTGTACTCGGTGTTCAATCTTTAAACTACAGCGATTATTGAGGGTGCTATGCTACATTTTTGTACCCAGCCCTGAGCCCAGCGACACTGAAAAATAACTTTTAATCCATCTGCTAGTTCGGTGGGCATCAGCGGCAATTTTTGAAACTGCAGTGCACTTGCAACTGCATGTGAACTGCATTTGTGCCAGGGACATTACTTTAATTCTGTTCTGGTAGCTCAGTGGAGGACAAATTCCCTTTTTTGGCCGGTCAAGTACCCCCGCGGCCTGCAGTGCATACCTGGCAGTGAAAATTATTCAATCACATTAGTCTGTCACATGTTTTTGTGACCTAAAGCGATTTTGTATCTGTCTGCAACAGGCACTGCATATCTGACAGTCCAATAAAACTGTTACATACTGCAGTTACCTTGCTGATATAAAAAAAGCACACTTTTTTTGCTAGATAGTAAATTTACGGGCTATGCTGCATTTCTGACCGTCCAATTAAAGCGTTACATACTGCAGTTACATTGCTGCTATAAAAAAGCAAATTTTTTAGTGCTAGATAGAAAATTTGCGTGCTACGCTGCATTTCTGACAGTCCAATACAACAGTAACATACTGCATCTACATTGGTGCTATAAAAAAAAACACACTTTTTGTCCTAGATAGGTGACAGGGACGTAAATTTCTAAAAATCGTCCGTTACATTATTGGTGACATTAACCTAGTTTTGCCTATAAAAACCTCTGCTCTGCATAGGTGACAGGGAGGTAAATTTAAAAAAATCGTCTTTTTCATTGGAGGGTGACATTTTGCCAGTTTTGCCGTATACAAACCCCTGCTCTGCATAGGTGACAGGGAGGTAAATTTCTAAGAATGTTACATTCTTGGGCCATAAAGTACCCCTGCACTGCATACCTGACTTGGAAATATATTCAGTAAATTAGATGGCCTTCAGATTGTTGGGGGATCTGTACCCCTTCTTTTTTTCAAAGTACCCCTGCACTGCATAACAGACAGGGAACTTAATTCATTACAATTGGCGGTTACATTGTTGCCTGACATAAAGCCTTTTTTGGCCAACAACAATGTGTTTTGTTTTCTTTTCTTTTTTTTTTTTAAATTGGGGTAGACCCCAAAACATTTGGAAATATAAAAAAGAAAACAAAGAGTAAGTGCGCTGTAGTATAACAATGGTTGGGTGAGGCCGGTATACATGTCTATTCTGCATAAGGTACGAACAAGTCCTGTGGGATCCATGCCTGGTTCTTTTTAATGAACGTGAGATTGTCCACGTTCGCTGTGGACAGGCGGCTGCGCTTGTCTGTGATAACGCCCCCAGCCGTACTAAACACACGTTCAGACAATACACTGGCTGCAGGGCAGGCCAGCACCTCCAAGGCGTAAAGGTCAAGCTGAGGCCATGTTGCCAATTTGGAGACCCAGAAGTTGAATGCGGCAGACCCAGTGGCGTAGCTAGAAATGACGGGGCCCAACAGCAAATTTTTGAATGGGGCCCCCTCCCCCAGTACTTTTTTCGCAAACCCTTCCTTTCATGCTGCCCCCATTCCTGTGGCTACTAAAGATTTCTCTCTCAGACTAGGCCTGGCAGCTGGTCCATCCATTTTCTACACTGTCTATACTGCGTCTGTATATAATTTCATTGTATAATACTATTGAGGGGGCCCTGACAAATAATTTTACTCCTTCTCCTCCTGGATGGGCCCCTTCTGGGTCAGGGCCCAAAGCAGCTGCTTCCCCTGTAGCTTCGACCCTGGGCAGACCCATCAGTTAATACATGTAGGCGTGTGCACAGACACTATTCCACCATTTTGCTGAAATGCTGCCTCTTGCTAAGACGTTCCATATCTGCTGGTGGTGCTGGTTGTTGTGGCATGGTGACATACTGTAGCTTTTCCACATTTCGGCCATGCTAACCCTGCCTTCTGAGGTGCGGGCAGTGACCCAGCTGCGTTGGCGATTTCATCCTCCTCCTCTGCTTTAGCCTTGTGCTTCCACTGAGCCACCGGTGTCAGGTGTGAATGCCATCAGCAGCGTGTCTACTAGTATTGGCTCCTTCCGATGATGCTTCAGTGACGGAAGTAAGGACGGCACGTTGTCCTTGTAACGGGGATCCAGCAGGGTGGCCACCCAGTAATCTGCACAAGTTAGAATGTGGGCAACTCGGCAGTCGTTGCGCAGGCACTGCAAGCATGTCGCTCATGGTTGCCAGGCTGCCGGGAAGCAATGACAAGTTGTCCTCTGTAGGTGGTGTATCGTCTGTGTCCTCCGTATCCCCCCAGCCACGCTCAAGTGATGGCCATGAGCTGCTTTGGGTGCCACCATGCTGTAAACACGGTTTCTTCTCCTCCTTCTCCTCCTCATCCTTTCAGAACTGTGCCCTGGCTGGACAATTGTGTACCTGGCCTATGTTGGTGCAGGAACCCACCCTCCGAACCACTTGTATATGACTGGCCTTATAAGTTAAGGGTAAGGCATGTATATAGTTTTGTTTGTTAATTTCATTTATCTGACTTAAAGTTATTTAAATATGTTTATAAGTAAATTTGTAAATAGTTTGTGAATGGGCTTTAATGAGTGGTTTGAGTGACAGGGGGAGGGGTGTAGGGTGGGAGGCTGGTCGGGTTAATTTTCTCTTTTTGAAATGTTCCTTGTATAGTTTTTGTTACGATTTATAATAAAAAGTCCTGATAACCATGGAAATCTTACCCAACAATCTAACCGACAAATTTAATTTAATTATTTGCCTGTCACATCTGCAGCTCAGGCTGCAGGGGTCCTTGAGCACCAATAAAAGTGAATTTGTCCCACCAGAATCTAAGAGCTGGATTAACTGAATTGATTTTCACTGTCAGGTGTTCAGGAATTTCTGCACAACCAAATTCAGCACATGCGCCAGGCAAGGGATGTGCGTCAAACCGGCTAGGCCCAGAGCTGCTATGAGATTTCGCCCATTATCGCACACCACCAGGCCGGGCTTGAGGCTCAGTGACACAAACCACTCATCGGTCTGTTGTTCCATGCCCATCCACAGCTCCTGCACGGTGTGGGGTTTGTCCCCCAATCAGATGAGTTTCAGAACAGCCTGCTGTCGTTTCCCCCAGGCTGTGCTGATGTTGGTGGTGAAGGTGTTACGCTGAGCCGATAAGGAGATGGTAGATGAGGAGGAAGCGGAGTAGGAGTAGGAGGCAACAGGAGTCAAAGAGAAATGCCCTTCAATCCTCGGGGCGGAAGGAACTGCTATCCGCCTCTGGCCCAGCCGCCACTACATTTACCCAGTGTGCTGTTAGGGAGATATAACTTCCCTGCCCGTGCTTACTGATCCATGTATTGGTGGTTTTGTTGACCTTGCCACAGATGGTGTTGCGCAGTGCACACCTGATTTTGTCTACCACTTGGTTGTTCAGGGAAGGGATGGCTCTCCTGGAAAAGTAGTAGCGGCTGGGAACCACGTACTGTGGGACAACCACCACCATATTTTTTTAAAAGTCTCCATCCATCTCCACCAGACAGAATGACAGCATTTCAAAGAACCAGGAATTTTGAAATCCTGGCATTCAGGGCCAGGGATCGCAGGTGGGTAGGGGGGTACTATCTATTTCTTTAAACTCCCGTGTTTGGGAGATGGACATCTGAACGCTTCCATGGTATAGTGTGGAGATGCTTGGTGACGGTGAAAGATGTGGTGGCATTGCTGCCACATCCTCTGTTTGCGGGGTGGCAGGGGCTACTGTCACTCATTTGTGCTCAGGTTTAGAACGTTTATTTTAAATTTTTATTTATTTTATGTTATTTTAAGTTATTACCCTATCCAAGTTTGCAGGGCACTTGTCCTACTCTTACCCCATTTTGCTTCAATTTCCAGCCCTCTAGCCCAGGGTTCCCCAACTCCAGTCCTCAGGGCCCACTTGCCGGTCAGGATTTAGGAGTATCCCACAGAATGAATACCTGTGGTAAATCCTAATAGATGGACACTAATTATATCAGCTGCCCAATACTAAGGAAATCCTGAAAACATGACCGGCAGGTGGGCCCTGAGGACTGGAGTTGAGGACCACTGCTCTAGACCTTTTCCAGGACTTTTTAGATCCATTTTAGTGCCCCAAAGTTCGGGTCCCCATTGACTTCAATGAGGTTCGGGTTCAAGTTTGGGTCCCGAACTCGAACTTTGCGGCGAAGTTCGGTCGAACCCGGCGAACCCGAACTTCCAGGTGTTCGCTCATCTCTACTTCTAGGACATCAAGTGGTAGAATTTTGAAATTGCAGGTATAGTAATCTGAGAAATCTGAATTTAATTACGCGTTTACAAAAATAAACTCATTAGGATGTATACATGTAAATATCCCAATAAATGTATGTACATATTTTATAATATTTATACTTTTTGATCAATTATTGTGTTTCAGCTATTTCTTAGATAATTTTCAAAGTGAAGCCAAAATTGCCTGGTTCATTCTATTTTGAGATTTATTTTATCCAGGGTATTTATTACTGTATATGTGTCATTTATCTGATTATAGCATTATGGCTTCCGACCTCAAAACATGTTATGTTTTTTATAAAATAAAAAGTCTAACATACAATCGCTTTGATTTGTGGAAAAGTGGTATATTAAATCTTTTGCTCAAAGCACCACTGATAGAGGATCCCATATCTCTACATATCTCATGGATTTCTGAGTAATTGATAACTGACCAGTGCTGATAAGAGTGAAGAATTAGCCTTTCCCCAATTAATAGGTACAGTGACTAAATAGTACCACCATACAGCAACTGAAAAATGTTCACTATCGAGTTACTCAATAGACCACCATACCATCGCTGAAAAATACTACTACATATCGAGTAATGGCATCATACTGTAATTAAAAAATATCACCATATAGTGAATAAAACCACCATACCATAATTGAATTATGTTACCATTCCATTG
Source organism: Bufotes viridis (assembly GCA_033119425.1). NCBI lineage: Eukaryota > Metazoa > Chordata > Amphibia > Anura > Bufonidae > Bufotes > Bufotes viridis. Next base: position 587,282,143 of record CM065590.1, read on the forward strand.
CTAAATAATACCAACATAACATCTCGAAGAATGATAATGAAAATAATCCTTATAGATTTTTCTGCTCTTTTAAAATATTTAATTATATATTAACTATTTTAAAACCAAGAAGAAATAGAAACTTACAATGACATCAAATGAGTGGTGAAACATTAGAGGTATTACATATGAAATATTCTCATGATCAATAGGTGTCTTGAAAATGCTGCTCATTGAGGCTCACCACCATTGGTAGCTAATGCATTCTTAAACAGTTTAATTTCTAATAGTCACTACGAGCATGGGAGATGGAAGTTTAAGGGCTACCTTTGGGCATTGCAATAATTTTGAGATAAAAGTCCTTTTTTCTAATTGGTCTTTAATAAAAATATTGAGTCCCTTTCTCTGTACAGTCTTGAGATTTTCTAGTAGCAGGCGCTGTATTTTTACTGTTTCGCATCAGACAGCTCAGCTGATGGCTCCTTATCTCCTTTTGATAACAATTAACTCTTTGTGACAGAACAGCTGAATAGTCTTTAAGCAAAAAATATAAATATTAATAAAAAATATAACAAAAGGAGAGTCAAAATATGTGACAATTAGAGATGAGCGAATTATTGAAAAGTTCGATTCGGCTGATTCGCAGAATAAAAAAAAATAAAAATCTTCTTTGTGACAAATTACTTTGTCACGAAGCGCATTTTTTTGTAAGTAGTGAGTGCAATGACAGGGAGCTGCAAAAACTGTGCAAAAATGACCTTAAAAAAATTAATAAATCAAATCGCCACCATCTTTATTGAAGTCCTGGCACAAAATCTGGCGTGCCGTGAGATTCCGGCGTGGTGATGTCATACGTCACCAAACACGGGATTTCGGCCTAGATCTTCAATCAAGATGGTGGCTGGTGGCCCCTCACGAGCAAATTGAGGCTGTAAGTTTGATTTTTTTTTACACTATTTCAGGTTAAATCAATACGTTACCACGAAGCATGAGGAAATTCGGCTTCAAGACAAATCTAATTTATCCTGAAATTCGGATCGAATTCCACTTCGTGGGATTCGATTCGCTCATCTCTAGTGACAATATATAGTTCCATACTGAGAAGTCTATCAGTTATATAGGTCCAGGTGTGAGGACCAAACTAGCCACACCTGTGTAAATACAGGGTGAGAGAACCTCGATCACCCCTATCCTTTACCCTGGGTTCACACCTGAGCGTTTTACAGCGCGTTCAAACGCGCTGTAAAACGCTCAACAGATTAAAACCAATGCATCCCTATGGGAGTGGTTCACACTTGAGCGCTTTACAGCGCGTTTGAAGCAGCGCTGTAAACGCCCAACGCTATAAACAAGTACTTGAGCTTCTTTGGGGCGTTTGACGCTGCTTTTGTGATTGACACCACAGTAGTCAATCACAGAGAACGCTCTGCATCGAACAGCTGCTTCCTATTTGCAAAAGCGCGCAAAAGCAGCGCACAAAACGCTACGTAAACGCGTTTTGGAACGCTCAGGTCTGGAACCTAGGGTTAACAAAAGACAGGCTAGTTACCCTGTCTGCGCAATAACTTGTATATATATATATATATATATATATATATATATATATATATATATATATATTAATTACACATTTATTTTGTGCCATACATTTTTTACAATTACTAAAAAAATATAAAATATATAAATCTAATTTAACCTCTATTTCTGAAAAAGTTTATGTTTGAACTCACAGCTTCTGCATCACAGCCCAAAACTTTAACCACTATACTACACAGCTGCATAGCCAGCTAGTAACAAAAATAAATAAATATAAAAATTTTACTGTAGAGGAATAATTACTACATATTATTTTATTTTTTTTAGTTACTGGCTATGCAGCTATATGATGTAGTGGTTAAAGTTCTAGGCTGTGATGCAGAAGTAGTGAGTTTAAATCCTGTCATAAGTTTTTCAGAAATAGAGATTAATTGAGATTTGTAAATTTTATTAGTAATTTAAAAAGATAGACTTCTACTGTATAGGAATATTTACTAGTAGTAAATATATATAAACAGGTGAAACTCGAAAAATTAGAAAGTTCATTTATTTCTGTAATGCAACTTAAAAAATGAAACTAACATATGAGATAGACTCATTACATGCAAAGCGAGATATTTCAAGCTTTTATTTGTTATAATTTGGATGATTATGGCTCACAGTTTATGAAACCCCAGAGTCACAATTTTGAGGTACCTTTGCTCAGGTGTTATGGATTAATGAGCTGATTAGAGTGTGACACTTTGATCCTAGAATATTGAACCATTTCACAATATTCCAATTTTAAGCTGCATTAATGCAATTCCTTTTAATTTGCAATACTGAAATAAATTGACTTTTGTATGATATTCTACTTTTTCAAGTTTCACCTGTATATATATATTTTTAAGTAACTGGTTATGTAGCTATTATGTATATATATATTTTTAAGTAACTGGTTATGTAGCTATTATAGCTGAGTGGTAAAGTGCCTTGCTTTTAACCCCTTAAGGACTCTGGGTTTTATTATTTTTGCGTTTTCGTTTTGCACTCCCTGCCTTCCGAGAGCGATAACTTTTTTATTTTTACGTTCACATGGCCATATGAGGGCTTTTTTTTTGCAGGACTAGTTGTACTTTTCAACGCCGCCATTTAATATTGCATACAATGTAGTGGGAAGCGGGAAAAAAATTCCAAATGGTGTGAAATTGCAAAAAAAAAAGCAATTCCATCACAGTTTTACGGGTTTTTAAATTATGACGTTTGATGTGCGATAAAACTGACCATTTAGTTTTATTCTACAGGTCAGTACGAATTCGGCGATACCCAATATGTATAGTTTTTCTTGAGTTTTGATAGTGAAAAAAAATTCAAAAGTGGGAAATTTTTTATTTTTTTTTTTGTTGCCATATTTTGACCCCTATAACTTTTTTGTAATTAAGTGTATGGCGTTTTATGGGGCTTATTTTTTGTGGGGCGATCTGAACTTTTAGTTGATACCATTATGGGGTGTGTAGGACTTTTTGATCACTTTATTTAATTTTTTTTGAGGAAATGAAGCGTCCAAAAACAGCGAATCGGCCATTTGGGCGCTTTTTCCGTTTTTTGTTTACCGTATGCGGAATATATTTTTATATTCTTATACTACGGGTGTTTTCGCACATTGCGACACCCATGATGTGTATTTTTTTATTATTTTATTTTAATTTTGGGGAAAGGGGGGCGATTTGAATTGTTTATTTATTTATTTATTTTATTTTTATTTTACACTTTTATATAGGTCCCATAGGGACCTATATAACTCAGTCATCTGATTGCTTCTAACATAAACTCCAATACACTTGACCACGGCATCTGCGGAGGTAAATGATTGCGCCGGCAGCGGGCAGGAGCGGGCGCCCATCCTTAGGGACCGGACCCATGATGTACCCATGACATCATGGGTCCTTAAGGGGTTAATGCAGAAGGTCATGAGTTCAAATCCCAGCAGAAAATTTTCTGAAATACAGGCTAAATTAGATTTAAATACACTGGGTGTCCCCAAGCACTGACTCCATATATGGATATAGCTATATATGGAGTCAGAGCAGGGACTCCTAAGCTGTGGACTCACACTGAGGGATTCACTCACAGTACAGTGATCTTCTGCGTAGAAATAGAGGCTAAATTGAATTTAAATACACTGACTCGAGCATCGCGCTCGAGCACACGCGGTGTTTGGCCGAGCATGCTCGCTTAACACTAGTCTTTTTCCATGTAAGAATTTCAATTTGGTGACAAGAGAATTTATTGAAGAATTCACGATTTCCTTATCTTATTGGCAGAGCCGTATCTACCACTAGGCACAGGAGGGCACGTGCCTAGGGTGGGGGACAGCAAGGGGGCCGGCGTCAGAGAGAGGGATTTTATTATAGTTATTTTTTTTACTACCTGCTGCCTGCTCCACAGTGTCTATGGGCAGGTAGCAACCATATAAATTTGCAATGAGGAGGGAGCAGCTAGCTACAATAAAAAGTAACAAGCTGGCAGTGCTGGCTGCCCGATGTTCCATCTGTAAGCTCCGCAGCCATTCTTGAAGAGGAGGAGATAGTCGAGGAGAGCGGTTCTCCCCCTCTTCTCTGCACTGCCTCTCTACTGGTTCAGCTGATTGGTGAGCCACGGAACTGCTGCTCCGCCTCCACCAACCACTTCAGCCAGCCACTGTCAACCGGCTGCTGCGCTTAGTAGGAAGAAGCAGTCTTTTCATCAGGAGCCCGCCCCAGCGTCTGAGGAGTTAAGCATGGAGGCCTGGACTGGGGAGTCAACATCATGTGTGAGTGTAGGAATGGGCATCAGGCCAGCCAGAGCATTAACAGTAATTAAAGGGGTATTCCCATCTCAGACAATGGGGGCATATCGCTAGGATATGCCCCCATTGTCTGATAGGTGCGGGTCCCACTGCTGGGACCCACACCTATATCGAGAACGGAGCAGGAAGAGCTGTGGCTGGAGGACTCCTGATTTCCCGGGGTCCATCCACCACCAAGCTCTTCTCCCATAGAAGTGAATGGGAGCGTACTGCCAATGCTCTGCTATATTCGCAGGCCCCATAGAAAAGAAATGGAGGGCGGCTGCGCATGCGCTGTGCGCCCTCCTTCACTTTCGGTGCTCTGTTCTCGATATAGGAGTTGGTCCCAGCTGGGACCCGCACCTATCAGACAATGGGGGCATATCCTAGCAATATGCCCCCATAGTCTGAGATGGGACAACCCCTTTAAATGAAGCTTAGCTCAGGGACCAATACGTGTACCAAATTTGACTACAACTTCCCTCATCCTTAAAAATAAATGGGTGCAATATTAAGGATTGGGGGGGGGGGGGGTTAGAGTCACATTTAGGCCACCTGCACACATTGCGGAATACGTGCGTTTTTTCTGTGTGGATTCCTGTGTGGAATCACCGCTACATGTTTCTGCACATGTTACACTAATCTCACGTACACTTTGCAGATTTTTTCTGCACAGAAATTGACCTGCCGTGTGGATTTCCAAATCTGCAGCATATCAATTATCTTTGTGGGTTTTAGTTGCGGATTTCACCCTTTTCCATTGAAGGATTAGATCTGTGGAGGATCTGTGGCAAAACCGCATCAAATCCGCACCAAAAAACACAATTAGAAATTGCAGATTTTGATGCAAATATGGTGCAGAAATGCACAGAAATATGCATGGAAATTTGTGTAGATCTTATGTGCCTTCACCTGCACCTGTGTGCCGGTGAAGGGGAAGGGTGGTGACGACACAACAGTGCCTAGGGCAACATGAACTCTATATACCGCCCTGCAGATTGGTGCCGAAAACCTCGGATGTGACTCAGATACAGTATGATGATTCAGAGGATAAAGTGACATTGTAGATCTGTCTGTCTGCCACTCCATTAAAATAGGGCTCCAATTCTTGCGATCAGAGAGGGCCCCAATGGTCAGACTACTGCTGATCTGACACTCATTCTCTGCCCTGTGGAAAGGGCATAATTGTTTTACATGGTAGAACCTCTATAACCATAGTGGAGAGCAGCTGCAAAGAACATCGGACTGAAGCAACCAGATGTGGAGACCTTACTGACAGATATGAAGGGAATTGTCCAAGGCATTTCTTCTACTACTTGTGTTACAGTTGGGGTGAAATACATTTTTCACAAATAGCTTAACATTTCAGTTAACTTCTTGAACGACACCTACCTACCGTGCATGACCATCCAACCTTCTGCCTACAAGTGATAATGACAAGAAAATATAAATTTTTCACAATAGGCAGAAAAGTGAGATGCTTTGTTTCTATTAGCTTTCTGTGTGGGCTGTAACTTCCTTGGTATCGTAGAGATGTGTCACTTATTACATTTAGTTAATTATCACTGTAAAAATCCATTTCCGTAAAAGTTTGGGTTCGTTGTTCGTCAATTTCTTCCCACTTTTTTAAGGGCTGCAGGGCAGCCAATCAACAAGTGTTTCACTACTTTGCCCTGAGAAGCCAACACAGCCATGCCTACTATTCGCATGGCTGTGATTAGCTAAGTGCAGCATGTGACCTAGCCGCTATATAAGCTGGAGTCACCGCACGTCATTCTGCTGCTCTTAGTGTAGGGACAGTGTAGGGACAGGCTGCTGCTGCTGTGAGGGAGAGAGTAGGGAAGAAATCTGTTGAACTTGGTGGTGTTATTCAGGGTGCTATGCTACATATTTGTACCCAGCCCTGTGCCCAGTGATACTGCAAAATAATTTTTATTTAATCTGTTACTGAGGTTGGGGTCGGCGGCCATTTTAGCAACTGCAGTGTCCTTGGAACTGCATGTGACCTGCATGTGTTCGAGCCTGCCAGGGACATCAGTCTCATAATTTTTTGGTAGCTCAGTGGAGGAAAAAGTCCCCCTACATTACCTATTTTATAATTTTGGGGTGACATAGTGCATTTCTGTAGTTGCTGTAATAAACCCGAACTGTCGTACCGCAGAGCACATTTGCATAAAACGCTGAAAAACCTGTTTTATAATTTTTGCGGTGACATACTGCATTTCTGTAGTTTGTTGCAATAAACACTGGTTTTGTGCTACATAGCAGATCTGACACCTACCCTGTATTTCAGTCATTTTAAGTAACCTGTGGAACTCCGCATTTACATAGTTGGTTGCAAAAACAACTGTTTTGTGGTAGGTAGCACATTTGCGGTGTATGCTGCGTTTCTGACAGTCAAATTAAACCGTTAACCTCTGCTGTTACATTGTTGGTTTGAAAAATCAAATTTTTGTTGACAGTGAAGTAATTGTATTGAATTTCTCCATTACACTGTTGAGTGACCTAAAGAAATTTATACTGTTTATGACACGGGCACTGCCTTACTATTAGTGAACTTAATTGTTGACTTTTGGCAGTTAAATTGACACCTGAGATAAACCATCTGTTAGTTTGGTGGGTGAACGCAAATAATGAGGAGAACATCAAATAAGGGATGTGGACATGGTCGTGGTGGTGTTGGTGGAGCTCCTGTTGCTGGGAGAGGGCGTGGCCGTTCTGCGCCAGCTACAGGTCCAAGTGAAACACCTTCCTCAGGTGCAAGTAGGTGACAGAACCTGCAGCGTTATTTGGTAGGCCCGAATGCCGCTCTACGGATGGTGAGGCCAGAACAAGTACAGACGATAGTTGATTAAGTGCCTGACAGTGGCGCCAGTTCCTTCACAGTATCTTCCACCCAGTCCTCTGCAGAATATTCCAGTTGGCACCTGCAGCCCATGCCCATCAGTCTTTCACCTCACCCCCTTGCAAAGCAGCCAAGCAGTCTAAGCTCCAAGTCATGCAGCAGACTCCTATGCTTTTTGATGACTCTGCTGGCAGGGTTTCCCTGGGCCATCCACATAGCCCTGCCCCAGAAGTGGAAGACATTGAATGCACTGATGCCCAACCACTTATGTTGAAGGATGAGGACACGGGAATACCACTGCAGCACATCTCTGATGATGACAAAACACAGGAGCAAACTGCTGCGGCTTTGTGCAGTGTGCAGACCGACGAGGAGGGCAGGGGTCAAGAATGGGTCGAAGATGATGTGGAGGACGATGAGGTCCTAGACCCTGACTGGGCTTAAGTTCATGCTAGTCACATGTGCAGTTCTAAGGAAGAGGCGGTGGTCGCACAGAGGCAACAGTACAGCAAAAGAGGGAGCAGGGTGCAAAAGCGGAGCAGCCGTCCCCAAGACAGTACTCTTGCTACTGCCCACCACACCCAGGGACCGAGCACACCAAAGCCAGCTCCAATGAGTTCATTGGCGTAGCAGTTCTTCAGACAATGTCCTGGTGACAAGACACGAGTGGTTTGCACGTTGTGCCTCAGAGCCTGAAGCGAGGCTTATACGTTCTAAACCTGAGCACAACCTGCATGACCAGGCATCTACATGCAAAGCACGAACTGCAGTGAAGTAAATACCTTAAAAACCAAGAAAGGTCTCAGGCTCCTCCTGCTTCCTCTTCTGCTGCTGTCTCTGCCTCTTCCTCCACCTCTGGAGTCACAGTGACACCTGCCACTCAGAAAAAAAGTGGATGTGCCACCAACACCACCACCTCCGTCACCATCACCAAGCATCTGCACCATGTCACACGCAAGCGTTTAGCTGTTCATCTCCCAAACACCGGAGAGAAAGAGAAAATACCCACCTACCCACCCTCGATCCCTGGCCCTGAATGCCAACATTTTAAAATTACTGGCCCTTAAGATACTTTCATTCCGTCTTGTGGAGATGGACTGTTTTAAACAGCTGATAGCGGTGGCTGTCCCATAGTACATAGTTCCCAGCCGTCACTACTTTTCCAGGCGAGACGTCCCTTCCCTGCACAACCAAGTGGAGGATGAAATCAAGTGTGCACTGCGCAACGCCATCTGTGGCAAGGTCCACATAACTACAGATACATGGACCAGTAAGCACCAGCAGGGACTCTATATCTCTCTAACTGCACACTGGGTAAATGTAGTGGCGGCTGGGCCCAAGGCGTATAGAGGTTTGGAGCATGTCCTTCCACCACCGAGGATCGCAGGGCTTTATTTTTTGCCTCCTGTTGCCTCCTCCTCCTACTCTGCTTCCTCCTTCTCCTCTTCTATCATCTCCTCATCTGGTCAGCGAAAGACCTTCACCACCAACTTCAGCACAGCCAGGGGTAAACGTCAGCAGGCGGTTTAAAACTTATGTGTTTGGGGGACAAACCCCACACCGCACAGGAGCTGTGGAGGGGCATAGAAGCATAGACCGATGAGTGGTTGCTGCTAGTGAGCCTCAAGCCCGGCGAAATCTCGTAGCAGCTCTGCGTCTAGCTGGTTTGATGCACATCACTTGCCTGGCGCATGTGCTGAATTCGGTGGTGCAGAAATGCCTTTAAAACTACTCTAGACATGCCATAGCTGCTGCAGAAAGTGTGGTCCGTCTATGCACACTTTCGGCATTCTCACCTTGCTGCTCGCCTGTCTGCGCTGCAGCATAACTTCGGCCTTTCGCTCACCGCCTCATATGTGACATGCCCACCAGGTGGAACTCCACCTTGCATATGCTGGAGAGACTGTGCGAGCAGTAGCAGGCGATAGTGGAGTTTCAGCTGCAGCACACGCAGGTCAGTCGCTGTGAGGAACAGCACCACTTCACCACCAATAAGTGGGCCTCCATGCGAGACCTGTGTGCCTTGTTGCGGTGTTTCGAGTACTCAACCAACATGGCCAGTACCGATGATGCCGTTTTAACAGTTACAATACCACTTCTATGTCTCCTTGAAACTACACTTAGGGCAATGATGGAAGAGGATGTGGCACAGGAGGAAGAGGGGGCATTTCACAGGGTTTCAGGCCGGTCATTCAGAAGTGGTGCAGAGGGTGGGTTCCTGCACCAGCAGAGGCCAGGTACACATGTGGCCAACCAGGGCACAGTTCTAGAGGAGGAGGAGGTAGAGAAGGAGGAACCGGGTTCACAGCAGGGTGGCACCCTACGCAGCTCATGGCCATCACTGGAGCGTGGCTGGGGGGATATGGAGGACACAGACGATACACAACCTACAGAGGACAGCTTATCCCTACCTCTGGGCAGCCTGGCACACATGAATGACTACATGCTGCAGTGCCTGCGCAACGACCGCAGGGTTGCCCACATTTTAACTTGTGCTGACTACTGGGTTGCCACCCTGCTGAATCCCCGTTACAAAGACAATGTGCCGTGCTTAATTCCCACACTGGAGCGTGATAGGAAGATGCGCGACTACAAGCACACGCTGGTAAACGCGCTCCTGAGGGCATTCCCAACTGACAGCAGGGGACAAATGGAAGCACAAGGTGAAGGCAGAGGAGGAGGAGGAAGAGGTCATTAACGCAGCTGGGTCATGGCCAGCACGTTAGAAGGCAGGGTTAGCATGGCCGACATGTGGAAAAGCTTTGTCACCACCCCACAGCAACCAGCACCACCAGCTGATATGGAACGTCTTAGCAGGAGGCAGCATTTGAATAACATAGTGGAACAGTATGTGTGCACATGCCTACACGTACTGACTGATGGTTCTGCCCCATTCAACTTCTGTGTCTTCAAATTGTCCACATGGCCTAAGCTTGCCCTTTATGCCTTGGAGGTGCTGGCCTGCCCTGCGGCCAGTATATTGTCTGAACGTGTATTTAGCACGGCAGGGGGCGTCATTACAGACAAACTCAGCCGCCTGTCCACAGCCAACGTGGACAAGCTCACGTTCATTAAAATGAACCAGGCTTGGATCCCACAAGACTTGTCTGTAACTTGTGCAGAATAGACATTTATACCAGCCTCAACCATACATTCTTGTACTCAAGATGCACTTATTCTTTGATTTCTTTTTTTTATTTGTCACATTCTTTTGGGGGCTACCCTAATTAAAAAAAAAAAAAATTGTTAGCTGGCTACCTCCTCCTCCATCGCCGCTTCCACCTACAACACCACATTCACTGCCTCCTCAACCTCCGACTCCACATCCACCTCCTTTTAAGAGTTGCAGGTTAATAATTTTTAATTTTCATTTATTTTATTTTGTTATTTCTCTATCCACATTTGTTTGCAGGGCACTTACCCACATGTTGCTGCCTTTTGCTGCCCTCTAGCCCTTTCCAAAACTTTCTTACAGCCATTTTAGTGCCCAAATGTTCGGGTCCCCATTGACTTCTCTGGGGTTTGGGTTCGGGGTAAAGTGTGGGTCAAGTTCGGATACTGAACCCGAACTTTTTTGTGAAGTTCGGCCAAACCCGTCGAAACCGAACTTCCAGGTGTCCACTCAACTCTAAAAGGAGGCGGTTTGCAAAAAAAAGAGTAAAGCCACAAAAGAATGAAAGGCAATAAATGCAGAAGACAATTGTTATATTACTTGTGCATGTGGATATTTTCCGGCCAAAGATTATTACAAAAACTGACAATGAAACAATATAAAAATATTCTGTGCAGTAAATATTTGTCATTTCTTTCGACCTAGTTCATCCAAAGATCCTTAACCTCTGTTAGAAGAACAGTTTCAGCAGTAGAAGACACACAATGGCCGGAGTCAGGATGATGTTATGGACACTAAGGCCACTGTTAGTGCAAATAAACTTAACATCGCTTGTAATTCCTCCAGCGCTTGTGGACTGGCTGCCAAGGTCACATAAAGACTTTGTTGCACACCCTCGGATGGCTGTTGAGGCTGACGCTGATCCTGCAAAAGACACAATTTCATTTAGGCCTCATGCACACGACCGTTGCCTGCCTCCGCGTCCGCTCCTCCTTGAAATTTCGCGTCCGTCAAAAAAAACGGATGACGGACCGTTTTTTTGACGGATCCGATTTTTATGGCAGATCCATTGTAAAAATGCCTATCCTTGTCCGCGACTGTGAAAAAAATAGGACATGCACTATTTTTTTGACGGAATGAAAACACGGATCACAGAAGCGGAAGGAAAACAGTTGACCATCCGCATTTTTTGACGGACCCATTGAAATGAATGGGGAAGCATCCTATCCGTGAAAAAAAACGGAACGGACGCGGAAACAAACAACGGTCGTGTGCATGGGGCCTTAATAGAACATTTAGCCTCATTTATAGTGATAAGCGGCAGGTGCCATATTCGATTTCAACGAAATTTGCGAATATTCGATAGAATATTCGTTTCATATTCGTCAAAATCGAATATTCGTCATTATTCTAGTTATCGCGATTAATATGCAATTTAAATAATCGCGTATTGCGATTGTACCTTAAGGCTACTTTCCTATTGGTTTCATATCTAGAATGATAGCGAAGATGACGAATGTATTCGTCATATTCCTCAAAACTATGATAATGAAGTATTCTACATCTTCGTTTTAGCTACCTATTCGTCAACTTCGCTAATTCTAGCAATCAAATAGGAGGGTTGACTATAGAGACAGCTGTGTCTAATTCGCTATGCGATTATATTACTTTGCTTTTTTTAAAATAAATAGAATAATTATATTACTTGATAATTATTATAATTATTCTATTTATTTTAAAAAATATATATATAAAATCGCATAGTGAATTAAACACAGCTGTCTCTATAGTCAACCTTCCTGTTTGATTGCTAGAATTAGCGAAGTTGACGAATAGGTTGCTAAAACGAAGATGTAGAATACTTCGTTATCTTAGTTTTGAGGAATATGACGAATACATTCGTCATATTCGCTAATTCTACCAAGCCAACCATACATGGGAACGTCTCCATACTAAAATGTACTGTCGGATTTGAGAATTACGTTGAAATCGCAATGCGATTAATATAACTTGAATTAATCGCATTGCGATTTCTACTTAGACCTGGTTTACTATGGTTGGCTTGGTAAAATTAGCAAATATGACGAATGTATTCGCCGTATTCCTCAAAACGAAGATAACGAAGTATTCTCCATCTTCGTTCTAGCGACCATAGTAAACCATGTCTGTTGAAATCGCAATGCGATTAATTCAAGTTATATTAATCGCATTGCGATTACAACTTAGCACTGCTATCTTACATATTAGGCTAGAATTAACGAATATGGAATATAGCAGCAGTGCTAAGTAGAAATCGCAATGCGATTATTTTAAGTTAGATTAATTGCATTGCGATTTCAACTTCGAGCTGGGTCTATAATGGGTCAGCATGCTAGAATTAACGAAGTTAACGAATATGGAATATAGCAGTGCTAATTGAAATCGCAATGCGATTAATATAACTTGAAATAATCGCATTGCGATTTCAACGTAATTTTCAAATCCGACCGTACATTTTAGTATATGGAGACATTCCCATGGTGATGGGGACGCTCCATGAGCACGGAAGTCGGCAGAAGCGGCAACGGGCACTGACTGGAGCAGCCAGGAAGCCAGGAATCCTCAGGACAAGTAAGAACTACTTTTGGGAAGTGGGAAAGAAAAAAAAAAAAAAGAATATTCGAAATAGCGAATTTATAGCGCTATATTCAAAATATTTGCGAATTAGCGAAGTGCCAATATATAGCGTAGGTCTTCTTGACCATGGATACTATTCCCACTCCTACTCCTGGAAAAGAAAGCTGCACTGTGGCCTTTTTTCTGTAAGACTATTTTCACAAATGAGGTTTATTTAGGATTTTTTTTTTTTATCAGTCTTGGAGATTTTTTACCCACAGCAAAGACCTAGATATTTTGGCAGGAAAATCATTTTTTCCCTACTACTATTAGCTCTCATTGCCAAAAAGCGGCATGAAAGAGGCTCAAACTAATATCTCCCTCATTTGGCTCAACATATCCCAAGAAGTGAAATAAAAAAGTACCCATTTTTGTACCTGACACATGAGTTGTCTGGAGAAGACACTTATTCTGATCCCCAGTGCATTGTACAGTATCATCGGTGTAACACCAGGTAGAATCAACGGAAAGGCAGTATCTGCAGACCAGTCCATTGGGGATAGAGCTTATTGTTGGCACTGGAAGCAAACAGGTAAAAGATAAAATATAAAAAACACTTGTTTTCATATTATGTACAGGATAATATTTTTTGATGTATGAACCTAAATGAAGAATATTTATCATCCACCATTCTCATTTAAGGGGTTGTCCTTCACAATCACTTCATTTTGCCTAGGGAGGTTTAGTGGGACATTCTCCATTGATTGAAGTCAATGAGGTTCTACTGTATGTAACACACAGAGCAACCACAGATATTACTAAAAGAATCACATGTACTACTTTAACTCCATATTTCCTATCAGGACACATGGAAAGTGGTTCTTTGTCATGTCTAATACAAAATTGTTGAGTGAAAGTGCAAGGGCTAGATCCAGAAGAATTTATATAAAGGTTGTATAACATTTAGTCATGTATACCAGTAATAAAAGTGAAACAGCAAGCTAACATAGTAATATCAGTGATAAGATCGGAAAAAAACATAACTCCATGCAGTTCAGCCTATTATTCTGCAATGTTGATCCACAAGAAGACCAATATTCCTGTGAGGCAGAAAAAGATGATCGGGAATAAACTCTTTCCTGACTTATATGGCAATCAGAATAAACCTCTGGAACAACAACCCAACTCTATTGATCTGGTATTACATGTTAGACCCCTTAAAAGTTTGGAGCATATATAGATATCAAGTTACACAACCAAGCTCTTACCACCTCCTGCTGCCTTCAACTCAAAAACATGTCTGATATCTGCTCTTTCCTCAACTTTGAATAAACTAAAATCCTAGTGCAGTTCCTCAACATCTCCCAACTAGAATATGGCAACATCCTCCGCTGTGGCCTCCCATCTAACACTTTTTCAACCCTTCAATATATCCTCAACTCCACTGCCATTTCTTCTCTGCCTCTGCCAATCCCTTCACTGGCTTCCCGTTGCCCAGGGAATTTGGTTCAAACTACTAACAACTAGATATAAGGCCGTACACAATCTGTCCTGTCCTTACATCTCTGACCTATTCTCGTGACCTGATACATCCCATTATTTAAACTTTCAGAAATAATCTAAAACCCAAACTTAAAAAAAAGACTACAATAAACCTGCTGCCACTACACAGCCATCTGAGTAGCCTCTACCCTCACCTACTGTCTCCTTCCCCTGTCCTTTGTAGATTGCAAGCCCTCATGGGCACGGGCCTCTTCTCCTTTGTATCAGTCTGTTGATAGGTTCATGCTCATTGTACTTGTTTTTGTGCTTGTTTAGTTTTATATATATGCTCCCATTTTAGATGTAAAGCACCTTTAAACCTATGGTGCTGAAAAATTTCTCATATTTATGCCAGGCATGTGGCATCAATATATAGATAAATCTCCCAAATGTAGCTATAGGTCTCTTTTCTTCCATTCAGAGCATGGTAACACTAGATGCTTGCAGCCACAACTCAGGGAGCTCAGTGCAAAGAAGTTTTTCCAGTTATTATTGAACTCAACAGAAGCTGTAAAATTTCTGTACGCTGAGTTCCCCCCAGTAGTGACTGCATAAAAATGGTCGGGATCTACATCTGGGATAAAAGAAAGGTGCAGGGGCTGGTCTCCTCTCACCACAGGCACCATACTATTATGGATAGTACCACAGCACTCGTCAGTTTAAATAAGTATAAAACTTTATTGATGCACATAGTCACAAAAAGTCTGAATATTAACATTTGTCGATGCCTCTTTGTGTAAGACTCATTTGCTGAGGAAGGTCTTATCACGAAACATTCAATTTGTTATGAGTATTTTGGCAACTAAATTTTTACTTGTGTCTGGACTTATTGTGACTTGACCATACTGTACGTATCAATAAAGCTTTTGCTTATATAAACTGACTAGTGCCGTGGTACTACCATGTGGCATTGTGATCATTCACCTACCACTGGCACCACAATTTTTAAGTGGAGTGCAGGTGTCAACTCATTACTCAGGCCCAATTTTAATGACATGTCTTGATTGTGTGGTTGGTACACTACTGCCACTGACAACAGATTAGATTTTTATGCTCTAATGGCTCAACTTTTCCTTGAGGTCCTTAGCTTTCTCTGTATTTGTATTAGTGGTGCAATGTCTTGACTTGTGACTGTGGCAGCCAGTCACTGGGTACACCCTAGTGCTGATGTCATTTAGAATAACACATCAACACTACGGTCAGTGATTGGCTGCAGTGGAGATGAGTCAACATGAAGCATAATTGGTGAAGTGGTGTAAATACAGTGAGCCCCAGAGGAGCTGGTGCAGAGCATGGGAGTAGTAGTGAGCCTGTTAAGATGTAGTGTCACTGTGTTCTCCATCAGGCTGTTGCTCTATGGAGACCGATGCAGTGGAAAAAGGTGGTTTGAGGAATCAGGCCAGAAGTAATAGAATAAAAGTCTACCTTTACGCAATGCAAAAGATAAATTGTAGTACATCCAGCAGTAGTGGGTACAAAATACAATTTCTATCCCCAGATGAGGTATGTGGGCTGGCAATGGGGCAATTAATGGCACCTCTGATATCATACCTTGCTGGTGTCTCTTCCTTGAATCTCCGATTAACAGCTGTATGCCGATACTTGTGGCTGTAGGTATCCACTGTGAAATGCAAGGTTTAAGTTGGTCTGGCCTTAATGTAATCTAGGTGAAGGGTGTCTGAGCCATAGTCTCTCACCTGCAGCAGGGTCTGAAAAACTGTATCTTGCTAATTACTCTGCTGACTATATAGCACTGTAGTTTTTCTGATATCTGGAATGTTGGTGTTCTTGCAGTCTCTCCAAAGTAGTGGTCTTAAAGTAATACTGGATTAATTACTGGTCCCTAAGACTTATGGAGTAGGAGTTAGCTGTGCTTCTTTCCTTCTGACTTGCTAGCTAAAACTCCCCCTCCTGGCAGGTTGCAGGACCATCTAGTTTCTTCCAAGAGGGGAGGAATAGGGTGGTTAACCCTGTCTCTGCCAACCACAACTTGTCATGCTGGTTTACAGTATATAACATAACAATAAGAACAAACCAAAACAATTGCAGATACCCCCAAGTTTGGGGAACTGCATAAACATGGAAAACAAAACTATTGACATGTAAACAAGAGAATTGAAGGGTAAGAGAGCAGGGGAATTTATTATTGCAGGTTTTGATATATACACCAGGTTTTAAACTTTTTCCAATTTTACGTTTTATTTTTTCTGGAAACGTGGGTGGAGCTTAACAGAATGGAGTATGACCTCCTGTGTCCATCAGAATTATAAAAATATGATGACAATTACAGCACAAAACTACACCAGAAGATGTGCTAATGTTATTAAGGAGGTCCTCAACTTACTCCAGAGCACTTTTCTAAAACTAGCACATGCAACACCCATCCTTGTAAAATTCCCCCCAAAGTTTCTTTTTGTATTATTTTAACAACTTCAACCAAATATTGGCACAGAAATCAGAAACAGATTACTTACATGTGGGAAGATTAGGAGTGCAGTTGTCAGTATTGCAACATGAAGTGGCCATCCTCATATATCCTTGTTGTATGCCGATACTGCCCTGGAAGCCACATTGTGATGAAGGTGCGCATGCTCTGACCAAAGATGTAGACCTCACCCCAGCTAAAAAAAACAAAGCAAACATGTTCTTTCCTATTGAGATTACAAAAAAAGTATATTTATTCTTTGTACCTTTTCGTTAGAAGGGTTCCCTGACAATACGCAGATCACAATTTATTTTTTCCTGCTGGGACCTCCAGCAATCAGTGATCACCTGTAGGAAAACCTGACGATAGGTGTTAAATTTTTTTACAACACCACCATAGGGGAAGTTAGGTATTACACAGAGCTCTTTAAAATCAATGGACTATCTGTGCAAACCAGGACAGGGCAGGTCCTCTAGAGGAATAAATGTTATTTTTAACCATTTACCATTTACCCAGAATTCCCTAATGGAGTTATGTGCCTTCTAAAATACACAAAAAACAATATAAGTTTGGCATTTCCGTAAATATACTGACCAACAGAAATGGTGACATTAAAAAAATACAACCCATCTCTTTCAAAAACAAGCTCTTATAGGATGATGGAAATATGAAAAAAATATGGCTCTTGGAAAGTCAGGAATGAAAAATAGTGTTGAGCGCAAAAATTTTAATCACAAATTTTAATCGCGAATATCACCACTTCAAGAACTCACAAATATTTAGAATATGGTGCTATATATTCGTATTCGTGAATAGTGTTGATCGCAAATATTCTAATCGTGAATTTATCGCAAATATCGGCACTTAGCAACATCCCTAGCAACCAATAGGAAAGTTGCCTACCTCTTAGTGTTGGTCGCAAATATTCTAATCACAAATTTTTATCGCAAATATATTACATTGCCAATTTTTGCAATCAAGTAAATAATGACTGTACTTTAGGAATTCTCGAATTTTTGAATTTATGGCGAATAGAGTTCCAATATTGCCTATGCCGCTCATCAATAATGAAAAATAACAAAAGAAAAAAAGCTGTGTCCAGAGGGTAAAACTAGGCCTTCTGCATAAGGGATTAAAAGGAATCTGTCGGCTCTAAAACACTCGATCTGGGGAGCGTGTATGTGGCAGCCCTTGGTCTCCTGTGTGACAGGAGGCTGCTGCATATTAGATTCTGTGGAGCCCCTGCCTGTGGCAGGGCTCTATAGGAACATAGTAAAATTCTCATGGACTCCAATGGTAATGCATTGGAGTCTATGAGAAAAACAATCTGATGATTGCTTGTTATAGTTCCCTGTGGGAACTGTAAAAAAGTGTAAAACATACTAAAAAAAAAAAACAACTTTTAAAAATAAAAAAATAAAAAAATTCATAAGCAAACAAAAATTACACATCATTGGCATTGCCATGTGCGAAAACACCCATACTATTAAAATATTCAAATATTCAAAAAAGCCAAAATGGCCGATTTGCCGTTTTTTGGTTGCTTCATCCTTCCACAAAAAATGTATAAAAGTGATGAAAATGTCATACACACACCAAAATAGTATTATTGAAAAGTACCGATCGCCCCACAGAAAAAAATACTCCCCACACAGCTCCCCATATGGTGATGAAAAAATAAAATGCTTTCAGTATTAAAATGCAAAAAAAAAAAATACATAAGTGGTGTCGCCATAATGGTACCAACCTGGAGAATAAAAGTAACAAGTGAGTTTTACCGCATAGGGAATGGTGTTAAAAAAACCCATAAAACTGGCGGAATGGTGGGTTTTTTTTGAAACCCCACCCCCATTTGTAACTTTTTCCTCACTTCCCATGGCATTTTATGCAACTGTAAATGGTAACTTATGGCTTTGGGAAGGCTGGGAGTAAAAAAGGAAAATGAAAAACTGGAAAATTTTCCCTATTATTAAGGGGTTAAGTCTGTTGCAACATGTGGTGCTTGTAAGGGTAGACTGATGTAATGTGAGTTTGGAACTGGAATCCTGCTGGGTTTGCCTCTTCAAAAGGGGGAAGACTTGTAAACATATTTCGTTTGCACCCCCTGTATTTGTGACATTTCTAATATTTGCACCACCCCATGTCACAACTTGCCACCCTAGTACCACAAATCTGCAGCACCCCCTTCCTGGTGTTATTCTACTTACAAGGAGGAGGCAGCACCCATCTAAAGATGAACCTTACTGACCACCTTGTGTTGGGACTGTTGGGTTTTGGAGCCCACCAAACATTGTGCTCTCAATTCTTCCTAAGAAAGCTGCAACCATCACACAGAAAGCCTCTGAAGTAAACCCAAATATCCTTGTTTAACAGTCTTGTCTGTTGTTTCCTCTGCGCTCCTAACTTGGGTGGAGCCCCCATGCTCTTCACCTTGGGCAGAATAAAGGCTTAGGGGGTCATTTATTGAGGCCGACGTTTTAGACATCAGTCGTATAACCCCTTTCCATGGCAGTGGATCCGCTGAAGCTATGTAGAGGCGCCAGGCTCTACATAACTTTGGTGGATCCACTGCCGCTTCTTAATCTACGCCAGCTCCCTTCTGTTGCTACGAGAGGCTCATTTGCATATATGTAAACATCATCTTTCTCAGCAATGCGGGCGCATATGAAGATGGGACCAACACAGATGCCTTCAGCTGCCAAGCGCACATGTAACAGGTCAGCCAGTGTCATAGGTGCAAATCTGCTGATGGTCTTTAAAAATATGTTCAACATAAAAACGTGATTTAAACACTAGGACATTTTCTGATGACACATTGCCTTTAAGGGATTATGAGG
Organism: Bufotes viridis; assembly: GCA_033119425.1. Taxonomy (NCBI): domain Eukaryota; kingdom Metazoa; phylum Chordata; class Amphibia; order Anura; family Bufonidae; genus Bufotes; species Bufotes viridis. The sequence goes on from CM065590.1 coordinate 587,301,820, forward strand.
AAATTAATACTAGAGATCCTCTGCAAACTTTTTTTTTTAAAATACTTACACTTTTGAATCTATAGCATTCAAATGTAATACTGCTAAATACTAAGGGGTTCACCTAAGAAAAGTTAGAGACCTAAAACCTTGTTTCGGTTCTTCAGTGTAGGCAATCCTCTGTGAACCTGTCCTGATTTTATTTGTTTATTTTTAGTTTTTATTACTATATTTCACTGCAGGTAAAATGTATCAATCTTGACTTCAGACTGTTTGCGTCACAGAGGATTGTCTAGCCCTGAGACAAATGTAGTACTCTGATACTTCTTAGGGTTTTCAGCCCCTGGATGTATACAGGACCAAATGTAGCAATTTATTGACAGTAAACAGGGTATTAAAAATTATTAGAAACTGGAAAACAAAGTCTACTGGGAAGTTACAGAACTGTATAGACGATTAAGCGTAAGTTATGTAAGAGTCAAACTTCTTCAAACTAGTAGAAAAGATTGAACATAATCAGGCTACTCACCAACAGTAGTTTCTGTGTACACAGTTCCACACTGATGTTCTGCAGGACAGGTAATGCTGGGACCGGAGCATGTTGAAGCAATAGAATTGCACTGTGTACATGTAAGAGCATAGCCTAAAGAGATGGCACAATCAGGACATTAATTACTTATTACACTGTTATTTGCAAGCACATTTTTATCATCCAACGTTCTGAGATCTGCGGCATCGGAGAACGATTGTTATAGTTATAGTTCATCTCACACCACAAAGCTGAACAGAAGTAAGCGCTTACCAGGCATTGGTGGTTTATATTGAAAAAAATATGTCCATTTTAATTTATATTATTACTATTATTTCATATTAGTAATAGTAGTGCTCTTATCCATAAAAAATAAAACAAATATAAATAAAAAAACTTCCAAAAACTTACTTGTTGCTGCGAGAGCTGATAAGAGGCTGAGAATTCCAATGAGCGAGTTCATGATTGAAGACAGGAAGTAATGTGAGATGAAAACCTTGATCAAGGTTCTCAATTTATATATATTTTTTCATGGGAGGAGCTTAAATTCTTAATCACTTCAAATAAATGACCCCCCACCCCCACCAGGAAATAAAGCAAAGGTTAACTCATATTATTGTGACTACGTATTTTTTGTGAAACACCTTAAGTTTGTGGGAGAAGCTTAAAACTCTGTGGGAAACGTTCTGAATATTAAAATTGTAAGTTAACCCTGCACATGTCTAAGAAGTAGCAGGTTCACCTCATTGTAATGAGGGCAATAAAGCACATTGACAATTTAAAACGTAAACTATTCATATTATTACAATCAACTGTACAAGAAGAAGTTATCAAATACGGTTGAGCTGTACGGAGATTAAATACGTTAGGTCCGAAGTCTTACAAGATTTCAGTGAAGAACTTTGGTCTTCAATTGTAAAACTTCAAAACCATTTTAAAAAAGCAACCCAAAGTTTTGGTACCGAAGCCAAGTTTGGATTGTAGTTTTAAAATGATTTTCAAGTTGTGGAATCGAGGACCGAAGTTCTTCACTGAAATCTTGTAAGACTTCAGACTTAACGAATTTCACCTCCACGTGGCCCATACAATTGAATGTTGTACAGAGACGAAACTCTTTACCGCATTCAAATGAAGTTTTGAACAAAGCAACTTCGGATCTATGATCCGAAGCACGCTTCACTGAACCCTAATATTAAACCATCCTTCTATGCCCCCCAAAATCAGTAAGGATTTTTTTTAAATTCCTTCAGGTCTAATTTGTCCTAAGTTGTGACTGAAGCCAGGTCCTAATGAATTCTATCTGAATCTCTCTCTCCACGCCTTGATTCTCCTTAACTGAATAACTTTCAGTTCAAATATCAAAAGTGTTTTTGTTTTTTTACTTGGTTTGAATTTTGATTTTCTAGGATTGATTCACTGATTTCTAGTAGGGGACGTTATGCCAACAGTCTTCCAAAAGTTGTCCTTCAATGTGATTAATGATATAATGACCAGAGGGACCCATGACCATGCATGGTCTTTTAGCATTAGCCAAGAAGTTTGGCCAGCAAGCCCGGCAAGTGTTCTGGCTTTCAGCGGTATACCCTGCTCACCTTCTTCCCCCTGGTAGTAGTTGACAGCCGCAATGTTATACTCCATCATTGTACAGTATAAGCCACTAAAATAAAGTATATGCAAAGAACTCAACCTGCCATGGATAATGGTTTAAGGAATCCACTGCACATGCGCTGGGAGATTTCAGTGCGTCACACAGTAAAGTAGCACAATGCTGGAGCTGCCCATCAACATGAAAGGGGAAGCCATGGGTAGAGTCAACTGAAGAAATCGAGAAGGCTTGACAGACTTGGGAACATCATCCGGGGACTTCGTCAGCTCATTTGCATACACAATCAAAGTTCATTTCTTTCCAGTGCCAACGCTGCCGGCAGCCACAAAGATTTATTTGCACATGTGTTTAAAGGTGCATTTACACCAGGCCGACTAGCAGAAACAATCGAGAAGGAAGCGTTCCGCCTGACAATTCAATGGTCATCAGCAGAGGTAAAGAGCTGCATTTACCTGAAGCAATCGCCTCCACTGTATGAGGACAAGCGATGCACAACACAAACTGCTGTCTAGGAGGATTGAGGTGTCCACACGAAAGATCACTGCACCTGATGAACGATCTGTGGCACCTTTACATGAGTAGATTCATTCTAGTATAGCGTGGCCAAGCTCTGTCCGGTCCGTGGTACAGGAGCTTTTGTTTCTTGTGCCCGGCTGGACTGACAGGAAGTGCTCACGTAGTGTGCACTTCCTTTCAGTCCGGCCAGGTACAGGAAACAAATGCTCCTGTACCACAGACTGGACAGAGCTCGGCCACGCTACACTAGAGGCACTTCCCTCCTGTCAGTCCCTCTCTTCATGCTGCGCCCGGGCGTTGCGCCCTCATGGGGGGAGGGGGGGAGTGACAAGGGAGGGAGGGGGGATATGAGGGTGACAAGGAATGGAGGGGGGTAAATTGACAAGGGAAGGCTGATGAGAGGCACTGGGGCTGGTGGAGAGGCACTGGGGGCTGATGGAGAAGCACTGGGGGCTGGTGGAGAGGCACTGGGGGCTGGTGGAGAGGCACTGGGGGCTGATGTAGAGGTACTGGGGGCTGGTAAGAGGCACTGAGGGCTGCTATGAGCAGGGCTGCCATCAGAAATTTTGGGGCCCCTTACACAGCTCAAGGTCTGGGCCCCCCCCTGTGGACACAGGGGAGATCATGGGGCCCCTGTGTCCCCGTCCACCTTCAAGCCACACCCACACAGCCCCACCCATATATCGCGCCTATACCTCTTACATCCAAGGACGTCTCCCACACGGCCCTCCACTATGTAGTTCGCCCGCCACACTGCCCCCCACTGAGTAATTTGCCCCCCAAGTTAATTTTTCCCCCACACAAGTTAATTTTGCCCGCAGACAGCCCTGCATTATGTAATTTGCCCCACACGGTTCTCCATTATTTAGCCCGCCACACTGACACCCTACTGACTAATTTCCCCCCCCCCCCCACAAGTTAATTTTGCCCCAGACAGCCCTGCATTATGCAAGTTGCCCCCACTAAGCAATTTTCCCCCACACGGCCCTCCATGTAGTTTGCCCGCCACACTGACCCCCACTGAGTAATTTGCCCCTCCCCCACAAGTTAATTTTACCCCCAGACAGCCCTGCATTATGTAATTTGGCCCCACACAAGTTAATTTTGCCCCCAGACAGCCCTCCATTATTATCCACTCCACTTGAACCGCACTGTTCCTGAGTGCTCCACTTGCCCCCTCATACATGAGCTGCCCCTCACCTGCTCTCCATGAAGCTCTGTGGACTCCAGGACTGCAGCACATCCTCCATCACTGAGCAGCCTGCAGGCACACAGCCCCTCCTCCCTCCACAAGCTGCTGCTGCTGTCGGGGTTTGTCCATGCGACTATGAAGAGCATGTAACCATTGATGTCACAGACCTCCTTCTAGCAACTACATTCTACCCATGGATCTCCTGAGACTCCAGCTATCTTGTTCTCAGAACAAGATAGCTGGGGCCCGGGGCCCCGGGAGGTAAGGGACAGGCTGCAAAAGGAAGAGGGGGAGGAGCACTGGGCCCCAGAGTCGGCTGCCACAATAAAAAAAAATAAAAAAAGTTTCAGGACTGGCCGGGCCCCCCCAGGGTCAGGGCCCCTTACTGGGGTATGGGCTGTACCCCCCTGATGGCGGCCCTGGCTATGAGGCTACTGGGGGCTGCTATGAGGCTACTGGCAGCTGATATATGGCTACTGGCGGCTGACACATGGCTACTGGGGGCTGCTATGAGGCTACTGGGGGCTGAGATATGGCTACTGGGGGCTGCTATAAGGCATGGGGCTCTTATCTGAGGTCCAATTGGGGGTCATTCATATTGGGGTCTGTTTCTTATTGTCCCCCTCTAAAACCTAGGTGCGTCTTATGGGTGGTACATCTTATAGGGCGAAAAATACGGTACTTGCTTGCTCCTCCTCCCGACCTCCCCTGCCCTTTGCGTATGCAGCGCACTGTGATGTCACGCAGAGGCACTGGATCTTGGGTGAGTTCCCACACTTTTTTTCCCAGGACTACCCCCTGGGTAGATTATAAGGAACTAGCATGCGGAAGAACGTTCATTTCCAATAATCTGCCGACATTTGGGCAGTGGAAATGTGCCTTAAAGTGGTTATATGTTAAATATCGTCGTGCATTCCATAATTTTGCAAGAAATGCTTAAGAAGGAGCCCAACACAATATGGAGAGTTCTTGATGGAAGATAAAAGGTAAAAGGATTTAATTTGCAAAAAAAGAAAAAGGTTACAAAATGTAGGAAGAGAAAGATAGATAAAGTATAACAAAAGGATCTCAAAAACAAACAAGGAAGCAAATGAGTAAAAAGGAATTCCCCAAATAAATGTATGGGAATGTGTGTAGAGAGCGACAGGTATCTGTCATAAAATGCTCTCCTAATGTCATGAGTAGACATGAGCGAATTTTTCAAAAATTTGATTCGCTGGTTCGTCGACTTTTTGAGAAAAATTTGATTCAATCTGAATATATGCGCGGTGAATTATGTTAAAAAACTGCTATTTCCTGGTTGCTGAGAGCCTTTATGGGGTGTAGAACACTGTGCCTTGCAGTAACACGCATAGGGAGTCTGCTTTGTTTGTGAAATAATACTGTGAGTCCATATGAGATGCAGATGACAGGTGTCACTCTTAGAATCACTGCACACTTCACTTATTTGGGCAGTCACTGGGCCAAAACTGACCAAATTACTCAAGTGTGAACTCAGCCTTACAGGTAGATGTTAGTATCAAGAAGAAGTGCACTCCTTTTACACCCTCGTCAGCTGATTCCACATAGATGTCTACAGAACAGAACCTGTTCTATTAAACCAGGCATGCTCAACCTGCGGCTCCCCAGCTGTTGCAAAACTACAACTCCCAGCATGCCCAGACAGCTTACAGCTATCAGCCTACAGAAGGGCATGGTGGAGTTGTAGTTTTACAACAGCTGGGGGGCCGCAGTTTGAGCATCCCTGTATTAAACGCTTATACAAGTAGAGCCCCCCGACAGAATGGAGAGGGTGTCAGCAGTAAGTTTGTGTTGACGTCACTGATTGATTTTCCCAATTCTCTGATCCGTAAGAACAATTACCCAGAAAAAACTGTCTGGGGAGCATACGCCTTCACTCGGTTAGCATTTGCTCAATAATCCATCAGTATTGCTAAAGGCAAAAAAAACAGGATTGAATCTAAAACAGAGATAACACGTAAATGGAATATTTGCATATCTTCTGTGTTTTCTACCCACTCCTGCTTTTGGCTACCAAATCATAAGCCAATTCTGATAGGGCCATACAGGCCTTATAGATGCTACACAGACAGGATCTGTTGTGCGTCTCATTTTTCCTTCCTTCTGACAGATCAGAAGAAGGATCAAATAAATGATGATGTCAGCCAGGACGAAAGCCAAAATAGTGTACCAGTCATGAAGTGGGGAGGGTGGGAACAGTATAAGAAGTCCACACAGTGGCCCTATGACATAGTGGTGAGGTGGAAGCAGCATGAGGAGACCACAGAGTGGCCCAATGACAGGTACTAGAGTTGGTTGCAGTATGAGGAGGCAACCGAGCAGCACAATGACAGAGTCTGGAGGCGGCAGCAGCATGAGGAGACCACAGGGCGGCACAATGACATATTCTGGAGGTGGTGGCAGCATGAGTAGGCTACAGATTTGCACAATGACAGAGGCTGGAGGCGGCAGCAGCATGAGGAGACCACAGGGCATCACAATGACAGAGTCTGGAGGTGGCGGCAGCATGAGTAGGCCACAGAGCGGCACAATGACAGAGTCTGGAGGTGGCGACAGCATGAGAAGGCCACAGAGCGGCACAATGACATAGTCTGGAGGTGGTGGCAGCATGAGTAGTCTACAGAGTTGCACAATGACAGAGTCTGGAGGCGGCAGCAGCATGAGGAGACCACAGGGCGGCACAATGACATAGTCTGGAGGTGGTGGCAGCATGAGTAGGCTACAGCGTTGCACAATGACAGAGTCTGGAGGCGGCGGCAGCAGGAATAGGCCACAGAGTTGCTCAATGACAGAGTCTGGAGGTGGCAGCAGCATAAGGAGACCACAGAGCGGCACAATGACAGAGTCTGGAGGTAGCGGCAGCATGAATAGGCCACAGAGTTGCACAATGACAGAGTCTGGAGGTGGCAGCTGCATGAGGAGACCACAGAGCGGCACAATGACAGAGTCTGGAGGTGGCAGCAGCTTGAGGAGACCATAGAGCTGCAAGGTGACATACTGTGGAGGTGGGTAGCAATACCAGTACCCGCTGAAGATGGTGGGTGAATGAAGGAGCACTTGGCATCAGATGTGTGGCATCAGACAGGTAACAGCATCAGAATAATAGCTGAGGCAGGTAGCCAGAAGAAACCGGTCTCTTTTGTCAAATTGTTAGTGAGGCACCATGAATGATCTACTCTTAGGCATCAGGCATTGGTGAGTGGAAATCCTGGCTGATCCACGCCTGATTCATCTTGATGCAGTGTCCCACTATGAGCTATATGTGGGCACGTTAAACTCTTGCTAAATGTCATATAAAATGCATTGTGGTATCATGCTGTAATTTCCTTTAATAGGATGGCAGTGTCATTTTCCTTCATTCACTCCTAGGTGGTGCTGGCACTATATATATATATATATATATATATATCTATATGACCGCATATAAGTGCAGCGCTTAACGCAGAATAAAAGATTCTTGTCCACAGAGGTAATTTAAAAAGATTTTACCGCATATAAGTGCAGCGCTTAATGCTGACTGCAAGATATTTTTCCAACAAAATATTTAAAAAAACTATTTTACAGCATATACTGTAAGTGCAGTGCCTAATGCAGAATACAAGATTTTTGTCCAACGAAAACATTCATTTTTTTAAACGCATATAAGTGCAGCGCTTAATGCTGAATACAATTTTTTTTTCTCCACCGAAATAATTCCAAAAAGATTTGACCGCATATACCGTATTTTTCACCCTTATAAGGTGAATGCTGGCATTTTTACTTTGCTAACACTGATACATCGCTAGCCACGATGCTTCACACCGCGGCCTGCGATGTATCAGCGGGGAGGGAGAAGGGGCTGGGGGCCGGCAACTTATGTCGGAATCGCAGTGGTGCCCGGTGCAGTCACTGTTCTCTATTACACCGGGCCCCACTCACAGCAGTATTCATTAAGTCATGGGCAAGGCTTTGTTAAGGTACAGCAATCCTCTGCAGCAGTAGCGCATGTAGTACTCACTATGAAACTCCCGTAGCAGGCAGGCAAGCCGATCACTCACTTCCTCACGAGCATGCTCCTCCCACTTTATCAATAAAGCAGGCGCATGACCAAGTGAGTAAAGTTATGCTGCCGGCCGCCCTGCCTGCTACGGAAGTTTCATAGTGAGTACTACTAGTGATGAGCGGGAGGTGCCATATTCGATTTCGCGATATTTCATTATTAGATAGAATTATCGTCATTATTCTATATATTGCGAATGTTACGCGAATTTATATTCGCATTGCGAATTAAACTTAGAGCTGAGTTCCTAATGGTTGTAACTTGTATTGCTAGAATTGACGAAGATAACGAATATCACGAATATAGCACTATATTCTCAATCTTTGTTATATTCTAGCAATACAACCATTAGGAACTCAGCTCTAAGTTGAATTCTCAATGCGAACATATACTCACATTGCGAATTCAACTTAAAGCTGGGTTCCTAATGGTTGTATTGCTAGAATATAACGAAGATGACAAATATAACAAATTCGCGAATATAGCACTATATTCGCTATCTTCATTATATACTAGCAACAACCATTAGGAACTCAGCTCTAAGTTTCATTCGCAATGCGAACATATACTCACATTGCGAATTCAATTTAAAGCTGGGTTCCTAATGGTTGTATTGCTAGAATATAACGAAGATGACGAATATCACAAATTCACGAATATAGCACTATATTCGCTATCTTCATTATATTCTAGCAACAACCATTAGGAACTCAGCTCTAAGTTGATTTCGCAATACGAACATATACTCGCATTGCGAATTTAACTTAGAGCTGGGTTCCTAATGGTTGGCTTGCTAGAATATAACGAAGATTGAGAATATAGCTCTATATTCATGAATTCGTGATATTCGATATTCTAGCAATACAACCATTAGGAACCCAGCTCTAAGTTGAATTCGCAATGCGAGTAATTCAGGTTATTTTAATCACATTGCGATTACAACTTAGTCAAATTTGTGAGATCGTGATTCTCACACCCAACAGTACATTTTAGCATGGAGGCGTTACCATGCACACGGGAAGTCGGCAGAAGCGGCAACAGGCATTGACTGGAGCGGGCAGGGAGCCAAGAATCCTCCGGACAGGTAGGAACAGCTTTTGGGAAGTGGGAAGACAACCAGAGAGCAACAAAGATTAACAACTTACAAAAACAAAAAAACAAATATTCGAAATAGCGAATATATAGCGCTATATTCACGAATTTGCAAAGTGCCGTTATTCACTAAAAAAATTTGCTATTCGAATATTCGCGCTCAACACTAAGTACTACATGCGCTACTGCTGCAGAGGATTGCTATACCTTAACAAAGTTTTACCCATGACTTCACTTAATAAATACTGCTGTCAGCGGGGCCCGGTGTAATAGAGAACAGTGACTGCACCAGGCCCCGCCACGATTCCAACACAAGTTGCCAGCCTCCACCCCCTGTACTGTGGGGGTCACTATTTACACAAGGACAGTGTTATGGGGGGATCTTTGGATGACACATATATAGCATAAGATGCTATATATGTGTCATCCACAGCTCCCCCCATAGCAGTGTCATCCACAGTTACCCTCCATAAGTGTCATCCACAGATCCCCTCTATAAGTGTCATCCACAGATCCCCTCCATAAGTGTCATCCACAGATCCCCCCCATAACAGTGCCATCCATAGATACCCCCCCCCCATAACAGTGCCATCCACAGATCCCCCCATAACAGTCATCCTCAGGTCCCCTATAACAGTGCAATCCTCAGAACCCCATAACAGTGTCATCCACAGATCCCCCATAATAGTGTCATCCACAGTCCACCATTAGGTCAAAACCCACAAAAAATACACCATTTGATTCAAAAAAAAAATGTTCTTATTTTTCTCCTCAAAAACCTAGGTGCGCCTTATACATAGTAACATAGTACATATGACCGAAAAAAGCCCTCTGTCCATCCAGTTCGGCATGTGATCCTGCTAGTTGAACAATAATTCAAAAGGTGAGAATCCCGTGGATTCTTGTGGTACTTCCCTGTAGGCAAAGAGCAAGTGGGGCAAAAACCGTTTCCAGTTTTTTTGAGTATCTATAAACATGCGGATCATCTGTATAAGTGTTCCGATAAACCGTTCACAGATGGCGTTGGACTGGGTGTGGTAGGCGGAGTTTAAGATCGGTTGCACCCCACACACTTTACAGAGCTGGTGGGTGACCTCTGCAGTGAACTGGGTGCCCCTATCCAAAATAATCTCCAGGGGAAATCCCATACGGAGAATATTCGCATATTGGCTTCCGCTATAGTCTCTGCATGTACATTGGTCAACGCCACTGCCTCTGGATATCTAGTGGAGTAGTCCACTATGGTCAAGATGTATTTCTTGCCACAGTGACTAGGTTTTGGCAGGGGTCCTATTATGTCTACAGCTACCCGACTGAAGGGTTCTTCAATTATGGGCAGGGATCTAAGTTTGGCTTTATAGCGATCCCCTTTCTTCCCTACCCTCTGGCAGGTATCGCACGTCTGACAGTATTTTCTAATATCCTTTAAGATACCTGGCCAGAAGAAGTTCTGCGTCAGCCGATGTTTAGTTCGGCTGATTCCTAAATGTCCTGATAATGGAATATTGTGCGCGATGCATAGCAACTCTTCTCTATACTTTCAGGGTACCACTAACTGCTTAGTGGGCATGGGTATGGACCCTGCTACTACCTTCTCTGCATAGCGGTATATGAGACCTTTGTCCCAAGCATATCGCTCTCCCTCCTTGGTCCTTGCTTATCCTATCTTTATATACCTGCAGAGAGGGATTTAGGGCCACCTCACTGCAAAATTCCAGGGGGGCATGCCAGGGGAGAATAGTAGGGGTGTGTGGCATATTGTTGACCTGAGCCTCAGAGTGATCGGAAGGAGCCGTGGTGCATGCTTGCTGCCGGGTAACACCTGGGTAGGCTTCTTGGATAGTTGGTGGAGGGAAAAAAAGCAGAGGTGAGCTCCCCCAAGTCGTTGTCCAAAATAACATCAGCGGGTAAATCCTGCATAATTCCCACCTCCACATTTCCATGCCCTGCCCCCCAATTCAAATGCACCTTGGCAGTGGGAACTTTGTAAATGGCTCCCCCTGCCACCCGTACAGCTACACAGTCTCCAGTATGGGTGTGCTTAGGCACCAAATGATTTAAGACCCAGGTTAACGTGGCCCCAGAGTCATGTAATTCTTGTATACTCCTCCCCTCCATGTGTACCGGCTTTCGGTGCCCCTGGCGGCTGTCGGAGTCTGCTTGTATGGGGTTTACCTCATGTAGGGTCCCCAGAGGCTCCACTATTGAGGTAACTGTGGATGTTGGGAGCACAGATTCTCTTTGGCAGCAGTGTACTGCAGCCCGATTGTGGGGAGGAGGACCCTGGTGGTTCCAGTTCTGGCGAGGTCGGTTACGTGGGCAGTCTCTCTGGATGTGCCCCTGTTGGTTGCAGGTGTGGCAGCGGATCGGTGGTCGGGCATTGTACCTAGGAGGGTACTGGTTGTGGCTCACGGCTGGTCGAGGGTGAGCCAAAGTAGTCACTGCTGGCAGAGGGCTGGTAGATCCATACATGGTCCGGTGTGGTGTGCGTTGGTCTCGCCTGGTGTCTTGGAACTCGTCAGCTAGCTTGGCTGCCTCTGGTAGGGTACGGGGTTTGCGATCTCGTACCCAATTTTGCAGTTCTGTGGTTAGTCCATTGAAAAACTGCTCTATTACTATTAACTGGAACATCTCTTCCATAGTGGCGACCCGTGTTGCTTCCATCCACCCCTTGGCAGCTCGCTGTAGTCCGTGTGCCTATTCGGTGTGTGAGCCTTTTGTCTGTTTCTTGAATTTGAGTCGGTATGCCTCAGAAGTAATGGCATACCGTGCTAGGATGGCTTGTTTGGCTTTGGGATAATTCCTGATGTCTTCGTCTCAGATGGTCCGGTATGTGCCTGATAATTTACCAGCCAGCAGAGGTACTTGGTCAGCTGGGCTGATGTCGTGTAGCTGGCACAACCTTTCGAAATCCTGTAGGTATTTGTAGATATCACTTTCTCCTTCTGTGTAATTTTTTAAAAGTTTAGTAGGGAATCTTAGCTTTTGCCTGAGTAGTGCTGGTGGGCACTGGGGCTCCTTCCCTGACTCGCTGAATAGTGTTTTGCTTAGCCACAATGTACTCCTGTACATCTGCTATCAGTCTATTTAGTGTCTCGATGGAGGGGGTGTTTGGGTGAAAAGCTAACCTGCTATTGAGAGCTCTTGTAAATTCTGTTGGCTCTGTCTCCTGTGGAGTTGCCGTAGTGGTTGCTCTGTCCCCCTCTATGAGTTCGGCCACAAGAGTAGCTTTCGGTTTGTTGCTGGCTATTCTTCCCCTTGCTTCCAATAATTCCTTTAACGTAGTTTGTTTCAGTGTTGCATAATTAGTCTCCATTCACCGTTTGTTAGTATACTGTAACTGCACATATTCTCTAACTCTGGTATATCCGAATGGCTGTTTCAACAAACTGCTGCTTTGCAGTGCGGTTTAAACCCCTTCGCTTGCCACCAATTGTAGCGGAGAGGCAGTATAGTCCACGATACCTCTGCTGGTAGACAGGAACAGCATACAATAATCCAGGTAGGGTTACAATAATCCCTTTTTCCCAAGAACTAGACGACACATAGCTTGGGAGTCAACTGACTTTACTAGGCATGGTGTACATAGTTTAAAACCCCCAACAGCCACATATACAACACCCTGCTGGGAATACAATGGGACATGAAAAAGGGGGAAGAAAAGAGGCACAGAAAGCAATGCATTTAACATAGTAAACCATAGACAAACTGAGCCGTACAGACAGCCTAACAAAGGGGAATAAAAATGTAGCAGACAAACCATACACACAATAATATAACAGTAAGAGCAAGATATATACAAAGACATTCTGTAAATGGCTAGGTTTGCCACACCCCATTAAACTGATGAGGCCGGGTTCACATCACCATTATGGTTTCCGTTATTGTTTTCCGTTATGACATGGTTGAAACGGAAAATAATCCATAAGACGGAAATCAAAACGGAAGCCTTTAAGAGGCATTCCGTTTTGATCCTTCATAACAGAAGTGTGGCAGGAACCCTGGCCTCTCGAGGCAGTCACTACACTCTTAGCAAATCACTTCAAGGAAGTAAACAACGCACCCGTTATCTCTCTATAGACACAGCCTAGAGATGAGCAAACTCCTAAAATTGGTTTTGGTTCAATTCTTGAACTGAACAAGAAATTTGATTCAGGTACAGAACGATTTTATACAAATCTCACTTTCTCGCACTTTAACTCTCTCTCTCTCTCTCTCTCTCTCTCCCCATCACTCCATATACTTTTCTGTCTCTCCAGAATCAAATTTTACTTTTTCCTGGAAAAATTTGGGTCAAATTTAGATTCTATCTAACTGATTCACTCATCTCTAGAACAGTCATTTTCTAATTTAATCCCGATGGACCCAAAGCAGATACACAGTGTCTACTATAGTATAGAGGACAGTATACTGTATATATACTACAGAGGACAGTATACTGTGCGTGTATAATATATATATATATATATATATATATATATATATATATATGTTACAGAGGACAGTATACTGCATCTACATATTACAGAAGACAGTATACTGTATCTAGATACTGCAGCGGACAGTACACTGTATATATACTACAGAGTGCAGTATACTGTATACTGTATATACTACAGAGGACAGTATAATATATGTGTATATACATGCGATGGGGTCCAACGTGGCGCCCACTTATACTAACATCTACATGTCCCACCTTGAGGAGTCATTCGTTTATGGCAGCCGCCACTTCAGACATGTTCTGAGGTGGTGGCGCTATATTGACGATGTATTCTTTGTGTGGACGAGCGCCACGTTGGACCTCCTCGCGTTCCACGCATACCTTAATAAAATAGACCCGACTGTGAAATTTACTGTTGTCCATTCGACACAGAAATTACAATTCCTTGATACAGAGGTACAGGATCATGAACAGGGTGTAATGCAAGGCACCAACAAACAGACCAGTGTTGAAAGCAAAAAGGTGTTTATTCACCAGAAACATAAACGTCCAGAACACTTGCTGGTAACAAGAAATAATAACAAAAACCAGGCAAGGAGATTCCAGGAATAGTCCCAACCAGTGCTGAATGATGCTGTGCACTTGGCAGTCGAGTCACTCCAGATCTTGGGTCCGCTGCAAAGGACAAAGTTCCTGGCAGTCTTCAGTCACTAGCAGTTGTGACCTATACCTGGTTGAGGGAAAATAACAGTGGGCACTGATCACCCTGAGAGACCTCCTTTTAAATGCCTGCTGACCAATCCCAGGGTGCCAAGTGTCCACTTCCATAGGTGAACAAATTGCCCTGCACCTGAGTACATGGCCTAAGGCAATCACAAGTTGATTAACCCATGGCTGGCTCCCTAATCTACTTTGCTCTTGTGAGTCAGTATATTATGCGCCACTGGTCGACGAAGCACATAAGAAGCGCATACTCGCGACCGTGTATCCCTTTGCGAACCTGCCCTCATGCGTACGCACGGACGCATGATCGACTCAGCGCGAGTATGCGAACGTGTGGACCCAGATGCGGAAACGGAAGTCGCAGGAGACACCGGAGACAACCCTGGCCGCGGCGTCTTGTCACTCGCCTGGCCACTCTGTCCCGACGGTCCTCCCCTCCGATGTCCACGCGAACGCATCCCCGCACTGGTTCGCAAAGGGGTCAGCGCTGGTGCATCAGAGACACGCATAACCTGTCCCGCAACTCCACGAGGACCCCTCTTGGTTCCCCTGGAGTGCAATACAGGTGAGGATCTTACACAGGGTTTACCCACTGATCTACATATGAAAAAAACGATAAGAATACTCTGTTGCTTTTTCAGAGCTATCATCCCCGCTCTATGATTAAGTCTTTGCCCAATTTGCCAATTCCTTTGGGTTAAGAGGATTGTGAGGGACAAATCTAGCAGAGATCAACGTTTTACAGAAATGGGCAAGAAATTTGTATCTCAAGGGTATCCCAAGAAACTTATTGTGGAGAGTAAGTTGCGGGCTAAATCTAGCCTGAGACAGACTCCCGACAATAAGGCCAAATTGGCCCCACAAATTCCATTTGTCTTACAGTATTCTGCTGACAGTCCGCAGATTGCAGATTGCGGCTATCATCAGAAGTCATTGGAGGATAATTGGTAATAGTTTTTCTCATATCGAGGAGTTTTGGACACCCCCACTGTTTTCTTACCGTAGGGCGTGAAACTTAGGTGACAGGTTGGTTAGATCGGATGTGGGCAGTGTGGTAAGGTGCAAGGTGTCATATGTGATGGCAGGTACGTGTCACCGAGGTTGCTGGCCTCGGTGAGGTGAGAGCCGGGTTTTTGTCTGCAGCAGCTAGTGCTGTTTGACTTTGTTAAATAGCATGGCTGCAAAGCCGATCCGGGCCGGCTCTTACTGGGAGCAGCTAAAGAGTAGGGTGGGTGGCTGCTCCCCACGGTCCAGTCCATGTTTTGGGCTGGATATAAAACGCAGCCAGCAGCTGTGTCTGGGGAGTGTGATTATCCTGGAGCTGCTAACAGGGCTGGGAGTTCTCTGTCCAGGAGGAAAGAGCTCAGTAAGGAGGTATTTTGTTCCTGGCTACCTGAAGCTGGATTCTCCTGCGGCTGGGCCGACAGCGTGGTGCGAACCTGCACCTACACCTCCCAGGTGACTGAACCTGTGTTGGACTGTTTTTGTTTGGCTACGTTATTTCCGTTGTGTGTGAACTGTCACCAAGAGACTGTTTTTCATTTTGTGTGCAAGTGTGAATAAAACACTGTTTGTTGCACAATCTGGACTCCTTGTTTTGCCTCTAAACTGCACCCGCACCGCTGTCTACCAGAGCGACTCCCCACATTTGGTGTCGGATGCGGGCATGCGCAGTGAGGCTGGCGTGAACGCCGAACTTTGTTTTTGCTGAGAAAAAGTGAATGTCCTATATTAAGCCGGCAAAGTTGCAGCCTGTGATCCCCGACAAAATGGAGGCGGCTGTGAAAGCCCTCATAGAGGCTAACGTGCAGCAGCGGGAGACCAACCAGCTACTGCTACAGCACGTGATGGCGTTGCAAGCGGCAGGAGCGTCCCACCGCGCCCATGATGCCCGGAAAGCTGTCCGTGCCGCGATCCCTAAGATGACCCCCTCGGATGATGTGGAGACCTATCTGGCGGTGTTCGAGAAGGTGGCCGTGAGGGAGAAATTACCCCGAGAACAGTGGGCAGAGGTCGTCGCTCCGTTCCTGGCGTCTGGACCCCAGCAAGTATTTTTGACCTCCCAGATGACCAAGCAGCTGACTACCCAACTGTGAAAGGTGAGATCCTGGCAAGACTGGGGGTGAATGTTTTGGTCCGGGCTCAGCGTGTCCACCAGTGGGACTTTAACGTGGCTGAACCCGCCAGGCCACAATACTATGACTTGCTACAACGGTTGCAAAAATGGCTGCAGCCAGACATACTGACTCCCACTGCTATGCTCGACCGTCTGTTAGCCGATGTCTTCTGGAGGGCTTTGCCTTACCCTCTCCAGCACTGGGTCGGCCAGGTATCGCCCACCAATGCCCTGGAGATGGTCGACCTGGTGGAGCGGCACGAGGCCACCAGAAACCTGCAGGGGAGTCTTGCTGGGAAGGGGTCAGTCAAACCCCGGAGGCCTCTGCCCCAGTTCCGACGTCCGGCGACAGAGCGGCCTGTACGGAAGATACCCCTGCGAGTCCGCCTCCCGTGGTATGCTGGAGGTGTCAGGAGCCAGGCCACATCAGGGCCGACTGTCCGCATCGGGATGAGCCGATGGAGGTGAACTATGGGGGTCGCCACTCCTTGTATGCACGGAAGCTGTGCGCAACTGGCACCCGTGAGGTGCAAGACCATAACCACCTGTGTCAGGTAGAGGTGGGAGATTCGCTGGCGGTGGCTCTGCTGGACTCCGGGAGTTTAGTCTCCCTGGTAAGGGCTGCCCTTGTACGGCCTGTGGAGTATACTGGCCGTAAAGTCGGGGTCCTGTGCATCCACGGAGACCTGAAAGACTACCCCACTGCACTAGTGACTTTGTCCACAGCGGCTGGTAGGTGGACCCACGAGGTGGCTGTCGCTACTAAACTCCCACATGAACTAATACTTGGGAGGGACTTCCCGGTTTTCCGGCGCTGTGGCCGGCAATAAAGGTATCTGAGGGACCCGAGACAGGGGTGACCCTAGTAGAGTGGCCTGATACCGCTGGAAGGCCAGAACCCTGGGAGCCCGAGTCTGAAGGGCCGGCGGTAGGGGTGACCACTGCTCCAGCGGTAGAGGGGGAGACAACCCCACTGAGTGTAATGGTGGGAGACACGGAGGACTTGCCACCGGGACCTGAGTTGGCAGACCTCAATGTCTCCGGGGAAAATTTTGGGACCGCACAACACCGGGACCAAACCCTAACCAGGGCCTGGGAGAATGTGCTGGAAATTGATGGTAAACCCCAGAAACCAGGGGCTGAATTAATGTTCCCACGATTTATTGTTCTACAGGATATGTTGTATCGGGTGAACCAAGTCCGAGGTGAACCTGTTGAACAGTTGGTGGTGCCCACAGCGTATCGCAAGCTTGTCATGGAGCTTGCCCACCAACATGTTCTTGGGGGACACCTGGGGTGGCAGAAAACCCAGGACCGCATACTGCAGCGGTTTTATTGGCCCAGTGTGTTCAAGGAGGTAGAAAATTATTGTAAGTCCTGTCCAACCTGTCAGATAACTAGCCCCCAGCCTCATTTCCGTAGTCCTCTGGTACCTCTGCCAATTATTGAAGTACCGTTTGAGCGAATCGCTATGGATTTAATTGGGCCTGTACCAAAGTCTGCCAGGGGCCACCAACACATTCTGGTAGTTCTCGACTATGCCACTCGGTATCCGGAGGCGGTGCCCCTGCGACATACCTCAGCTAGGCTCATTGCCAAAGAGTTAATGGAGATGTTTTCCCGTGTGGGCCTGCCAAAAGAGGTTCTGACAGACCAAGGGACCCCTTTATGTCCAAAGTAATGAAGGAACTGTGTAAATTGTTGCGTATAAAGCAGATTACGGACGTCCGTTTACCATCCGCAAACAGACGGTCTTGTTGAGAGGTTTAACCAAACTCTAAAAAATATGTTAAAAGGGTGGTGTCTAGAGATGGGAAGGACTGGGACCTGCTTCTGCCCTATCTCATGTTCGCAGTGCGAGAGGTACCCCAGGCCTCTACTGGGTTCTCGCCCTTCGAACTGCTTTATGGCAGACACCCTCGGGGCCTGTTGGATATCGCCAAGGAAGCATGGGAACAACAGCCTGTCCCCCACAAAAGTGTCATTGAGTATGTCACCCAGATGCAGGAACGGATAGAAAGGGTGTTGCCGCTGGTCCGGGAGCATATGGAGGCAGCGCAACAAGCCCAGAGTAGGGTGTACAATCGTCAGGCTCGGGTACGGGGCTTCAATCCGAGGAGATCGGGTTTTGGTTCTGGTACCCACCCTTGACAGCAAATTCCTAGCTAGGTGGCAGGGCCCCTATGAGGTGATCGAGAAAGTAGGGAAGTAAATTACAAAGTACACCAGCCAGGGCGGCGCAAGCCGGAGCAGGTGTACCACGTGAATTTACTTAAGCCGTGGAAAGATAGGGACACGGCCGACGACCACAGCCCCCGGCCAGGGCTTCTAGGTGAAAAGGGTCCAGCCCCACAGTTCGAGGCCTGTGAAGCAGTAACCACGGTAAAATTGCAGACAGCCTGTCTTCCAAACAAGTTCAGGAAGTCAGGGAGTTCATCAGTCGGAACACGGATGTGTTCTCGGACCTCCTGGCCGCACGTCTCTCATCCAACATGACATCGTCACTGAGCCTCAGGCCAAGATCCGGTTAAAACCATACCGGGTACCCGAGGCTCGGCGACGGGCCATCGCGGAGGAAGTACAGTTAATGTTGAAGCTCGAGGTCATTGAGGAGTCGAAAAGTGAGTGGGCCAGTCCCATAGTCCTAATACCCAAGCCGGATGGGACGTTGCGGTTCTGCAACGACTTTCGCAAGTTAAATGAAGTATCCAAGTTTGACGCGTATCCCATGCCCCGAGTAGACGAGCTGGTTGAAAGTTTAGGACAAGCCCGTTATTTTTCTGTGCTGGACCTCACTAAAGGGTACTGGCAGGTACCCTTAACGAGTCGGCTAAGGAAAAAACCGCATTTGTTACCCCGCAGGGCCTGTATCACTACAAGGTGTTACCCTTTGGCCTGCATGGCGCCCCGCCACTTTCCAAAGGTTAATGGACATAGTGCTGCGACCACATCGTCGGTACGCCTCGGCCTACTTGGATGATGTAGTCATCCACAGCACCGACTGGGAAAGCCATTTACCCAAGGTGCAGGCGGTAGTGGATGCCCTGAGGAAAGCCGGACTGACCGCTAACCCAAAGAAGTGCTCCATAGGGTTAGAGGAGACAAAATATCTGGGATATGTAATTGGGCGGGAGTCATCAAACCTCAGGTAACTAAGGTAGAGGCCATTCGTAACTGGCCCCGACCGGTCACCACCAGGCAGGTAAAGTCGTTCCTGGGGATTGTAGGTTACTACATGAGGTTTGTGCCCCACTTTGCCACAATAGCAGCGCCATTGACAGACCTGTTGAAGGGGCGAAAGTCTGGGAGGGTTAGCTGGAGTGAGAAGGCGGAGGAGGCTTTCTCCGCGTTGAAGTCGGCCCTGTGTGGGTCCCCGGTTTTGGTGACACCCGACTTCAACAAGGAGTTTGTCGTACAGACCGACGCCTCGGAGGTAGGCCTCGGTGCGGTACTGTCGCAGGAGGTCAACGGGAAGAACATCCCGTTGTCTTCCTGAGCCGTAAGCTCAGTCCCGCCGAGTCCAGGTATAGTATAGTGGAGAGGGAGTGCCTGGCTATCAAGTGGGCACTCGAATCTCTCCGCTACTACCTGTTAGGGAGGAGGTTCCGTCTGGTGACCGACCATTCCCCCTCAAATGGATGAGTCAGGCCAAGGAGAGGAATGCTCGGGTCACTAGGTGGTTCCTATCTCTTCAAAATTTCAAGTTTTCCGTGGAACACAGGGCAGGCCGCTTGCAGGGCAACGCAGATGCCCTGTCCCGCGTCCACTGCCTCACGTGTGTTCACCCCTCAGGGTTGAACAAAGGGGGGTATGTGGTAAGGTGCAAGGTGTCATATGTGATGGCAGGTACGTGTCACCGAGGTTGCTGGCCTCGGTGAGGTGAGAGCCGGGTTTTTGTCTGCAGCAGCTAGTGCTGTTTGACTTTGTTAAATAGCATGGCTGCAAAGCCGATCCGGGCCGGCTCTTACTGGGAGCAGCTAAAGAGTAGGGTGGGTGGCTGCTCCCCACGGTCCAGTCCATGTTTTGGGCTGGATATAAAACGCAGCCAGCAGCTGTGTCTGGGGAGTGTGATTATCCTGGAGCTGCTAACAGGGCTGGGAGTTCTCTGTCCAGGAGGAAAGAGCTCAGTAAGGAGGTATTTTGTTCCTGGCTACCTGAAGCTGGATTCTCCTGCGGCTGGGCCGACAGCGTGGTGCGAACCTGCACCTACACCTCCCAGGTGACTGAACCTGTGTTGGACTGTTTTTGTTTGGCTACGTTATTTCCGTTGTGTGTGAACTGTCACCAAGAGACTGTTTTTCATTTTGTGTGCAAGTGTGAATAAAACACTGTTTGTTGCACAATCTGGACTCCTTGTTTTGCCTCTAAACTGCACCCGCACCGCTGTCTACCAGAGCGACTCCCCACAGCAGCAATAGAACAAGTGTGAGGTCATTTTGTGGCTCTACACATACTGGATGCTATCCATGCTACAGTTGCTTGAATTGCTGTTTGATGCTTAACGGGAACTATTTTCATAATCCAGCGACAGATAAGACAATCAAGATTGCCTAATATTTGACGTGCGATTCGTCCCACATGGTCTACCTACTGTCTTGCCCATGTGGGCTATGGTATGTGGGAGAGACCACTTGGGATGTTAAAACAAGACTCAATCAGCATAGATATTCTATTAGAAAAAAAAAAAAATGGATTTGCCAGTCTCTAAACATTTTAAGGAGGCAGGTCACTCCAAAAAAGATCTTAGGTTTCGTATTCTAGAGCGGATACAGATGGGGAGATGGGGTGGCGATAGGAACGCTCTTCTTAAAAAGCGAGAATTATTTTGGATATTCACTTTGAAAACACTTAAACCGAATGGCCTTAATGTTGACTTTAAGGTAAATTAGTGGTGTCCCCCTCGGTGTCTTGCGTTGTTCTCTTCCCCTGTTGTAGTTTTTTCTGGACAATTGTATTACATTTATATTTTGAAAGAACATTACAAATTGAGTAATTTCAATTTTCTGTATTTTGCTAGATTTTTCTATGAGCTATAATAACAGTGGACATTCCGTGTGGCGATTGGAGCATTGCGGCCCTGCATCAGCGATCCACATTCTGCCTTTGTTTAGCTTTGATACAATGTTCATAATAAAGGGATGGCCATATTAATCTGTTGATTTATATGTAGTATTACACAGGTGTCATGTTGCAGACCACATTATTCTTGCAGGGTCTCCTCTTGCTTTGCCTGGGGACTACACCGCACTTCTTTATTTGCATTGGTGTCGTATGGGTGGCATTGACAGTTTGACCCAGTAACCCGTGGCAACGTCTTCTCCTCCTTTTAACAGTGATGACCTGACTGATGACTCGGCCAGGTTTTGACTGTGACATCCTGAATCCCATGAGACATACTTTTCTTTTTTCTTTTTTTGGGTCTACACGACGTGATGGGGAGGGTGGGGATGTTTCACCATGGTGAGCCGCGACGACGTCCCCATCACCTATTATTAGTGAGCCTTTGACTGCTAACTTGGCCACTGCTCACTGTTCATTGTGTGATCCTTAAATTATATCTTTATGTTGATATTTTGCGATCTGCATCATGTGACTTGTGATCACATGACTTTCTGTGAGAGGTAATTAATGCTCAGACATGCGCATAAGCAATAGGTTGCAGTATTGCCCATCTTCGATGAGGTTCTTATAGACTTTCTTTGCGCTTGAGATATCACGAGAGCAGTTTGATCTCGCTCATGCGCATGAGCATAATGTGGACGCTCCTGGGACCCTAGTGCTCCATTGTCACGGAGAGTTAATGTAACGCCGGTTTGTAAGTTTTTAATCCGCACATCACATATTGGTAACATATGTGAATACTTAATTATTAATTATATTTGAATATGCACTTTATCATGTAAAATGTATTTTTTGCACAAGGCACTGGCACTTTACTTTTGCATATATAATTGGAAATCACGGATCAATGAATAAAGAAAAAGTTTCACCTCTCAACTAGTTAAAATCATGGAAAGGGGAGAAGTGTGAAAAATGAGATAAAACTCGATTTTATTGGTATTTATTAAAATATTAGAGAGTGATGGGGGATACCCATAAATAGTATTGGCTCAATCTATAGGCACTATCTCATGCAGGCAGAGGACAGCATATGTTTAGGTCATACCGCATATGAGAATGTGCTAGGCGAGCCAATGCACCCTAAAACACCGATGGTAGGAAAGCTTGGTTTGTAATCAGACTGCGCAGGAATACAAAGTGTACTGGCAATGGGATTTCTGCCAGTTGTTCCCAGCGCTATGAAGTTACAACCAGTGTGGTCCAGGGTCCACTTGCATAAACTGGCGTCCCTACGGATGGGAATGTGGGTGCCAGATATAGCAATGAATTGGAAGGGTTTCTAGACCATCCCAAAACAACCTTAGGTGTTTGAGAATAGGTAGATGTAGCACCTATGTATGACAAGAGGACCTGTCTGTTTGGATCACCAATGCTGATGGATCCATAAAGACATAACCGGTCCAAATTCTATCAACATATCAGGAGAAAGCCTGAATGTCAGTCCAAATCGGCATAAGCCTGGCGTCCCCCCCCCCACACAGGAGAGGGATCTTACAGCCTTGCTAACAATGATGCCGATCTAGACTGGCGGTGCACATCTACACCTCAGATCCACAGGGGGAGCGCTGCGTGGTTTAGCAAGCACTCCAGTGGATGGAGCCGTAGCAGTCCGTGTCAGTGTGAATCCAACATGTCCAGCTAGAGGTTCGACGCGTTTCTTAGCTCATCAGGAACCTATCTCATGCTGAGTTGTTGTTAGAAATAAAAGCACTGTCTAGTGTATTACTGCTCAGTTAGCTGTTCCACTGGCGTGGAGACAGCCTGTCGGCACTAGTATGGCCGTGAGGCCGTGGCCACACGCGTTCGTTTAAGACAGGGAAGCACCACCCTCCTACGTGACGTTGTTGCCGCATTGACCAATCAGGAGATCGGGGGGCGGGCAAACGCCTAAGGCCTTCCGATAAGCTGTCAGTCAAGAAGATACTGCGGACCGGATGGCGAAAGTAATGGGCATACAAAAAGCAGATCAAATAATTACATTGCAGGAGGCATATACGGCAGTGGAGCCGCGAAGGACACTACTGCCCTCCAGTAGGAAATAAAATCATTATCTCCAACATGCGAGTAGTATAATTTGGTATACCTCCCAGATTTTTCTTAGTTTGGGTGCAGGATGCATGGCCTCATCAAATTCTTCATTGTTCGTGAAGTGGAAATACTTCATGATGAGGGAAAACCGGTATTCTGACATCACGGTACCAAAAAATGGAGTGGCCAGTAACGTATTAGTGGTCCAGTACCATTTCTGGAGCGGTTTCCCCATCAACCCCTGAAGAATGATGAGTCCCAGAAACTGACACCTGTCCTCTTTGGTCACTGGTTCCCACTATCTGCTTCTGGAAAATGTGGCATGCAGCGTAGCGGATTGCTGCTCTTAGTAGTGATTTGTCTCCGTGACAATTTTTTAAATTACCTCCTCAGTGAGGAATAATTGCAGGTATGCCAGAGGGTTGTCACGCTCAACATCTACCTTCATCCCAGGTGATTCAGTGAACGGGAATCTTGGGGGCACTACCTTGTCACTGCTTGTCACTGTCGCTGTCACTTAACTGGTCCAAAAGCGGTTTTTTAATAAAGTGACGCTTTTTTGATGCCATGTTAAAAATATTTTATGGGCACAAATGGCAGGGGGCACTGTACAGTGATCAAGTGTCATATCTAAGGTGATCCTCTCAGAGTACAATGTATAAACTCTTTTATGTGAGTGTGTCACTTATGTTTACACTTTTGAATTTCCCGCCCAGTTCCGCTCCCATGCGCCACTGCTTCTCGTAGGGAACGGAACTAGGAAGTCACATGGTCCAATCACATGGTCCATCTTACCATAGTGATGGACCATGTGATTGGACCATGTGATGTGACGTCATCACAGGTCCTTTAGCTGTTAGCTGAAGCTCGAAGAGAGAAGACAGTTCGCAACTACGCGATCAAGTGGATAAGGTAAGTTAAGTTTTATTATTTTTAACCCCTTCATCTTCATTTTACTAAGCATTCTTTATTAAGAATGCTATTATTTTCACTTATAACCATGTTATAAGGGAAAATAATAAATTCTACAGAATACTCTACCCAAAACCGGACTTCAGTGATGAAGTCCGGCTTCGGGTCTGGGTACCAAACATGGCGATTTTTCACACGCGCGTGCAAAACGCATTACAAACTTTGCACACACGCGGAAAAATCGCGCATATTCCCGCAACGCACCCGCCTCTTATCCGGGCGTCAAACATGACGCCCGTGTGAAAGAGGCCTAAATATCACTGGGACATTGTGGGTGGAAAAAAAAAACACGTGATTTTTGGCACAAAGTAAATTTGTGGCCTGCTCTGTACTACTGCTAGTGAAAGAATTTTACTTGCATCCGTCAGTTTCATTGATGGTTGAAGAAATCATATATTTTGTCGAACTAAATTCCATCCTCTGCCTGCACAGGCAATCTGATAGTAAAAAATAATCTGTTAATTCATCTGTTTCACTGGGGTTGAAAAAAATTTTTTTTTGCCTTGTACTGCAAATAAAATAAAATCAGTAAATTCCACTGGGACATTGTGGGTGTAAAAACACGTAATTTACAAAGTACATTTGTGGCCTGCTCTGTACTACTGCTAGTGAAATAATTTTACTTGCATCCGTTAGTTTCATTGGTGGGTGAAGAAATCATATATATTGTTGAAATAAATTCCAGCTTCTGCCTGCACAGGCAATCTGATACTGAAAAATAATTAGTAAATCCATCTGTTTCACTGGGGTTAAAAAAAAAAAAATCCCTATAAAGTACCTTATTGCCTTGTACTGTTAATCAAATAAAATCAGTAAATTCCACTAGGACATTGTGGTTTTAAAAAAAAATGTATTCAGTAAATTAGTTGGCGTACTACCGATTGTTGGGGGATCTGTGCCCCTCATATGTTTCAAAGTAACTTGTGACAGTAATAATTGAACAGACAGGTGCACTCTGTGGTCATATATAACCCTCATTCTGATGTTAAAATTGAGAATTATCCAACATATCCTACTGTGGAGGACATGTCTGAACCCGAGCACCGTGCCAAGGTTTCTCAAGTAGCTCGGGTCCTAACACTCACCTACCTGTGCTGTATGGGCAATACCAGGGGCCAGTGGGCTAAATTACAGAAGTGTAAAGGTCGACTTGCAGCAAACTCCCCAGTCACCTCCAGCATGTCGCCATGCCTGCAATGGGAGGAGGGAGAAGGCTGTGAGCCCCACCCAAGACTGGCTGATATGGCCCAGGCCTCAGAGGTGCACCAAAAAGTAGCCTGTGGATGGAAAAAAGGCTACATTTACCTAGGAGTTTATACACCTCCAAACAACTCAATATACAAAACGACTGAAAAAGTGGTGTGGTGTCAAACAAGCAGGAAATGCTCAAACCCAAATGCAGTTGTGCATATATAAACAGGGGAGCAGATCCTGCACTTGTGGCCCGTTGCTAATGGCGATCCCCAGCAAAAATGCATACAATGGAGGATGCCCGCAGTGGACCACAAGTACCAAAATAGACATCCTACACAAGATGGCAATTGTGTTGATGTGATGAACAATATAACAATAATAATAGAGCAGACAGGCGCACACTGCAGTCTTACTAACCCTCATTCTGATGTTAAAATTGAGAATTAGTGTACTTTCACACTGGCGTTTTGGATTCCGTTTGTGAGATCCGTTTCAGGGCTCTCACAAACGGTCCAAAACGGATCAGTTAAGCCCCAATGCATTCTGAATGGATAAAGATCCGCTCAGAATGCATCAGTTCGGCTCTGTTCCGCCTCTATTCCATTTTGGAGGCGGACACCAAAACGTAGCTTGAAGCATTTTGGTGTCCGTCTGAAGATGCGGAGCCGAACAGATCCATTTTGAATTACAATGTAAGTCAATAGGGACGGATCCGTTTTCAATCACACAATATGGTGCATTTGAAAACGGATCCGTTCCCATTGACTTTCAATGTATTTCAAAACGGATCTGTTTTGACTTTGACATTTTTCTTTAAAACTAATGCAAACGGATCCGTTCTGAACGGATACAAATGTTTGCATTATAGGTGCGGATCCGTCTGTGCAAATAAACAGACGGATCCGCACCAACACAAGTGTGAAGATAGCCTTAGCCAACATATCCTACTGTGGAGGACATGTCTGAGCCCGAGCACCGCGCCAAAGTTTCTCAAGTAGCTCGAGTCCTAACACTCACCTACCTGTGCCTGTGTTATATTATTTATCACATCCTGCCACCCTGTGTAGGATGTCTATTGTGGTACTTGTGGTCCGCTGCAGGCATCCTCCATTGTATGTATTTTTGCTGGGGATCGCCATTAGCAACGGGCCACAAGTGCAGGATCTGCTCCCCTGTTTATATATGCACAATTGCATTTGGGTTTGAGCATTTGCTGCTTGTTTAACACCATACCACTTTTTCAGTCGTTTTGTATAAAGTAACTTGTGACCTTAACCAATCTTTTACCTTTAACACGCTGCCAGGGCATATTGGGCAGGCCACACAGTGTAATACATTTGTTTCTCATATTGTGATGTGACCTAGAAATATCTTTTATCTTTATCACACTGCCAGGGCATATTAGGCAGAGCACAAAGTGCAATAAATTCATCTGTCACATAGAGGTGTGACATGGGCACGGCATACCTGACAGGGAACACATTTTATGAAAACTGTTACTTCGTTGGGTTACTTCGAATAGTGAGGTCAGAGCACATACAGGAGCTAGTAGAATGGGTGGCTAATGCCTCGTTTCCACTGAGCGGATCGGTTCGGGTCGGCAGAGTCTGAAAGATTTATAATGGTCCGGTCTATTTAGGTGAGCGTTTCCACTACAACTCGAGCCGCCGGGTCCATACGTGGTTTAGAAAAAAATGCGTAAAATCTGTACTGATCGCGGCGTGGTGTTTATGTTGCGCTTACGTTTGACGTAATTCAGGCCGCCAATCAAGAGAATGTATTGTGTGACGCAAGTAGCTCCGCCCTAACCGAACCGTTCCATTTTTCTATGGCCCTACATCTGAAGCAGGACCCCGAATGGTGCGGTACGGTTCGCTTGTATGGATCGTTTCATAGTGGAAACACCCAAAATAGCAAACCGTACCGTACCGACCCGAACCGATCCGCTCAGTGGAAACGAGGCATAACAGTACCTCCAGTACCTTCACATTGTCTCCCACCCGGTCCACTGCTGAAAGCTCAGAGTTGGCACCTGCAGGCCATGGGCAGCTATCTAGCACCTCACCCTCTTGCAAATCAGCCAAGCAGTCTGAGCCCCAAGTCATGCAGCAGACTCAAGACTCTCATGCTTTTTGATGACTCTCCTGGCAGGGTTTCCCCAGCACATCCACCTAGCCCTGCTCCAGAAGTGGAAGAGATTGAGTGCACCGATGCCCACCACTTATGTTTGAGGATGAGGACATGGGAGGACCACCGCAGCACGTCTCTGATGATGAGGAAACACAGGTGACAACTGCTGCGGCTTTCTGCAGTGTGCAAACCGACAAGGAGGGCAGGGGGGCAGAAGACTTAGTAGTAGATGATGTGGAGGACGATGAGGTTCTAGACCCTACATGGGATGAAGGTCATGCTAGTGACTTGAGCAGTTTGGATGAAGAGGCGGTGGTCGCACAGAGACAACTGCACAGCAAAAGAGGGAGCAGGGTGCAGAAGCAGAGCCTAAAGCGAGGCATAAATATTCTAAACCTAACCACAACCTGCATGACCAGGCATCTAAGTGCAAGACACGAACTGCAGTAGAGTAAACACCTCCAAAACCAAAAAAAGTCTCTGGCTCCTCCTGCTCCCTCTTCTGCTGCAATCTCGGCCACTTCCTCCACCTCTGCAGTGACAGTGGCAACAGCCACCCCACAAACGGAGGATGTGACACCAACGCCACCACATCCGTCACCTTCAACAAGCACCACCAGTGTCCCATGGAAGCGTTCAGCTGTCCATCTCCCAAACACTGAATCGAAAGAGTAAGTACCCCCCTACCCACCCGCGATCCCTGGACCTGAATTGCTAGCATTTCAAAATTGCTGGACCTTGAAATGCTGTCATTGCGTCTGGTGGAGATGGAGAGTTTTAAAAACCTCATGGCGGTTGCTGTCCTACAGTACGTCATTCCCAGCCGCCACTACTTTTCCAGACGAGCCATCCCTTCCCTGCACAAGCAAGTGATGTACAAAATAAGGTGTGCACTGCGCAATGCCATCTGTGGCAAGGTCCACGTAACTACCGATACATGGACCAGTAAGCACGGCAAGGGTCGCTATATCTCCATAACAGCACACTGGGTAAATGCAGTGGCAGCTGGGCCTGAGGCGGATAGCTGTTTGGCGCATGTCCTTCCACAGGGCATTGCAGGACATTTCTCTTTGCCTCCTGTTGCCTCCTCTTCCTACTCTTCTTCCTCCTCTACCACCTCCTCATCCTCTCAGCATAATACCTTCACCACCAACTTCAGCACAGCCAGGAGGAAACGACAGTAGGCAGTTTTTAAACTCAACTGTTTGGGGAACAAACCCCACAACACGCAGGAGCTTTGGACGGGCCTGGAACAACAGACCGATGAGTGGTTGGTGCCACTGAGCCTCAAGCCCGGCCTGGTGGTGTGCGATAATGGGCGAAATCTCGTAGCAGCTCTAAGCCTAGCCGGTTTGACGCGCATCCCTTGCCTGGCGCATGTGCTGAATTTGGTGGTGCAGAGATTTCTGAAAACCTACCCCGATATGTAAGCGCTGCTGCAGAAAGTGCAGGCCATCTGTGAGCGCTTTTGGCATTCTCACACTACTGCTGCTTGCCCGTCTGCGCTTCAGAGTAACTTTGGCCTTCCAGCTCACTGCCTCTTATGCGACGTGCCCACAAGGTTGAAATCCACCTTGCACATGCTGGAGAGACTGTGCGAGCAGCAGCAGGCAATAGTGGAGTTTCAGCTGCAGCATGCATGGGTTAGTTGCTCTGCAGAATAGCAACACTTCACCACCACTGAGTGAGCCTCCATGTAGTGTTGAGCGAACAGTTCGAAAATCGTTCGGGTCCGTACCGAATTTTGGGGTGTCTGTGACACGGACCCGAACCCGGACATTTTCAAAAAAGTTCGGGTTCGGGTCCGGTGTTCGTCGATTACTTCCTGCTTTCTGAAGGGCTGCACAGAAGCCAATCAGCTAGCGTTTTACTTCTTGCCCTAAGAGCCCATCACAGCCATGCCTACTAATGGCATGGCTGTGATTGGCCAAGTGCAGCATGTGACCCAGCCTCTATTTAAGCTGGAGTCACGTAGCACCGCACGTCACACTGCTCTGATTAGTGTAGGGAGAGGACGCAGCTTCTGTGAGGGCGAGATAGGCAGGGATAAAGAAGTGAATGATCTACCTTTCTACACCTGTGCATCAGAACAACTCAGCTGAGCTGTTCACTGAAAGTCACTATTTTGTTGAGACTGGCCAGAGCGATTTTTACTGGCACATGTAACTGGGCTGACAGGCGGTGGTCATTTTGGGACTTGTGGTGCGCCAGCACAAGCTGCCACAGAGTCTAAGCCAAAGCTCCAAAGAAGTGAAAAATCTACACCTGTGAATCAGAACAACAGCGATTCAGCTGCTCAGTCAAAGTCTATTTTATTTCTGGCTGGGCAGACTGTTTTCTGGCACATGTTACTGGGCTGATAGGCGGCGGCCATTTTGGGACTTGTGGTGCTACAGCAAAAGCTGCCACAACGTCCATTAATCTCATGTAATAGTCGATTTTTTCATAGATATACTACATCAGGGGTTTGGCTGTGCTTGTGTCACCCATACTAACTGCAAAGATATTTAATATATCAGTGGTGAAACTGAAAGTAACCCACTTGGATAGCAAATCCCATGAATGTGCTGTTCCAGCTAGGCTAGCCAGTGCCACTACAGCCAAGTCCAATACTGTCAGCCAGAATTATTTTTTTTTTTTTATGTGCCAGAAATATAAATTAGAAAAAGCTTTCACCGTAATAATAAAATTATTCTGGTGTTAGACCAGAAGAAGCACTCCTGTTGTAATTAATACTGTAAAAGGCTTAGGCAATATTTCTCCCAGTGTGGGAAATTTATCTAGCAAAACTAGCATTTTAAAAATTCGGTGTTCTGAAATACCAGCAGTCCTCTTGTAATTAATACCGCAAAAAGGCATTATATCGTCCAGTGTTGTAATTTTGGTGAAAAAAGGCCAATTTAATCAATCTGGTGTTAGTTAGACCAGAAACAGTAGGCCTCACGTTTTTACTCCTGTAAAAGGAATTATATCTCCCGTGTGGGAATCTATGTACCAAAACTAGCATATTAAAAATTCTGGTGTCCAATTAGCAGCAGTCTTCTTGTAATTAATACCATAAAAAGGCATTACATTGTCCAGTGTTGTAATTTTGGTGAAAAAAGGCCAATTTAATCAATCTGGTGTTAGTTAGACCAGAAACAGTAGGCCTCACGTTTTACTCCTGTAAAAGGAATTAATACCTGAAAAAGGCATTACATTGTCCAGTGTTGTAATTTTGGTGAAAAAAAGGCCAATTTAATCAATCTGGTGTTAGTTAGACCAGAAACAGTAGGCCTCACGTTTTTACTCCTGTAAAAGGAATTATATCTCCCGTGTGGGAATCTATGTACCAAAACTAGCATTTTAAAAACTCTGGTGTCCAATTTGCAGCAGTTTTCTTGTAATTAATACCGGAAAAAGGAATTATATCTTCCAGTGTGGGAATTTTGGGGCTAAAAAATAATATATTTTATTGTGGTGCGAGTTGAATCGCAACAATGAGAAACATTCTATTAAGGGACGAGGGCGCGGTCGTGGTGGTGTCCGTGGAGCCTCTGTTGCTGGCAGAGGGCGTGGCCGTTCGGCCTCAGGTGCACAAAGTAGTGAACCAACTCCCTCAAGTAGCCGGCAGAATTTACAGCGATATTTGGTGGGGCCCAATGCCGTTATGAGGATGGTAAGGCCTGAGCAGGTACAGGCATTAGTCGATTGGGTGGCCGACAGTGCTTCCAGCACGTTCACCACATTGTCTTCCGCCCAGTCTTCTGCGGAAGCGCACAGGTGGCACCTGAAAACCAAGCCCATCAGTCTGTCACATCACCCCCATGCATATCAGGGAAACTGGCTGAGCCTCAAGTTATGCAGCAGTCTCTTATTCTGTTTGAAGACTCTGCTCCCACGGTTTTCAGGGGCGTCCACCTAGCCCTTCCCCAGCGGTGGAAGACATTCCATGCACTGACGCTACAACCACTTATGTATCCAGATGATGAGGACATGGGAATACCACCACAGCAGAGTGACCGAGTCTCTGATGATGACGAAACACTGGTGCCCACTGCCACGTCTTATTGCAGTGTGCAGACTGAACAGGAGGAGGTCAGGGAGGAAGACTGGGTGGAAGACGATGCAGAGGACGATGAGGTCTTAGACCCCACATGGACTGAAGGTCGTGCCGCTGACTTAAATAGTTCAGAGGAAGAGGCAGTGGTGAGACCGAACAGCGAAGCCAAAGAGGGAGCAGGGGGCAAAAGCAGAACAGCCGCCGTCCAGAGAGTTCGCCTGCTATTGGCCAGCGCCAACAGGGACCCAGCACCCCAAAGGCTTCTTCAAGGAGTTCCCTGGCATGGCACTTCTTCAAACAATGTGCTGACGACAAGACCAGAGTGATTTGCACGCTGAGCCATCAGACCCTGAGGCGAGGCATTAACGTTCTTAACCTGAGCACCACCTGCATGATCAGGCATCTACATGCAAAGCATGAACTGCAGTGGAGTACACACCTTAAAAACAAGGAACCCGCTCAGGCTCCCCCTGCTCCCTCTACCACTGCTGCCTCGGCTTCCGCCTCGAGAGGAATGTTGCCACCTGCCGAGCAGCAAACAGAGGATGTGCCACCGACACCACCACCACCACCGCCACCGTCACCTAGCGTCTCCACTATTTCACACAGCAGCGTTCAGCTCTCCATCTCTCAAACCTTTGAGAGGAAGCGCAAATTCCCACCTAGTCACCCTCGAGGCCCTTGGCCTGAATGCCAGCATTTCTAAACTACTGGCCTTTGAAATGCTGTCATTCCGGCTGGTGGACACAGACAGCTTCAAACAGCTGATGGCCATGGCTGTCCCCAGTATGTGGTTCCCAGCCGCCACTACTTCTCCAAGACAGCCGTGCCTTCCCTGCACATGCAAGTGTCCAATAAAATCAAGTGTGCACTGCGCAACGCCATTTGTAGCAAGGTCCACCTAACCACGAGATACGTGGACCAGTAAGCACGGCCAGGGACGCTATATCTCCTAACTGCACACTGGGTAAATGTAGTGGCGGCTGGGCCCCAGGCGGAGAGTTCCTTGGCGCACGTCCTTCCGCCGCCAAGGATCACAGGGCATCATTCTTTGCCTCCTGTAGCCTCCTCCTCCTACTCGGCTTCCTCCTCCTCCTCCTCTGCTTCCACCAGCTCATCCAGTCAGCCACACACCTTCACCACCAACTTCAGCACAGCCCGGGGTAAGCGTCAGCAGGCCATTCTGAAACTCATATGTTTGGGGACAGGCCCCACACCGCGCAGGAGTTGTGGCGGGGTATTGAACAACAGACCAACCAGTGGTTTCTGCCGGTGGGCCTCAAGCCCGGCCTGGTGGTGTGCGATAATGGGCGAAATCTCGTGGCAGCTCTGGGACTAGCCGGTTTGACGCACATCCCTTGCCTGGCGCATGTGCTGAATTTGGTGGTGCAAAAGTTCATTCACAACTACCCAGACATGTCAGAGCTGCTGCATAAAGTGCGGGCCGTCTGTGCGCGCTTCCGGCGTTCACATCCTGCCACTGCTCGCCTGTCAGCCACCTTGCACATGCTGGAGAGACTGTGCGAGAAGCAGCAGGCCATAGTGGAGTTTCAGCTGCAGCACGCACGGGTAAGTCGCACTGCGGAGCAGCATCACTTCACCACCAATGATTGGGCCTCCATGCGAGACCTGTGTGCCCTGTTGCGCTGTTTAGAGTACGCCACCAACATGGCCAGTGGCGATGCCACTGTTATCAGCGTGACAATACCAATTCTATGTCTCCTAGAGAAAACGCTTAGTGTGATGATGGAAGAGGAGGTGGGCCAGGGCCAGGAGGAGGAGGAGGAGGATGACGGGTCGTTTTTAGCACTTTCAGGCCAGTCTGTTAGAAGTGGCTCAGAGGGAGGTTTTTGCAGCAGCAGAGGGCAGGTACAAATGTGGCCAGCCAGGGACCACTACTGGAGGACGAGGAGGATGAGGAGGAGGTGGAGGAGGATGAGGATGAAGCAGGTTCACAGCGGGTGGCACCCAGCACAGCGCAGGCACATCCCTGGTGCGTGGCTGGGGGATACAGAGGATGATGACGATACGCCTCCCACAGAGGACAGCTTGTCCTTACCTCTGGGGAGACTGGCACACATGAGCGATTACATGCTGCAGTGCCTGCGCAACGACAGCAGAGTTGCCCACATTTTAACGTGTGCTGACTACTGGGTGGCCACCCTGCTGGATCCACGGTACAAAGACAATGTGCCCACTTTACTTCCTGCACTGGAGCGTGATAGGAAGATGCGCGAGTACAAGCGCACACTGGTAGACGCGCTCCTGAGAGCATTCCCAACTGTCACAGGGGAACAGGTGGAAGGCCAAGGCCAAGGCAGAGGAGGACCTCGAGGTCGCCCATGCAGCAGTGTCACGGCCAGCTCCTCTGAGGGCAGGGTTAGCATGGCAGAAATGTGGAAAAGTTTTGTCTCCACGCCACAGCTAACTGCCCCACCACCTGATACGGAATGTGTTAGCAGGAGGCAACATTTCACTAACATGGTTGAACAGTACGTCTGCACACAACTCCACGTACTGACGGATGGTTCGGCCCCATTCAACTTCTGGGTTTCCAAATTGTCCACGTGGCCAGAATTAGCATTTTATGCGTTGGAGGTGCTGGCCTGCCCGGCAGCCAGCGTTTTATCTGAACGTGTATTCAGCACGGCAGGGGGCGTCATTACTGACAAACGCAGCCGCCTGTCCGCAGCCAACGTGGACAAGCTGACGTTTATAAAAATGAACCAGGCATGGATCCCACAAGACCTGACCCTCCCTTGTGCAGAGTAGTCCTTAATAACTGCCTTAAACCATGTTGTCTTGTACTCCTGGCCACTTCTTCATTGAAAAATGTGTTCGCTCATCTCTACCTCCATGCGAGACCTGTGTGCCCTGTTGCGCTGTTTCGAGTCAACTACTCCACCAACATGGCCAGTGCAGATGACGCCGTTCTTAGCGTTACTATCCCACGTCTATGTCTCCTTGAAAAAACGCTTTGGGCGATGTTGGAGGAAGATGTGTCACTGCAGGAAGAGGAGGAGGAAGAGGGATCATTTCAACGGTTATCAGGCAAGTCATTCACAGGTGGCTCGGAGGGTGGGTTCCTGCAACAACATAGGCCAGGTACACAATTGTCCAGCCAGGGCACGTTCTGGAGGATGGGAAGGAGGAGGAGGAATCATGTCCACCGCAGGGTGGTACCCAAAGCAGCTCATGGGCATCACTTGTATGTGGCTGGGGGATACAGAGGACACAGACGATACACTTCCCACAGAGGACAGCTTGTCCTTGCCTCTGGGCAGCCTGGCACTCATGAGCGACTACATGCTTCAGTGCCTGCGCAACAACAGCCGAGTTGCCCACATTCTAACTTGTGCTGATTAATTGGTGGCCTCCCTGCTGGATCCCCGCTACAAGGACAATGTGCCGTCCATTAATTCCCTCACTGGAGCGTGATCGGAAGATGCGCGAGTACAAGCACACGCTGGTAGACGCGCTGCTGATGGCATTCCCACCTGACAGTGGGGGCTCAGTGGAAGCACAAGGTGAAGGCAGAGGAGGAGGAAGAGGCCATCAACGCAGGCAGGGCACCTCCAGCACCTCAGAAAGCAGGGTTAGCATGGCCGAAATGGGGAAAAGCTTTGTTACCACGCCACAACAACTAGCACCACCAGCTCATACGCAACGTCTTAGCAGGAGGCAGCATTTCAGCAACATGGTGGAGCAAAAAAAAAAAAAAAACGTGTTGGCTGCCTCCACCGCCGCTTCCACCTACACCGCCAAATCCACCTACACCACCACATCCACCTACAACACCACATTCACCACCTCCTGAATCTCCTAGTCCATATGGACCTCCTACTCTTAGTTCAGGATTAAAATTTGTAATTTTTATTTATTTCATTTTACGTCATTTCCCTATCCACATTTGTTTGCAGGGCACTTACCCATATTTTTCTGCTTTTTGCAGCCCTCTAGCCCTTTCCTTGACTTTTTTAGAGCCATTTTAGTGCCCCAAGGTTCGGTTCCCCTTTGACTTCAATGGGGTTTGGGTTCGGGGTCAAGTTCGGGTCAAGTTCAGATCCCAAACCCGAACTTTTTATGAAGTTCAGCCGAACCCAGCAAACCCCAAATTCCAGGTGTTCGCTGAACTCTAATCATGAGTAAACATCAGTCTAATAAAATTAACCTTCAAAATGCCCCATCCACCAACCAACTTCAGCCACATTGGCTAAAGGCACAGGCACCTTATAATAAGTTATAGGCAAGTTGTTCACATTCACCCTTTCCCCAGAAGATCGCTCTAGAGGGTATGAAAGAGGAAACACCCATGCAGTATAACAATGTGACAGAGTCCACATCCTGCAAAGGCAAAAAATATCAACCAGATTCCTATCATAACCATATGAGCAACATGTTCCCAGTATCAATGTTCAACAGGACAGCTGCGGTCACCGCCTACAAAGAGACTGTTGGGGTTGTGCAAGCAGTATATATATATATCTTGATCCCCCTTGCAGGGCGGGTTAGTGTAATCACTAGAGATGAGCGAAGTATGCTAAAATCCGATTCGACAGTTTTGGCGAATTTTACCCAAAAATTTGCTTCATGATGAATTACTTTGTCATGAAGCGCATTTCTTTGTAATTAGTGGGAGCAATGACAGGTAGCGGCGATTGCACTGGACTCCGTGGTTGAACCCCTCAAATGCCATGCTCATATCTGAATGCGGCATCTGACAGTGATAACACGGTGTAAAATTTTAAAAATAAATTAAATCATACTTATCTCATCCACTTGTTCATGACGGATAGGCTGCCACCATCTTGATTGAATTCCTGGTGCGAAATCTCGAGCGGCCCATGATGAAGTCATCACATCGGCTGGCGTGGTGATATCATATGTCACCATGCACAGAATTTTGTGCGAGATCTTTAATCAAGATGGTGGTGGATGAGGTAAGTAGGATTCACTACCACGAAGCACCAGGAAATTCGGATGCATGGCGAATCGAATTTTCCCTCAACTAACAAATGACAAGCACACTAATGTGAATGAATTTAGTTCTTGTAATTACGCTTCACCTCCGAAACGACGTTGAGGAATGAACAGGAAGCAGCGCTTGCATGGAGTTGATCGGTGGGGGTGTCGGGTGTCGAACCCCCGCTAATCTGATAATTATGACCTATACAAAAAATATCTATCAATACAAACAAGCTGAACAATCCCTTTAAATAGTCCTCCTTCCTGTGGACAATATGAGCTTTCTAATAAACTGGTGTTCAATCTAGAACTGTTTGTGACCGCTTGTTCTTGTGTGGGAAGTTTACCTACGACCTCTTAAAGGTGAACACCCAGTGTTGGAAGGGTTAAACCTATCAGTCTTGTTCTGCTGCAGCCTCAGGGTGAGAAGTGAGCCTCATCTTCTTCCTTTTCCTATTAATGCAATTCTTATCTCTTCCTGCTTGGCTACAGTACACCATAGAACTTCACAGAAGGCTAAAGCATACCAGTTATGATCATTTTTCTTGTATGAATCATAAGCATATGAGAATATAGAAACTTTTGTAATACATCATATTAGAGGAAATTCAGGTTCCTCATCTTCCCTGCTGCTGGCAGGCTTTCTGTAAATATTAAACAATCTTTAGCCCCACAATTTTTTTTAACTGGGAGTCAATGGGGAAGGGGATAAAACTGCAATTTCTCTCACTTTGTGTATGTAAGAGTGCATGCTGTGAGAGGGGAGAAGGAGCAGCTGGAGGGAGAGTATCTGATTGACTCAGCGCACACTGCATAGTGTAATGAAGCAGACGTGGATCTGCTGTGTCTACTGCAGAGTTTTGACTTTGGGCTACAACTAAATGTGTCCTCTAAGTGGCACCCATGGTCTTCACGTTTTAACCACTACACAGGGATCTGGATGTCGGTGCAGAGGAACCACCAGGCTGAGTACCTCTAGTAGTCTATGTTAAATAGAGTGTGACTCAAAGTGGTCCAGAGTCACCAATGTTAAACACCGAGGGGTCAAGTAAAATTGTAGTCACGGAAAGGATGAAGTCAGAGCAGGCAAAGTTTGGGCAACCCAGTCAGTCCAAGGGTCAAGACAGGCAGCACAGCATCAGTACGGAGATCAGGCAGGGGTCAGGGCAGGCAGTGAACGGTCAAATCTGAAGATCAGGCAGAAGTTGGTACACTGGCAGAAATGCAAGATAACAGCACACCTTTGAGGAACACTAGAGTACTAGACACTATTGCTCAGGCACCTTCCCACAGGGAAAGCTGTGTTAAATATGCTTGGGTGGTCAGCTGTAGGCTGGAGAAGATTAAGTGTCCCTAGACCTTTAAGAGCCAGAAGAAACATGAGTGCGCCCTATGACAGGTGGAGCCGAAAGGTAGCATACCTGCGATGGGGTGGATGGTACATTGCTACCTCAGCAGCTCGGCCTAACAGTAAGGAGCAAAGGGATGATGGCGAACTTGGGCCATTGGAAGAGTAGAGCATGCGACCAGGTGAGCGTTCCAGTGGCATGCCTGAGAGGGACATGGCAATGGGTGCAGACTACAGGTGTAACGCATAGCTCTTTTGGTAGGCAGAACTCATAATGCATGACGAGACACTGTGAAAATGAGGAGAGAACAAATTCAAGTTTTTTTTTTTTTTTTTAGGGATATGTTGTGAAGAAGGAAACTCCAGAGTAAAATACTCCACCTCCCTATTCTGTTAGCCCTCATGGACATTACCTGTTGTACTGAAGAATTTCACCTGCTAACCTTTTTGGTCATGGGGCTAACTTCCAGCACAATGATGGTCATTCAGATGGTGTAGGGCCTTTCTTTCAGGAAGAACATTTATAAAAATCCCCCACGAGCAAACTCAAATCCTTGTACTGGTCTAGACTTCCTGTTCTGTAGGGATTCCTTCTCAGCAGTCACCTCTTTATCATCACATACAGGATTACAATGCAAGATTTAATATGAATATATATATATATATATATATATATACATATGCACACACACAAATACAGTTGAATCTCATTATTCTAGATGGCTCAGTGGGTATAATGGCGTGTGACAGGCTGTCTGCGCACATATCCCTCATCGCTGTCATGGGTAAACTGAGGGATTTATCAGAGCTCCAAAAAGAGAGGATTATTCAGGCTAAGGGTGGCGGTATTTCTGAAACTAAGCAGTTTGTAACCTATTCATGTGCTGCTGTAGTGAAAGTGTATGGTGAGTGGACAAATGGCACCAGTACGAATAAGCGATGTGGAAACTGCAGAGCACCACGTGCCATTGAGGTGAGAGGCATGCGAGGATGGACCAACACTCTACAGTGGAGCAACTTCTAGCCAAAATGAACCACAGGCTTAAAAGATGTGTTTTTAAAACAGTTCAGCAAACCTTACTCCATATGGGGCTCTGAAGTATACGGAAGGTCACACACCTCTCCAGTCTCGGTCATTGTGGCATGGTGCCGGCTGTATGGAGCAGGCTCTGCGCCTGATATACAAGTTGCATTGTGGTGCATCTAAGAGTTAAAACATCACTAATTTAAAAAAAAAACTTTTGATATATCATAGAGCGCCGAGAACTCCACTGATCTCTAGAACAAGGGTAGAGCATCACGGACATATCATTCTCTGTCTCTTTGCTGCTGCTGATGGACTCGAGATTGGAGCATATTCTTCTATGGAGACTATCTGGTTCAGAGAGAGAGAGAGTGCACTATATGCAGTGCACTTATATGCAGGCTTCCCCCCTCATTCCAGCTCCATAGAAGTCAAATCTCGAGTCCGTTCTCAGCAGTGAGAAGAGAGAGCACAATATGTGGCGCTTCATGATGGATAATAGCACTCTATGATATATCAAAAGCTTTTTAAAAAGTTAATGAAGCTTTAACTCTTACTTGCACCATTATTTAATTGTACATCAGGCGCAGAGCCCACTCCATATGCATCAAGTGTCAGATGTGTAATGCTGCAATGACCAGAATCAAAGATAACATAGATATCAGTCATTAAGCCTTAGATACCGCAGTCAATACTAATTGCGGCATCTATGGGGTTAGACAGGGGGTGGGGTAGCCTGTGAAAATTTCAAAGACTACAATTGTATTCTAGTAATAGTAACAGCATCCCTAGAAAAATCTTACATAAAGGTCAATTAGTCTTCTTCAGACTATTGTGTCTATGGCCCATGGTGGCTGCTGTAAAGCATATCTCTAACTGATGTTAAGAACGGCTCAGATAAGATGGTCACCCCCATATTCATGTTCAGGAGGAGATACTGTAGAATAAAGATCTACAATCAGAAACTACAATTTGTGTTGCCGCCTGGTTTTAATTAGCATACAAATATAGGTTACACATTACCTTTAAAAAATACCCACAATCAGGAAAAGACTGTTGCCTGAGCTAACCTTTTTATGACCGGGCAGAGTGCTATGAAGCAAAGGATTGGAGGTTATAGAGCAATATTAATTTACCACAGTTTTGGACCAAACTAAGACTCTGGGACACTAATGGACCTCAAAGGTCTATGTAGAAGATAATCCCATTTGGTGTTTCCTTTGGAGCTAATTTCTGCCACTACATTCTGTATCTAATGGGATGTCTCCAAAATATCCAGCTGTATCAGTATCTTTTTGATTTGTAATGATTATGATGTCTTGTATAAATGGAAAGGAGGTCCTAAGAGTCATCAACTGAAGTCTACCCTAGAAACCCTCATTAAACACCATAGAAAACCAACTGACCAGTCCGGATTGGGAAGAAAGCAAAAAACTTAAAGGGGTTGTCCAGGTTCAGAGGTGAACCCGGATATAATCTCTTCTTTACTCACTTACTATGTATGAGTACCCGGCCCTAAATCAGACTAGGGGAGCCTTACAGCCCACCCATTTGTGCCAGTGACATCACTGGGCTCACTGCTAGGTGGAAGCCTGGTACGTTACCAGCAGTGAACAAACAGGCCTTGCCCTATGCGATGCAGAGCAAGGCAATGGGGAGCATCAGAGCAAGGATATGCTCTGATGCTCCACTCATACATAGTAAATGAGTAAAGAACAGGTTATATCCGGGTTCAGCTCTGAATCCGGACAACCCTTTAAAGGAATTACATGAATACACAGGGAAAGCTAGAGAACATATAAACTCCATGCAGATGCTGTCTCTTGCGGCTCCTTGTCCCAAGACCTCAGTACTGTGATGGTGTCCACCATGCTGCCCATTGTTCTGTAACAGAAAATATTATCATAGTGGCTGATATAAAATCTTTTAATAAGAGACCTAAGACTACTAAAAAGTAGCGATGTCACGAACATAAAATTTTCCGTTCGCGAATGGTGAACGCGAACTTCCGGAAATGTTCGCGAACGTGCGAACAGTGCGAACCGCCATAGACTTCAAGAATTTTTCAGGAGAATTTTAAAAACCAAAGGGACTCCTTCTGGCCACAATAGTGATGGAAAAGTTGTTTCACCTGGACTGTGGCATGCCGGAGGGGGATCCATGGCAAAACTCCCATGGAAAATTACCTAGTTGACGCAGAGTGTGGTAAGTTGTAATCGCAATGCGATTAATACAGGTTATATTAATCGCATTGCGATTACAACTTAGATCTGTTCCTAATGGTTGTATTGCTAGAATATAACGAAGATTGCGAATATAGCGCTATATTCTCAATCTTCGTTATATTCTAGCAATACAACCATTAGGAACTCAGCTCTAAGTTGTAATCGCAATGCAAATAATACTTACAATTATTAATCGCTTTGCGAATCCATTTGATGCCTCTATTTGATTGTATATGACGGTTGACTATGACTACCACCAACGTTCTACTGCCTCCAAAGAAAGATATCTGAACCCCCCAGTGGCTTTTTGGGCGTTTTTGATAAAAAAACGCATCAAAAACGCATCTGCCTTTTTATAATTTTTTCATTTTTTAGTTTATTTTTTGTGTATTTTGCCACATTTGGTTGCATATTTACATTTGGTATAGGCAAATATGGTAGTCTATATCATGTGTCTATACCAAAACCTAGGATCATTGTTTGACAGCATATTTTCTAAGCCATGTAGCTGAATACAGATTTGGGCCGATTAATGATCTAGATCAGTGTTTCCCAACCAGTGTGCCTCCAGATGTTGCAAAACTACAACTCCCAGCATGCCCGCACAGCCAAAGGCTGTCCGTGCATGCTGGGAGTTGTAGTTTTGCAACAGCTGGAGGCACACTGGTTGGGAAACACTATTCTAGACTACCATATTTGCCTATACCAAATGTAAATATGCAACCAAATGTGGCAAAATACACAAAAAAAAAAAAATGAAAAAATTATAAAAACGCCCAAATGGCCCCTGAGGGTCTCAGATATCTTGCTTCGAAGGCAGCAGAACTTTGGTGGTAGTCATAGTCAACCGTCATATACAATCAAATAGAGGCATCAAATGGATTTGCAATACAATATAACATATATTCTAGCAATACAACAACCATTAGAAACTCAGCTCTAAGTTGAATTTAGATGGTTGTTGCTAAATGCTAGAATATAATGAAGATTGAGAATATAGTGCTATATTCGTGAATTCGTGATATTCGTCATTTTCGTTATATTCTAGCAATACAAACATTAGGAACTTAGCTCTAAGATCAATTCGCAATGTAATTATATGTTCGCTTCGCGAATGAAACTTAGAGCTGAGTTCCTAATGGTTGTTGCTAGAATATAACGAAGATTGAGAATATAGCGCTATATTCGTAATATTCGTTATCTTCGTCAATTCTAGCAATACAAGTTACAACCATTAGGAACTCAGCTCTAAGTTTAATTCGCAATGCGTAACATTTGCAATATATAGAATAATGACGAATATTCGATTTCGACGAATATATGACAAATATTCAATCTAATATTCGTGAAATATCGCAAAATCGAATATGGCAACTCCCGCTCATCACTAGTATTCACACCGTGCTGCGGACTCTTCACAGGAGTTAGTAGGACCTCACTACAGGAGGGCAGGAGTGTTAAACATTTCTTTGATATTGCTTTATGATATAAAATCTTACTAGCCGTATGTCTGTATGCTCATAAAAATGGACGCCCCAGACGAAGCAGGTAGCGAAACCCGGGTCAGGCAGGAATACTACTTTTTTATGTGCGATGTCAAAAGAACATATTTTGTAAGTACAATAAAACACCATGAATCCTTTTACTTGCGGGTCTGCACTATGTTTATTTTCATTTGAAGGGTTAACAACAGTTTCTGCTGCCGGTCGGTTCAGTGATCGAGGGGGCTGAAGCCAGAGACTGAGGAAACAGCCTCTGGAAAAGGGAATGTGTGTGAACTGACCTCTACTTAAAGCACCTTCAGCGCGGACCCGAATTCCATTTTTATATGCTATTATTATAGCGAGAACGACCCACTCCCTGATTCTGGGACTGCAGCTTTTGATTAATTTTAGGAAACGCACACAAAACTTTTGTTTAGAAGTATGTCTGTATGCAGGCTCGGACTGGCCCACAGGGGTACAGGGGAATCCCCCGGTGGGCCCCTGAGCAAGGTGGGCCCCTAGTCTGCCACCCCCTGCAGAAGTGGCACATAACACATTAGATTTACTGCACTACATACATATATTCAATGTACAGGACCTCAACCAGCCTATGTTCATGTAAAAAACTTGTTAGATTATTTATTATACTTGAATGTATCCATACAATGGGCCCCCAAAATAGATTTTACTGGTGGGCCCTAGGTACCCCAGTCCAACACTGTCTGTATGCTATATACTGGACAATTTATAATAGACAGCGCAAGACAAAAGGAAAATAACGAGGGGTAAAGTAAAACTGTATTGCAGTGACAGGCTCTTCTTCTGGTAAGTAATAGCATACTATCTGTCGATGAAGAATATACACCACCCTCCTTAGGGGTGAATAGTTCACCTGTATAGTTGTGAGCAATGATGGAAATGACACACCGCTGCAGGTTAAATTGTAACTTTTCCTATAATAAAAGAGTATCAATGCTTGGTTTTTATGAGAAAGGAAAACAAAGATAAAATAGATACATTCTAGCCAAGTCTATTTTGCAACTTGGAGACAGCAGATAAAACAATTCAGCACAATCATTCTACAATAGAGATGAGAACACTTCTTGAAATTAATTTTTTGTTAAATTCTGAAAAATATTTTAA
The DNA here is from genome assembly GCA_033119425.1 of Bufotes viridis. NCBI lineage: Eukaryota > Metazoa > Chordata > Amphibia > Anura > Bufonidae > Bufotes > Bufotes viridis. The sequence goes on from CM065590.1 coordinate 587,345,753, forward strand.
AAATTTTTTGGGAATCATTTGGCCTAGTTGCCCATGGCAACTGATCAGATTCCACCTTTCATTTTGGACAGCTTCTTTGGAAAAAGAAAAGAGGGATCGGATTGTTGCTATGGGCAACTAAACCAGTTTTACTTTACACCAGTTTGATAAATGACCCCCCTTGGTACCTGGATTGATTCTACACATATCAAAGTTGCTCCAATTACCCTAAAAAGTGGTATATCAAACTCTGATGTCTCCTAGGACTCCAAACTGATATGAAAATTTGTTATCTCTATTGGTTATTTTTATCAGAATTTTTGTCTTTTATCTCCCACTCCCCCTTCTAAGCTCTTGAACTCAATGGCAGCAATATCAAATAATGTCTATTTGAAGAAGCCTGATTAAAGCACTTTGTTGTTGCATGTATCATGCATATTCATATTAGAAAGCTTCCAAAAATTGATGGTGTTTAAACACGCATACTGTTATGGGAAAATTCAGTAGTTTGTTGGGACCAAGCATACAAAAATGGTCCCTTAATAGGGCCATATACCTCCCCTGTTTATACACACAACTGTTAATGTCATAATCAGTGGCTTTTTCTGAATATGTACCAAAATTATGCTTTAACAGAATGTCTGTCTGTATTTATACATACACAAGTGTTAATTGTCAGAAGAAAGAGTAGCTTGTTGTGAAGCAGCCTGGAAAAATCATCCCTTTTAATTGGGAGCAGCCACAGTACAGTGTGGATGTGGAAAGGGTAGGGTAATAGTGGCATGTGGCCACAAAAGAAGCAGCAGTAGTAGCAGCACATCGTGGAACAGACAAGGCAGCAGATGTGTGTGTGTGGATATTTAGGGGTTGTAGTAGTGGTAGTAGTAGTAGTAGTAGTAGTAGTAGTAGTAGTAGTAGTAGTAGTAACAGTAGTAGTAGTAGAAGTAGTAGTAACATAGTTTATAAGGCGGAAAAATAACATCTGTCCATCCAGTTTCAGCCAGTTATCCTGCAAGTTGTAGTGCTAGTGGTGGTGGCTGAGTACCAGTAGTGGTAGTAGGGGGTAATAGAAGTTGCAGTAGGGGGAATAGAAGCAGGGAAAAGCAGCTGTAGTATTGGTGGTCACAGCAGCCATACTATACAGAACTTGATGGTAGGCAGGCACACAGCAGCAACGTCATGATCGCAACAGCAGCAGCCATACTGTATAGAACATGATAAAAGGCAGGAAGAGAGTCACACTGGCATGATGGTGGCTGCAGCCATACATTACAGAACATGATGGTAGGCAGGTAAACAGCAGCACTATCAGCAATGGAAGATCTATTTATTGGTCTCATCCAGGGGAGTGTGAAAATCCTCATGGATCCATGTCTGTTTCATTTTGACAAAAATGATGGTTTGTACACTGTCAGAGGACAATTTTGTCCGTTTGGGTGTTGCAAAACCTTCTGCCATGCTGAAAACCCTGAGATGACACTGGGGGCAAGACAAGCCAGAAAAAGGAGAGCATACTGTCTAAGTTTGGGCCACTGTGCCAGACTGCCTGCGCAGAAGTCCATAGGGGCCAAGCAACACGTAGTGTTGAGCGAACAGTTCGAGAATAGTTCGGGTTCGTACCGAATTTTGGGGTGTCCGGGACCCGGACCCGAACCCGGACATTTTCAAAAAAGTTCGGGTTCGGGTTCGGTGTTCGTCGATTACTTCCAGCTTTCTGAAGGGCTGCACAGCAGCCAATCAGCTAGCGTTTTACTTCTTGCCCTAAGAGCCCATCACAGCCATGCCTACTAATGGCATGGCTGTGATTGGCCAAGTGCAGCATGTGACCCAGCCTCTATTGAAGCTGGAGTCACGTAGCGCCGCACGTCACACTGCTCTGATTAGTGTAGGGAGAGGACGAAGCTGCTGCGAGGGCGAGATTAGGCAGGAAAAAGTCAGCAAAAGCACCTAATGAAGTGATCGATCTACAGCTGTGAATGATTGAACTTCTGCTAGTTACTTGCTCACTGGTGTTTAGGCTGCACAGAGCGTTTTTCTGTCACTTATTTTCTGGGGTGATCGGCGGCCATTTTGTGACTTGTGGTGCACCAGAACAAGCTGCCACCAAGTCCATCAATCCATCAATACTAGTTTTTTTTTGCTATATCCTACATCAGGGGCTTGGCTGTGCGAATTGTCACCCCTAGAAACTCAGGATAGCAATTTCTATATTTTATTAAGGGGTTAAATACAATTGCCAGAATACCAATCCCCTAAATCTGGTGTTCCAGCTTTGGCTAGCCAAGTGTAATACTGTCTGCTGTCTGGCAAAGGATAGATTATTTTCTGTGGTGAAATTCAATAGTCAAAATAGCAATCCTCTAAATCTGGTGTAACAGAACTGGCTGGCAAAGTATAATAGTGTCCGCCGAAACATATATTTTGTTCTGGGGTGAAATTCAATTGATAAAAAGCAATACCCTGAATCTGGTGTCCCAGCTGTGGCTGGCAAACTATAATAGCGTCCGCAAAAACATATATTTTGTTCTGCGGTGAAATTCAATTGCCAAAATAGCAATACCATAAAACAGTGGTTTCAGCTGTGGCTGGCCAAGTTTCATAGTGTCCTGCAAAGAATATATTTTGTTCTGGGGTGACATTCAATTGCCAAAATATCAATACCCTGAATCTGGTGTTCCAGCTGTTGCAGGCCAAGTGTAAATCTGTCCATAAAAGGATACCTTTCATCCAGGGCCTAAATACTAGCCCTAAAAGAGATATTCCCCTAAATCAGTGGTTACTGCTGTGCCTGGATTAGTGTAATACGCTACATAAATAAATAAGTAGATAGTGTTAGGTGCCTGTAAAAAAAAGGCCTGAATTTGAAATCAATACAATGGGCCAAATATTTTTTTTCTTATTCTGGTGCTTGGTGAACGGTAACAATGAGGAAAACATCTAGTAAGGGAAGAGGACGCGGTCGTGGTGGTGTTAGTGGACGCTCTGGTGCTGGGAGAGGACGTGGCCATTCTGCCACAGCCACACGTCCTAGTGAACCAACTACCTCAGGTTCCAGTACCTGCCAGAATTTACAGCGATATTTGGTGGGGCCCAATGCCTAAGGATGGTAAGGCCTGAGTAGGTACAGGCGCTATTCAATTGGGTGGCCGACAGTGGATCCAGCATGTTCACAACATTTTCTCCCACCCAGTCTTCTGCAGAAAGCGCACAGGTGGCACCTGAAAACCAAGCCCATCAGTCTGTCACATCACCCCCATGAATATAAGGGAAACTGTCTGAGCCTCAAGTTATGCAGCAGTCTCTTATGCTGTTTGAAGACTGCTGGCAGGGTTTCCCAAGGGAATCCACCAAGCCCTTCCCCAGTGGTGGAGGACATAGAATGCACTGATGCACAATCACTGATGTTTCCTGATGATGAGGACATGGGAATACCACCTCATCGGTGTCCGCACATCTCTGATGATGACGAAACGCAGGTGCCAACTGCTGCGTCTTTCTGCAGTGTGCAGACCGAACTGGAGGTCAGGTAAGAAGACTGTGTGGAAGACGATGCAGGGGACGATGAGGTCCTAGACCCCACATGGAATGAAGGTCGTGCCACTGACTTTCATAGTTCAGAGGAAGAGGCAGTGGTGAGACCGAGCCAACAGCGTAGCAAAAGAGGGAGCAGGGGGCAAAAGCAGAACAGCCGCCTCCAAGAGAGTTTGCCTGCTACTGGCCACCGCCACCAGGGACCGAGCACCCCAAAGGCAGCTTCAAGGGGTTCCCTGGCATGGCACTTCTTTAAACAATGTGCTGACGACAAGACCTGAGTGGTTTGCACGCTGTGCCATTAGAGCCTGAAGCGAGGCATTAACGTTCTGAACCTTAGCACAACCTGCATGACCAGTAGAGATGAGCGAACACCTGGAAGTTCGGGTTCGGGAAGTTCAGCCGAACTTCCCGAAAATGTTCGGGTTCGGGATCCGAACTCGACCCGAACTTTATCCAGAACTCGAACCCCATTGAAGTCAATGGGGACCCGAACTTTTAGGCACTAAAAAGGCTGTAAAATAGTCCAGGAACGGGCTAGAGGGCTGCCAAAGGCAGCAAAAGGTAGGTAAATCCCCTGCAAACAAATGGGTATAGGGAAATTAATTAAAATAAAATAAAATAAATAAAATTTAACCAATATCAATTGAAGAGAGGTCCCACTGCAAGGAATTATGCGTCATATCACCCAACACTGGAGAAGGCCACTTTCAGTTATTTTGGCCCCAGCACCCAGACAGAGGAGAGCGGTCCCACAGCAAGGAATCATGCATCATATCACCCACCACTGGAGAAGGCCACTTTCATTTATTTATGCCCCACCACCCAGACAGAGGAGAGAGGTCCCATAGCAAGGAATCATGCGTCATATCACCCACCACCGGAGAAGGCCACTTTCAGTTATTTCGGCCCCAACAAACAAAAAGAGGAGAGAGGTCCAACAGCAAGGAATCATGCGTCATATCACCCACCACTGGAGAAGGCCACTTTCATTTATTTATGCCCCACCACCCAGACAGAGGAGAGAGGTCCCACAGCAAGGAATCATGCGTCATATCACCCACCACTGGAAAACGCCACTTTCAGTTATTTATGCCCACCACCCAGACAGAGGAGAGAGGTCCCACAGCAAGGAATCATGCGTCATATCACCCACCACCGGAGAAGGCCACTTTCAGTTATTTCGGCCCCAGCACCCAGACAGAGGAGAGAGGTCCCACAACAAAGAATCATGCGTCATATCACCCACCACTGGAGAAGGCCTCTTTCAGTTATTTATGCCCCACCACCCAGACAGAGGAGAGAGGTCTTACAGCAAGGAATCATGCGTCATATCACCCACCACCGGAGAAGGCCACTTTCAGTTATTTCGGCCCCAACACCCAAACAGAGGAGAGAGGTCCAACAGCAAGGAATCATGCGTCATATCACCCACCACTGGAGAAGGCCACTTTCATTTATTTATGCCCCACCACCCAGACAGAGGAGAGAGGTCCCACAGCAAGGAATCATGCGTCATATCACCCACCACTGGAAAACGCCACTTTCAGTTATTTATGCCCCACCACCCAGACAGAGGAGAGAGGTCCCACAGCAAGGAATCATGCGTCATATCACCCACCACTGGAAAACGCCACTTTCAGTTATTTATGCCCACCACCCAGACAGAGGAGAGAGGTCCCACAGCAAGGAATCATGCGTCATATCACCCACCACCGGAGAAGGCCACTTTCAGTTATTTCGGCCCCAGCACCCAGACAGAGGAGAGAGGTCCCACAACAAAGAATCATGCGTCATATCACCCACCACTGGAGAAGGCCACTTTCAGTTATTTATGCCCCACCACCCAGACAGAGGAGAGAGGTCACACAGCAAGGAATCATGCGTCATATCACCCACCACCGGAGAAGGCCACTTTCAGTTATTTCGGCCCCAGCACCCAGACAGAGAAAAGAGGTCCCACAGCAAGGAATCATGTGTCATATCACCCACCACTGGAGAAGGCCACTTTCAATTATTTATGCCCCACCACCCAGACAGAGGAGAGAGGTCCCACATCAAGGAATCATGCGTCATATCACCCACCACTGGAGAAGGCCACTTTCATTTATTTATGCCCCACCACCCAGACAGAGGAGAGAGGTCCCAAAGCAAGGAATCATGCATCATATCACCCACCACTGGAGAACGCCACTTTCAGTTATTTATGCCCCACCACCCAGGCAGAGGTGAGAGGTCCCACAGCAAGGAATCATGCGTCATATCACCCACCACCGGAGAAGGCCACTTTCAGTTATTTCGGCCCCAGCACCCAGACAGAGGAGAGAGGTCCCACAGCAAGGAATCATGCGTCATATCACCCACCACTGGAGAACGCCACTTTCAGTTATTTATGCCCCACCACCCAGGCAGAGGAGAGAGGTCCCACAGCAAGGAATCATGCGTCATATCACCCACCACCGGAGAAGGCCACTTTCAGTTATTTCGGCCCCAGCACCCAGACAGAGGAGAGAGGTCCCACAGCAAGGAATCATGCGTCATATCACCCACCACTGGAGAAGGCCACTTTCAGTTATTTATGCCCCACCACCCAGGCAGAGGAGAGAGGTCCCACAGCAAGGAATCATGAGTCATATCACCCACCACCGGAGAAGGCCACTTTCAGTAATTTAGGCCCTGGCGCCCAGATTGAGGAGAGGTTCATTCAACTTTGGGTTGCACCGCAAGATCATGGTAAATTTAAAAAAAATGAGGATTCAAAAAAGAAGTGCCCCAGAGTACAAGAATACATGGTTGAGGGGGAGGCAGTTATAAATGTCTATTCTGCACAAGGGAGGCACAGGTCCTGTGAGATCCATGCCTGGTTCATTTTTATGAACGTCAGCTTGTACACGTTGGCTGTGGACAGGCGGCTGCGTTTGTCAGTAATGACGCCCCCTGCCGTGCTGAATACACGTTCAGACAAAACGCTGGCCGCCGGGCAGGCCAGCACCTCCAAGGCATAAAATGCTAACTCTGGCCAGATGGACAATTTGGAGACCCAGAAGTTGAATGGGGCCGAACCATCAGTCAGTACGTGGAGGGGTGTGCAGACGTACTGTTTAACCATGTTAGTGAAATGCTCCTCCTGCTAACACGTTCCGTATCAGGTGGTGGTGCAGTTAGCTGTGGCGTGGAGACAAAACTTTTCCACATTTCTGCCATGCTAACCCTGCCCTCAGAGGAGCTGGCCGTGACACAGCTGCATTGGCGACCTCTTGCTCCTCCTTTGCCTTCGCCTTGTGCTTCCACCTGTTCCCCTGTGACATTTGGGAATGCTCTCAGGAGCGCCTCTACCAGCGTGCGCTTGTACTCGCGCATCTTCCTATCACGCTCCAGTGCAGGAAGTAAGGTGGGCACATTGTCTTTGTACCGGGGATCCAGCAGGGTGGCAACCCAGTAGTCCGTACACGTTAAAATTTGGGCGCAGGCACTGCAGCATGTAGTCGCTCATGTGTGCCAGGCTCCCCAGAGGTAAGGACAAGCTGTCCTCTGTGGGAGGCGTATCATCATCGTCCTCCGTATCCCCCCATCCACGCACCAGTGATGGGCCTGAGCTGTGTCGGGTGCCACCCCGCTGTGAACCTGCTTTATCCTCCTCCTCCTCCACCTCCTCCTCATCCTCCTCGTCCTCCAGTAGTGGGCCCTGGCTGGCCACATTTGTACCTGGCCTCTGCTCTGAGCCACTTCTAACAGACTGGCCTGAAAGATCTAAAAATGACCCCACATCCTCCTCCTCCTCCTCCTCCTGGGCCACCTCCTCTTCCATCATCGCCCTAAGCGTTTTCTCAAGGAGACATAGAAGTGGTATTGTAACGCTGATAACGGTGTCATCGCCACTGGCCATGTTGGTGGAGTACTCGAAACAGTGCAACAGGGCACATAGGTCTCGCATGGAGGCCCAATCATTGGTGGTGAAGTGGTGCTCTTCTGCAGTGCGACTGATGCGTGCGTGCTGCAGCTGAAACTCCACTATGGCCTGCTGCTGCTCGCACAGTCTCTCCAGCATGTGCAAGGTGAAGTTCCACCTAGTGGGCACGTCACATATGAGGCAGTGAGCGGGAAGGCCGAAGTTACGCTGTAGCGCAGACAGGCGAGCAGCGGCAGGATGTGAATGCCGGAAGCGTGCACAGACGGCCCGCACTTTATGCAGCAGCTTTGACATGTTGGGGTAGTTGTGAATGAACTTCTACACCACCAAATTCAGCACATGCGCCAGGCAAGGGATGTGCGTCAAACTGGCTAGTCCCAGAGCTGCGACGAGATTTCGCCCATTATCGCACACCACCAGGCCAGGTTTGAGGCCCACCGGCAGAAACCACTCGTTGGTCTGTTGTTCAATACCCCGCCACAACTACTGCGCGGTGTGGGGCCTGTCCCCCAAACATATGAGTTTCAGAATGGCCTGCTGACGTTTACCCCGGGCTGTGCTGAAGTTGGTGGTGAAGGTGTGTGGCTGACTGGATGAGCTGGTGGAAGCAGAGGAGGAGGAAGCCGAGTAGGAGGAGGAGGCTACAGGAGTCAAAGAATGATGCCCTGCGATCCTTGGCGGCGGAAGGACGTGTGCTAAGGAACTCTCCACCTGGGGCCCAGCCGCCACTACATTTACCCAGTGTGCAGTTAGGGAGATATAGCGTCCCTGGCCGTGCTTACTGGTCCACGTATCTGTGGTTAGGTGGACCTTGCCACAGATGGCATTGTGCAGTGCACACTTGATTTTATCGGATACTTGGTCGTGCAGGGAAGGCACGGCTGTCTTGGAGAAGTAGTGGCGGCTGGGAACAACATACTATGGGACAGCCATGGACATCAGCTGTTTGAAGCTGTCTGTGTCCACCAGCCTAAATGACAGCATTTCAAAGGCCAGTATTTTAGAAATGCTGGCATTCAGGCCCAAGGCTCGAGGGTGGCTAGGTGGGAATTTACGCTTTCTCTCCAAGGTTTGTGAGATGGAGAGCTGAACGCTGCCGTGTGACATTGTGGAGATGCTTGGTGACGCAGGTGTTGGTGTCGGTGGCACATCCTCTGTTTGGTGGGCGGCAGCTGCCAACATTCCTCCCGAGGCTGAGGAAGAGGCTGAGGGAGCAGCAGAAGAGGGAGCAGAGGGAGCCAGAGTGAGTTCCTTGCTTTTAAGGTGTTTACTCCACTGCAGTTCATGCTTTGCATGTAGATGCTTGGTCATGCAGGTTGTGCTAAGGTTCAGAACGTTAATACCTCGCTTCAGGCTCTGAAGGCACAGCGTGCAAACCACTCGGGTCTTGTCGTCAGCACATTGTTTAAAGAAGTGCCATGCGAGGGAACTCCTTGAAGCTGCCTTTGGGGTGCTCGGTCCGTGGTGGCGGTGGCCAGTAGCAGGCGAACTCTCTTGGCAGCGGCTGTTCAGCTTTTGCCCCCTGCTCCCTCTTTTGCTACGCTGTTGGCTCGGTTTCACCACTGCCTCTTGCTCTGAACTATGAAAGTCAGTGGCACGACCTTCATTCCATGTGGGGTCTAGGACCTCATCGTCCCCTGCATCGTCTTCCACACAGTCTTCCTCCCTGACCTCCTGTTCGGTCTGCACACTGCAAAAAGACGCAGCAGTTGGCACCTGTGTTTCGTCATCATCAGAGATGTGCGGACTCCGATGAGGTGGTATTCCCATGCCCTCATCATCAGGAAACATCAGTGGTTGTGCATCAGTGCATTCTATGTTTTCCACCTCGGGGGAAGGGCTAGGTGGATTCCCTTGGGAAACCCTGCCAGCAGAGTCTTTAAACAGCATAAGAGACTGCTGCATAACTTGAGGCTCAGACAGTTTCCCTTATATGCATGGGTGTGATGTGACAGACTGATGGGCTTGGTTTTCAGGTGCCACCCGTGCGCTTTCTGCAGAAGACTGGGTGGGAGATAATGTTGTGAACGTGCTGGATCCACTGTCGGCCACCCAATTGAATAGCGCCTGTACCTACTCAGGCCTTACCATCCTTAGGCATTGGGCCCCACCAAATATCGCTGTAAATTCTGGCAGGTACTGGAACCTGAGGTAGTTGGTTCACTAGGACATGTGGCTGTGGCAGAATGTCCATGTCCTCTCCCAGCACCAGAGGGTACACTAACACCACCACGACTGCATCCGCGTCCCTTTCTAGATGTTTTCCTCATTGTTACCGTTCACCAAGCACCAGAATAAGAAAAAAAATATTTGGCCCAATGTATTGATTTCAAATTCAGGCCTTTTTTTACAGGCACCTAACACTATCTACTTATTTATTTATGTAGACTAATCCAGGCACAGCAGTAACCACTGATTTAGGAGAATATCTCTTTTAGGGCTAGTATTTAGGCCCTGGATGAAAGGTATCCTTTTATGGACAGATTTACACTTGGATATGCTCAGTAGCGTGAGAAAAAATATTTAGGATTATCCCTTCAGCAATTGAATTTTAACACTTTGTGTAATATACCCTTAAACGGACAGAAATCCAATGGGAGATGCACGGTAGCGTGTGAAGTTAATGAGGATGACCCTCTCAGCACTTGTATATACACCTTGAGTGTAATATACCCTTTTACGGACAGATTAAAACTTGGCCTTCAGCAGCTGGAACACCAGATTGAGGGTATTGCTATATTGGCAATTGAATTTCCCCCCAGAACAAAATGTATGATTTGGCGGACACTATTATTCTTTTCCAGCCACAACTGAAACCACTGATTTATGGTATTGCTATTTTGGCAATTGAATTTCACCCCAGAACAAAATATATGTTTTTGCAGACACTATGAATCTTGGCCTGCAACAGCTGGGACACCAGATTCAGGGTATTGCTATTTTGGCAATTGAATTTCACCCCAGACCAAAATATATGTTTTGGCGGACAATATTATACTTTGCCAGCCACAGCTGTGACACCAGCTGTGTTTTTTTTCCCCCAAATAGATGAGTTTCAGAACTGCCTGCTGTCGTTTTCCCCTGGCTGTGCTGAAGTTGGTGGCGAAGGTGTTACGCTGAGCGGATGAGGAGGTGTTAGAGGATGAAGAGGAGTAGGAGGAGTAGGCAACAGGAGGGAAAAAACTTCCTACAATCCTCGGTGGCAGAAGGACATGCGCCAAACTGCTATCCACCTCAGGTCCAGCTGCCACTGCATTTACTGAGTGTGCAGTCAGGGACATAAGACGTCCCTGCCTGTGCTTTCTGGTCCACGTATCGCTGGTTATGTGGACCTTGCCACAGATGGAGTTGTGCAGGGCAGGGATGGCTCGCCTGGAAAAGTAATGGAGGCTAGGAACCACGTACTGTGGGACAGCAACTGCCATAAGGATTTTAAAAGTATCTGTCTCCACCAGATGGAATGACAAAGGCATTTCAAAGGCCAGGAATTTTTAAATGCTGGCATTCAGGGCCAGGGATCGCAGGTGGGTAGGGGGGAACTTCCTCTTTCTCTCCAGTGTTTGGGAGAAGGATAGCTGAACGCTTCCATGGGGCAGTATGGAGATGCTTGGTAACAGTGACGGAGGTGGTGGCGTTGCTGCCACATCCTTTGTTTGTGGGGTGACAGATGCCACTGTCACTCCAGAGGGGGAGGAAGAGGCTGAGACTGCAGCAGAAGATGGAGCAAGAGGAGCCTGAGATCTTTTGTGGTTTTTGAGGTGTTTACTCCACTGCAGCTCGTGCTTTGCATTTAGATGCCTGCTCATGCAGGTTGTGCTCAGGTTTAGAACATTTATGCCTCGTTTCAGGCTCTAATTGCACAGCGTTCAAACCACTCGCGTCTTGTCGTCAGCACATTGTCTGAAGAACTGCCACGCCCGGGATTTCCTTGGAGCTGGCTTTGGTGTGCTCAGTCCTTGGGTGCGGAGGCAGTAGCAGGCATACTGGATAGGGGACGGCCACTCTGCTTTTGCACCCTGCTCCCTATTTCGTTCTGCGGCTGGCGCTGTGTGACCACCACCTCTTCCTCCAAACTGCACACGTCACATGACCTTGTTTCCATGTGCAGTTTAGGACCTCATTATCCTCCACATCATCTTCCACCCAGTCTTCACCCCTGCCGCCCTTGTCGGTTTGCACACTGCAGAAAGCTGCAGCAGTTGGCACCTGTGTTTCATTATCATGAGAGACGTGCTGCGGTGGTCCTCCCATGTCCACATCCTGAAACATAAGTGGTTGGGCATCGGTACACTCAATCTCTTCCACTTCTGAGACGGGATTATGTGGATGGCCCATGGAAACCCTGCCAGCAGAGTCATCAAAAAGCATAAGGGACTGCTGCATGACTTGGGGCTCAGACTGCTTGGCTGATTTGCAAGGGGGTGAGGTTAAAGACAGATGTCCATGGGCTGCAGGTGCCAACTCTGAGCTTTCAGCAGTGGACCGGGTGATAGAGAATGTGAAGGAACTGGAGGCACTGTCAGCCACCCAATCTACTACCGCCTCTACTTGTTCTGACCTCACCATTCATACACCGGTATTTGGGCATACAAAATAACGCTGAACATTCTGTCGCCTACATGTACCTGTGGAAGGTGTCTCATTTGGACGTGTAGCTGGCACAGATCGACCACGTCCTATCTCTGCAACAGGAGCTCCACCAGCAGCACCACGACCAGGGCCACGTCCCTTATTTGACGCTCTCCTCATTCTTTGAGGTCACTTACTGAATTAAGAGACAGATTAACTATATTTATTTCCCTGTCACGTATGCAGGGCAGGTGTACCTCACAACAAGAATGGGAATATGTCATCTACCAATCTAACAGACGGATTAACTATATAATTTTCCTGTCATGTATGCAATGCAGGTCTACCTCACACAAAAATTGGGTATATGTTACCCACCAAACTAATAGACGGATTAACTATATTTATTTCCCTGTCACTGATGCAGTGCAGGTGTTCCTCACAACAAGAATGGGAATGTCACCCACAGATTAACTAATATATTTTTGTGCCAGGGGTACAAAGATGGTGGATTGCACCTACAAAAAAATCGTTATATGTCACCCACAGAATTAACAGCCAGATTAATTATTATATTTCTGTGTCAGGGGTGCAAAGATGTTGCATTGCACCCACAAAAGATTGCTATAGGTCAGCAACAGAACAAATAGCCAGATGAGATTACTAATACTGGTGCTACACGTGATCCAGCTTTTATAGAGGCTGGGTCACATGATGCACCGGCCAATCACAGCCATGCCATTACTAGGCATGGCTGTGATGGCTTCTAAGTGCCCACAGCTTAAAAGCTTGTTCATTGGCTGCCCTGCAGCCTTTCAAAAGCTTTATTAAATGCGCAAACCGAACTCGAACCCAAACTTTTCTGGCAAAGTTCGAGTTTGGGTCCAGGTACCCAAAATCATTAAGTTCGGTATGGACCCAAAGTTTACAGTTCGGGTTCGCTCAACACTAGTTGTAATATTGAATTGGGGTAACCCTTATTACGAAATTTGTGAACTATATTATCAATGGTACTTATAAGGATCGTGTCATCAGAAACAATTTGTTTCACACATAAGAATCGACTGTGTGGTAAATGTCAAAATCATATTTCTAGGGCGTCAGCTGTCATATCAGTAGGTTTAGTAAATAATTCAGTTTGTAATCTGCCATTCAGTATATTTACAGTCATGTTGAGAAATCCAATGTGAATGGAAGAATGTACAACAGTAAACTTAACCCTAGTATCGATATCATTAAAAAAAGTTTGAAAAGAAAGTAAGGATTCAAGAGATCCTACCCAAATGAGGAAGACGTCATCAATATAACGCCACCATCTCAAAACGTGGGAGAAATGGTGGGAAACATAGATGCCGTCCTCCTCCAGATGTCTCATATACATATTAGTGTATGTCGGGGCCACATTGGACCCCATGGCCACGCCCTTCAGCTGCATATAGAAATCCTTTTGGAATAAAAAAGAATTGCATCGTGTCCAGAAGTGACAGAATAAAATATTGAGCATCATCTGAAAACATAGAAAGGCGTAACATATTCTGTACAACCTGCAGGCCCCTGTTATGATCAATTGAAGTGTAAAGGCTTGTGACGTCAAAGGAAGCCAAAACGACATTACTCTGACCCGACAAGTCTACATTCTGTAGTTTCAGTAAAAAGTCTGAAGTATCACGGATATAGGAGAGTACATCAGTGGCAAAAGAACTTAATATCCTGTCTAAAAAGATGGCGATGTGTGAAAAAATAGAACCTGTACAAGAGACAATCAGTCGCCCAGGAGGGTCTATCAGAGTTCTATGTATCTTTGGTAATATCTAAATTACCGAAGTAATAGGATGTTCAACAATCCAACATTTTTCAAGATCAGAATCTATAATACCAGCCACTGCTGCATCTGTAACCACAGTCCTGATTTTTCTGGCAATATCAAACTTGGGGTCACCTGAGACCCGTCTGTGAACAGTAGAATCATCAAGTTGTCTTTGTATTTCCAAAATGTATTTAGCGGTGTCCATAACAACGGTAGCTCCGCCCTTATCGGCAGTCTTTATCATTATGCTATGTTCAGCCTTAAGTACATTAATGGTATGAATTTCCTCACTAGTCAAATTATGATATTTAAAGGCCCTGTCATCAATCGACTTTCTAAGGTCATCAATATCATTTTTAACAGCAGAAATAAACGCATCAATGGCAATTTAAAAGAAAAAAGTCTAAAGAATATTTGCTGGATAACGCTTCAAACCTTTTGCAAAAATCCACATAATGGGAGAAGAGATTAGATTTAAGATGTGATCTCATAGCTCTAGGAATACGTTGCGGTTTGAAATATTCACCCAGGGTTGTCATATGTAGAGCAATAATACGTCGATTTAAAAATTCGTACTTCCTCTTTAACTCTTTCACTGATGGCATATTCAGGAAGGTGGCATCTCCCACAACTAACAGCATATAGCTGAAACCACCGGATGAAGATTCGTTGTCTGTGAAAGAAATATTGGTTGAAAAAAGAAGAAAAAGAAAAAAGGAAAAGTGTGCAGAGCCAAACAGTCCAACAATATAAAGCAAAAATCTGGCAGCACTACATCCAACTTGAACAAAAAAAAAAAGAGTGCCAGAAGGGACTAGACAACATATGACAACTTAGGTAGATGGATAGTAAAGTGAAGTAGATGGATTTTTTTTTTTTTTTTACAAGACAGATTGTAACTTTCAATGGCACTATCTTGGGTTATAAGTAGTGCATTCCACATTTTTTTTATTAAGATGATTAGTGTTTTTCACTTTTCACACAATAAATTTATTTTATAAAAAAAAAATTGTTTCTCTATATCCTGAATGCTATAATTTTTCTGTCAACGAAGCCAGGGGAGAACTTGAAACATAAAGTAGCTCTGGAAAAAAAAAAAAAATTAAAAGTGGCCCTATGTTGTAGGTGGATCCAAATTGACAGAAGGCATGGCCAACATTACCATATTGTGGTAAAAATACTCCTCCAGCAGAGCCAAATACCACAATGCATTACAATATAATGGCCACGCAGCACATGATACCTCCCCAGAACCTGCCAGGTTTTGTGCTTCTACTCTAGTTGCCTCAGGATGCCAATACAATGGAATTCAGGAGTCTATCGGGGCGCCTGAGGCCACCAGCCAGGAACATGAATACTTGATGCTCCCAGTGTTTATTAAGTCTAGGGCATCAGATCATTATTTATCTGGCTGATGTCCATAAAGAGGGCTCAGGCAGTTCCCTGTAGGGTCTGTGCCAAGTCTACCCCAGACCAAAGCTATGCAAAGGATTATGGCAGCAGAAACAATGCAAGAAGCAACAGACTAGAAATTCAACATCCCCTTTTTATGAAGACGGTGTAGGGGAGGTGGACTTCCCCGTGGAATGATGTAGACTGTTAAGATTAGACAATTCATTTTATTTTCTTCCATGAGTGGAAAAGCATTTTTCTAAGAGGTCCTTGACTGGAGACTTGAGATCATGGATTCCATCAACAAGCTAATCAGAGTAGGACTGTAGCCAAAGTGACTGCCCAGCCTGCAGGGTCTCTGGGGCGTTACACCCTATCACTTGAGATGTGCAAAAAATTTGATTTGGCTGCTTCGCTGAACTGTGAAAATAAATTTTATTTGTAATAAATTACTTTGTCACATATTGCTTTCTATTGCATGGAGCAGGGGAAATGATGAGAACAGCGAACATGCTGCCCTCCATCATTTAAAAAACCATCCAAAGGACCAGTGGTGAGCGTGATGATGTCACCACATGAGCATGCTGGGCGCAAGCAATGATGTCGTCACTGATGACGCCACCACTCAAAGCCTGCGCAGTGTGACCACGTGGTGAGGCCATCATGCTTGCCGCAGGTCCTTTGGTGTTTTTTTTTCAATCAAGACAGGATCAGACGGCCTCTCCAAGAGCAAGTGGATGAGGCGAGTATAATTTTTTTTTTTCCAGGCACCATTTTAAGAAAAATTAATTTGTTACCACGAAGCACACTATCAAATGAAATAATGCTAAAATAAAAGAATAAACTTTATTGATAAATCAATTTAAAAATTTCCACTGGGGTAATACCCTATAATAATTGTGTGCTAGTGTTTGACTGTTAGCAATTTTTGGTCACGGGGTCCAAGAGATAGTATATTGGCCCACTAGACCCACTAATCACTGTTCCAATCACTAGAACCAAACAGATGGGCAGGTAGCAGACGACAGGGTATCGTCTAAACTACTTCATTAAACATGACCGTGGCGCGCATTGGCGGTCATGCCACAAAAACATATATTTGTGCATTCACTCCATGCAGGGAAAGGTTTGTAACTCCTCCACATGTGAATTGAGCCTGCCACCGGTCCTTCTAGGTAAATAGAATTGACCCAAGGCTCAAAAAAAGGCTACAGACCTGCCTGGTGCACAAGTCTCTAGTTTGAAAGTTGGCACATACGTGCGTTTCTAAGGTCCTGCCTGAGCCAACCACCTCCTAATATCGAGGGGCAGCATGCTAGTATGCAGAGATCGGCTCTATGATGCCCGCTAAGCGGCTCTCAAAACACGACTTACATAGGTATAACCCCGCCTCTGTTCACCGCCCGTCAATCCATCAGCCAATCCAGTCATCCAGAGGGAGGGAAACGCCGGCAGAAGATGAACCCAGTAAGTAACAGAGGGAGGCACATAGCGCTCATTGTCCAACAGGTGAAACTTACGGCGGCTACAGTACCAAAACACCAGTGCAATAAAGTCACAGGGGAAGAGAACGAAGGACCCATAGGGCCAGGTTGATTAAGAATGAACCAAAAAATGCCACACATTAGAACATTGCTGGTAAGCTCATCATCCAGCAAACATTCATGGTGCAATGTATTAATATATCAAAAAGGACGGTATTAGCGACTCTCAGTTATGGGATATCGAGTAATACATCCAGAGATCTATCATGCAACAAAGTGATTAATCTCGATTGCCCAGTGTATCAAATCTGCATATCACCGCACTTGAACTAACATCAGATCTGCCTGGTACAATTAGTTACGTTTGATATGTCCAGTGAATGACAATAATGGGATTAGGATTCATAGAGGCGCCCATCAGATGTCAGTGGGAACTTAAGAGAATCACAAAACCAGGATGATTTATATGGCTGATGTACCTGCATATATATGGTATACAGTACTCATATCCTAATGTCATAGAGAACCCCAGACATTAGGAATACCAAGATCTAAAAATTGTGTCACACGGGATCCCAAATAGCGGAGACACCATCATTTAGGTATTAAATGAATGGTATGTATGAGATAGCATCATTCAGACCATGAGGCTTAACGGTGTTCAGGACAAAGATCCATCTAGCCTCTTTCTGTAGAAGAATGCGGTCCCAATCGCCACCTCTGGGATTCAACTTTAACATATCTATCCCTTGGAATTTCACAGAGGATGCCCTACTACCATGATGTTCAGAAACATGGCGTGCGACTGGTGTATCTTTCGCCTTCCTGATGTTGCTGATGTGCTCACCGATGCGGCGTCTCAGTTCGCGAGTTGTCTTTCCAACATATTTCATTCCACATACACAAGACAACAGATATATCACACCCATTGATTTGCAGTTCACAAATGGGCGGATATAGAAGGTTTTTTGACATGAGCTATCTGTGAAGCTTTTAGATCGATCGATGTAGGTACAAAATTTGCAGGAGCCACATGGAGAAGTGCCTGATAGTGAGCTCCGTAGCCATGAGTCATGCACTGGACCTTGGTAAAAGCTATGTACGAGCAAGTTCTTTAAATTCTGATTGCGGCAGTACGTGATCACTGGTTTAGAGGGAATAAATTTGCCAATATCTGGATCTGATTTTAAGATGTCCCAATTGTCGGTTAGGACCTGGCGTACCACTGTATGTGCACTATCATAGGTCCCAATGATCCTGATGGTGTCCTGGCCAGTGGACTTATTTTTTGGGGACAGCAAAGTATCTCTATTGGCACTAAGAGAATGACGGTAAGCTTCCCTCAGAACCTTTTGTGAATAACCGCGTCGCTGGAACCTATGCTGTAGTTCTTGTGCGGCAAACTTAAAATCACTTAGCTGAGAACAATTGCTTCTCATGCACAGATATTGTCCTTTTGGAATTCCTCGTTTTAAAGCCAGTGGGTGATTGCTCCCCCGTTGCAGCAAGTTGTTGGTAGCTGTCAGTGCTCATAGAGATGGTGTGGTCCAAAAAAGGAATCTGATGACAATTAATTTCTGATGTGAAATGTAAGCCCACCTTGTTGACATTTAGGGCTGCCACGAAGTCATGGAACAATTCAGTGCTCCCCCCCCAGAGGATGAACACGTCATCAATGTAACGTAACCAGAGGGGGATAGTGGCAGTGAATCGCTCCATGTCATCAGAAAACACTATCTCCCTCTCTCACCAGCCCAGGTAGAGGTTAGCAAAAGTGGGGGAACAAGGGCTCCCCATTGCAACCCCCCTGAGCTGGTGGAAGAACCGGCTGTTGAATAGAAACATGTTATGTTTCAAAATAAAATCAAGAAGTTCCATGATAAATTTATAGTGGTCTATACAGTGTTCACCTCTTTGTTCAAGAAAGGTAAGTACCGCTCTACAGCCCAATTCATGAGCAATTGAGCTGTAGAGCGCCTCCACGTTTAAGCTCGCCAACTGGGTGTCCGTCTCACAATGAATGTCATTCAGCCGTCCCAGCACCTCCATAGTATCCCTAACATACGAGGGGAGGCTGGTGACAAATGGTCGTAGTACAACATCGACGTATGTACTAATATTGGCTGTGAGACAATTGGTACCGGACACAATTGGTCTGCCTTTCAATGGGCTCAGTCCTTTGTGGACTTTAGGCAGACAATAAAATGCTGCCGTAACCGAATGACGCGGTAAAAGAAAAGATAGTTCAGTTTTAGTAATTAACCTCCGATCAAAGGCCCTGTTGAGGATGACTGATAAATTGATAATTGCTCTCTGAACAAAGGCGTAGGATCAGAAGAGAGCTGTCTATACGTCTCTTTGTCTTGTAACACTCGCATGCACATCTCTTGGTATTGGGAGTGTTCAAGAATGACGATATTGCCACCGTTGTCCGATGGTTTAATAACCAATTCATTATTCTGCTGTAATGCTGACAGGGCTGCTCTCTCTTGACTGGTCAGATTGTCAGCAGCATATTGAAAATCCAATTGGCGAAGCTTATTAGGAGCACAGAGACAAAGGTATCAATCGGAGTACAATCGTTAATGGGGGGCATTTTAGTAGATGGTAGTCTGAGGTCTGTGAAGGGACCATCACCCCGAGCTTTTTAAACCTCAGCAAACAGATCTGCTAAAAGTTGAACATCAGGTAGGTCTTCAATATTGATACCTAATTCTTCGCATTTTCTGCGATCATGGGTGGCGAAGAATTTGCGCCACTTCAACTTGCGTGCAAATAAATTTAGATCTTTCACCCGCCCAAAACAGTCAAACCTCCTCATGGGGACATAAGATAGACCTTTTTGCAGAACTTGATTTTCAAGGGGGGTCAAGATGTATGATGATAAGTTGATAATTTGTAAATCATCTTTCTTGTTCACAATAGGTGAAGGAGGAGTCATAGTGGTAATAGGATGAGTGCCTATTTGTTGCGTAGTAGGTATTGAGAAACAGGGGGGGTATTGTCTAAAAAACCTCCTCTGTTCACAGTCGATCCTCTATTCCCCCTTCCTCGTCTAGATTGACCTCTGCCTCTGCCCCCGTATGGTCTCCTACCCGACTTACTGTTACCACCTCTCCCTACAGTCACATTATATTCAGTCTCTCCCTCAGATGATGAAATGTCAGTCTCTAATTCCAAAGTATCAGTATGTTTGGCGCTGTAGTCAAAGACTTTGCCCTCTTTAAAGTCCTTGGTATCTCTGTTGATGAGGTTATGTTTCTTTTCTTTGAGCTGCGCAGTATATCTTTCAACTGAAGATTGAAGGAGAGATTCTTTTTTACCAAAATCGGAGTGACCACTAAAATTTTTAGTGGTCTCAATCGCCTCCTTCAGTTCTTTTTCAAGGGAAGATAACACAGTTCTCTCCTCATCCAAGAGGAGTTTCATTCGTTTCAGGGAGGCCTCAAAGGACTCTCTCTCCCATTTTTTCAAAAATTCAGGTGACCTGAGGCGAGCAGCCGTGGTAATAAGATTACGTAGACCACGGGGAAAAATTTTATTACTGATATGTGTATCAAGGGATTGTACCTCCCACCATGATCTCACAAAGTTCTTGTAGATTTTAGGGATGTGTTTGAAGGCCGATGAAATAGTGACGGTTTGAGAAGAAAAAGAAATCTCCCTTTCAGAGAAGACTTCACTAGGGTCCCCCATCCATTGCTCTGTGTTGATATTGCTGGAAAGGAAGCCTGCCATCCCCCAAATACACTAAGAATAATAATAATAATCAACAAACAAAATGTAAGGTGCTTACCAGCAATGTTCTAATGTGCGGCATTTTTTGGTTAATTCTTAATCAACCTGGCCCTATGGGTCCTCCGTTCTCTTCCCCTGTGACTTTATTGCGCTGATGTTTTGGTACAATAGCCGCCGTATGTTTCCCCTATTGGACAATGAGCGCTATGTGCCTCCCTCTGTTACTTACTGGGTTCATCTTCTGCTGGCGTTTCCCTCCCTCTGGATGACTGGATTGGCTGATGGATTGACGGGCGGTGAACAGAGGCGGGGTTATACCTATGTAAGTCAGCGTCTTGAGAGCCGCTTAGCGGGCATCATAGAGCCGATCTCTGCATACTAGCACGCTGCCCCTCGATATTAGGAGGTGGTTGGCTCAGGCAGGACCTTAGAAACGCACGTATGTGCCAACTCTCGAACTAGACACTTGGGCACCAGTAAGGTCTGTAGCCTTTTTTTGAGCCTTGGGTCAATTCTATTTACCTAGAAGGACCGGTGGCAGGCTGCATTCACACGTGGAGGAGTTACAAACCTTTCCCTGCATGGAGTGAATGCACAAATATATGTTTTTTGTTTTTCATATGGTGCTGTGGCTCCTGATGAAATACAGCGCCCTTCCTGGCTGTATGGAAACGCGTTGAGCCTAGCTCGAATATTAGGTGGACTGAGCTATATTTAAGCTATATTGCCATAACACACCAACGGGCTCCCCTCAGTCCTACCTTGCGCCATTTTTGTGGCATGACCGCCAATGCGCGCCACGATCATGTTCAATGAAGTAGTTTAGACGATACCCTGTCGTCTGCTACCTGCCCATCTGTTTGGTTCTATTGATTGGAACAGTGATTAGTGGGTCTAGTGGGCCAATATACTATCTCTTGGACCCCGTGACCAAAAATTTCTAACAGTCAAACACTAGCACACAATTATTATAGGGTATTACCCCAGTGGAAATTTTTTAATTGATTTATCAATAAAGTTTATTGTTTTATTTTAGCGTTCTTTCATTTGATAGTGTGCAACAATTTTCTAGAACGCATACCCTAGCACCTTACATTTTGTTTGTTACCACGAAGCACAAGAAAATTTGGCTTTGTGGCGAATGAAATTTTTCCTGAAATTCAGATCAAAGTCCATTTCGGATGCTTCGATTTGCTCAACACTATCACAGTCAGCCTCACCTAAGGATTTTACATGTGGATGTGCCGACCAAAAGAGAGAACAGATGGCGTGTGATAAGCGTAGCAATAAGCCATAACAACTATATTTTATTGTACCACATAAAACCACATCACAACCATACTAAAAATATTAACCCCTTAATGACCAGGCCTAAAAAGGCCTTAATACGACCAGGACTGTTCTTTTTTTTTTTCCTCTCAGCATTTCGGCAGCCATAACATTTTTATTTTGATTATTAAGATATTGGATTTAAATACACTCTTCCTAGTAGCCAAGAGAAGTTTTGTGTGCCACTCTTAACTCATCCATATTTTTGGGCTCACTAATAACAAAGAGCACTACTGAACTACTGTAGCTTGCATGTTTCATCGAGAAATGCATACATTCTGTGGGATGTTGTAATTCTCTTGTTTCACTTTCAGTTAAATGTTACTTTGGTGATCTCTCTTGTTCATCTTAAATTGATCCAAAATAGTGAAATAGAATTACTAAAGATGTCTGTTTTTGCAATACTGATGATGGGTTTTCAGATGAATAGAAAGGAGTTGTGTCATTGAGATGAATTAGGACAGCAGTAGCTATGAGTATACCCACTTTCAATTGTACAGCAATTACCATACTTTTCGCACTATAAGACACATCTCTGTTTACAATGCTTAAAGGTCCTATAATCCCATTGGTTAGGCTATATTAAGATAATTATCAACCTTAATCTGTTTAAACACACCCGCTTTCCATTATTAACCCTTTAAGTATTGAATTGTATTAGCTTTTAATAAATCTTATTCAGTTTTTTCTATGTACACATTTGCTTTAATAACTACATCACAACCGCCTAACGCAGGGATGCGTCCTGCGGGCGGCCGGGATGTTCCTCCTTGACGCGTCGGCGCGTCATCTTGCGAGAGGCGAGATTTCCTGTGAGCGCGCTCGCGTCGGGAGAAACTTTAACTGCAGCCTGCCAGCGCTGTAAAAAAATCTCATTACCCAAATGCTCAATATAAGGAGAATAGCAGAAACTTCTAATGCTGGCCATACATGTAATGATTGCGGAGACCCTCAAATGCCAGGGCAGTTTAAACACCTCACATGTGACCCCATTTTAGAAAGTAGACACCCCAAGGTATTCCGTGAGGAGCATGGCGAGTTCATAGAAGATTTTTTTTTTTGGCACAAGTTAGCGGAAATTGATTATTTTTTTTTGTTACAAAGTCTCATATTCCACTAACTTGTGACAAAAAATAAAATTTTACATGAACTCACCATACCCCTCACGGAATACCTTGGGGTGTCTTCTTTCTAAAATGGGGTCACTTGTGGGGTATTCATACTACCCTGGCATTTTAGGGGTCTCTAAAGCGTGAAAAGACGTCTGGAATCCAAATGCGTAAAAATGCCCTGTGAAATCCTAAAGGTACTCATTGGAATTCGGGCCCCTTTGCGCACCCAGGCTGCAAAGAAGTGTCACTCATGGGGTATTGCGGTTATCAGGAGAAGTAGGGCAATGTGTTTTGGGGTGTATTTTTACGTATACCCATACTGTGTGTGAAAAATATCTCTGTAAATGACAACTTTTTAAAAACTTTTATACAAAGTTGTCAGTTTACAGAGATATTTCTCTCACCCAGCATGGGTATATGTAAAAATATACCCCAAAACACATTGCCCTACTTCTTCTGAGTACGGCAATGCCACATGTGTGCCACTTTTTTGCAGCCTAGGTGCGTAAAGGGGTGTAAAGTCCAACGAGTACCTTTAGGCTTAACAGGGCTGCTCACAATTTAGCCCTGCCCAAAATACCAGAACAGTAAACACACCCCACAAATGACCCCATTTCGGAAAGTAGACACCCCAAGGTATTCACTGAGGGGCATAGTGAGTCCGTGGGAGATTTTTATTTATTTTTTGCCAGAAGTTAGCAGAAATGGAAACTTTATTATTATATTTTTCCCCAGAAAGTGTCATTTTCCGCTAACTTGTGAAAAAAAATTAAATCATACATGAACTCACCATGCCCCTCCGCGAATACTTTGGGGTGTCTTCTTTTTAAAATGGTGTCATTTGGGGGGTATTTATACTATCCTGGCATTCTAGCACCTGAAGAAACATGACAGGTGCTCAGAAAGTCAGAGCTGCTTCAAATTGCGGAAATTCACTTTTTTGCACCATAGTTTGCAAATGCTATAACTTTTACCCAAACCAATAAACTTACACTTATTGCATTTTTTTTATCAAAGACATGTAGAACAATACATTTAGAGAAAAAGTTATATAGAAATGTTGTTTTTTTGAAAAATGTTACAACAGAAAGTGAAAAATGTCATTTTTTTGCAAAAATTTTGGTCATTTTTGATTAATATCAAAAAAAGTAAAAATGTCAGCTGCAATGAAATACCACCAAATGAAAGCTATATTAGTGAGAAGAAAAGGAGGTAAAATTCATTTGGGTGGTAAGTTGTATGACCGAGCAATAAACGGTGAAAGTAGTGTAGTGCAGAATTGTAAAAAGTGGTCTGGTCATTAAGCGTGTTTAAGCCAGGGGGGCTGAGGTGGTTAACCATTCTATACTTTTATTATCTTTTCTTACTTTTTGTCAATAGTTTCTTCCTAACGTTATTATGTTTTTTATAGTTAATATCTTATCTATCACTAATAACGTTTATTCTAGATATTATTCTACCTATCATTAATATTTTTTTTTTTGATAGATGCTATTTCATTTTGAAAATAACAACAAAACATAACACACATCACTTCTAACTAATCCACGATTCCACTAAAACTCTCTTATTGGTAACACCCAATATAAACTCTTCCAAACCACTTCACTTCACTTCACTCTGTCTATTTGTTAACCCATCCATCCTAAATTTCTTCCATACCTTCTCTATATCAGCACCTCATATTTATTCCACACTCCGTCTCTCTACACTCTATCATCCTGTATACCAAACTCTTATTACGCAACATCCTTACATCTACTCCACATAATTCATACTTGACTAAAAAATTATACACCCACATATACCATACTGGCACCCTGAACGAAATTGAACATCTCAGATCCCTCACGCACCACTTCAACCTTATCAAGTAGGTTCCAAATAAATACCTATACCTATACGAGTATTTTGTCTCTATCTTAACTATTCTTAACAAAAACAAAAAAATGTTAACTCCAAAATATACCTCCAAATTTGGAAACTCCAAATCACCTTGACTTATCCTTTTAACTAATACTTTCCTCCTGGCTCTCTCCATCTTCGATCCCCATAAAAATAAAAAAAATTCTATTCAGACTTATCATCATCATATAACCTGGTGGAAAAACTGCAATATACAAAAAAAAAAAAAAAAAAAATAGGCAAGATAACACTCTTAATCACCATAATTTTGCCAAAAAATGACAAATCACTCATCCGCCAAAAATTCTTATTATTTTTTACTCTCACCTTCACCTCTTCGCAACTATCCTTCCCTTCTTATTTCTCATCAAATTTCACACCTAATACCTTAATCAGACCTTCCACCACACTAACTCCAACATCCCTCCCTAGCACTCCTCCAAAGGCGAGCTGGTAGAGGATGAGGAAGCAGAGTAGAAGGAGAAAGAAACAGGAGGCAAACTGAAGCGCCATGAAATCCTCGGTGGTTGAGGGACATGCGCCAAACTGCTATCCGCCTCAGGCCCAGCCTCCACTGCATTTACCCAGTGTGCTGTTATGGAGATATAAAGGCCCTGACTGTGCTTACTGGTCCATGTATCTGTAGTCAGGTGCACCTTGCCACAGATGGCATTGCGCAGTGCACACCTGATTTTGTCCCCTACTTGGTTGTGAAAGGAAGGGATGGCTTGCCTTGAAAAGTAGTGGGGGCTGGGCACGAGGTACTGTGGGACAGCCACCACCATAAGGCCTTAAAAACTATCCTTCTCCACCAGACAGAATGACAGCATTTCAAAGGCAAGTCATTTAAAAATGCTGGCATTCAGGGGTAGGGATCGCGTGTGGGTAGGGTGGTACTTCCTCTTCCTCTCGAGCGTTTGGGATATGGATAGCTGAACGCTTCCGTGGGACATTGTGGAGATGCTTGGTGACCCAGGTGTTGGTGTTGCTGGCAGATCCTCTGTTTCTGGGGTGCCAGGTGGCACTGTCACTCCAGAGGTGGATGAAGAGGCTGCGACTGCAGCAGAAGAGGAAGCAGGAGGAGCCAAAGGTCTTTCTTGGTTTCTGAGGTGTCTACTAAAATGCAGCTTGTGCTTTTCACTTAAATGCCTGGTCATGCAGGTTGTGCTCAGGTTGAGAACGTTTATGCCTCGCTTCAGGCTCTGATTGCACAGCGTAAAAACCACTCGTGTCTTGTCATCAGCACATTGTCTGAAGAACTTCCACGCCAGGGAACTCCTTGGAGCTGGTTTGGTGTGCTTGGTCCCTTGCTGCGGTGGGCAGTAGGAGGCGTACTGTCTAGAGGACAGCCGCTCCGCTTTTGCACCCTGCTCCCTCTTTTGCTGTGCTCGTGGCTCTGTGCGAACACCGCCTCTTCCTCCGAACTACATCGGTCAGTCGCATGACCTTGATTCCATGTGGGGTCGAGGACCTCATCGTCGTCCACATCATCTTCCACCCAGTCTTCACCTCTGACTTCCTTGTTGGTCTGCACACTTTCAAAAGCCCCAGCAGTTGGCACATGTGTTTTGTCATCATCCGAGACGTGCTGCGATGGTCCTCCCATGTACTCATTTTGAAAAATAAGTGGTTGGGCATCGGTGCGCTCAATCTCTTCCACTTCTGGGACGGGGCTAGGTGGATGGTCCTGGGAAACCCTGCTAACAGAGTCATCAAAAAGCAGAAGAGACTGCTGCATGACTTGGGGCTCAGACTGCTTGGCTGATTTGCAAGGGGGTGAGGTGAAAGACTGATGGACATCGGCTGCAGGTGCCAACTGTGGTCTTTCAGCAGGAGACTGGGAGGGAGAAAATGTGAAGGAACTGGCTCCACTGTCAGCAACCCAATCTACTATCGCCTGTACTTGTTCAGGCCTCACCATTCGTAGAACAGCATGAGGCCCGACCAAATACCGTTGTTTTGACGCCTACTCGCACCTGAGGAAGGGGTTTCACTTGTGCATGTAGCTGGCACAAATCGACCACATCCTCTCCCTGCAACAGGAGCTCCACCAGCAGCACCACGACCTGGCCATGTCCCTTATTTGACGCTCTCCTCATATTTTTGAATTCAGGATCTTGCACCAAAAATGGGTGTTTAAGTAATAGTAGAAAAGAGTGACAGTATGTACAGGGCGTATCTCACACGGCCTGAACCAGACTAGACCTCAATTAAAGATTTTTTTGCACAAAATGGCTGTATTTCAAAGGGCTTTATTTCAAATGGCTGTATTTTAAATGGCTGAATCAAACCCCTGTATGTATAGGGGGTATCTCACACGATCTGAACCACTGTAGGCCTGAAGTAAAGATATCTTTGCAATAAATGGCTGTATTTAAAATGGCTGTATTTTAAATAGCTGAATCAAACCCCTGTATGTATCCCCCTATACATACAGGGGTTTGATTCAGCTATTTAAAATACAGCTGCCCTGAATCAGTGTAGGCCTGAAGTAAATATATCTTTGCACTAAATGGCTGTATTTAAAATGGCTGTATTTTAAATAGCTGAATCAAACCTGTGTATGTATAGGGGGGATCACACACGCCCTGAATCATTGTAGGCCTGAAGTAAATATATCTTTGCACAAAATGGCTGTATTTAAAATGGCTGTATTTAAAATGCCTAATTCAAACCCCTGTATGTATAGGGGGGATTACACACGCCCTGAATCAGTGTAGGCCTGAAGTAAATATATCTTTGCACAAAAAGGCTGTATTTTAAATTGCTCTATTTCAAATGCCTAATTCAAACCCCTGTATGTATAGGGGGGATCACAAACGCCCTGAATCAGTGTAGGCCTGAAGTAAATATATCTTTGCACAAAAAGGCTGTATTTCAAATGCATGTATTTCAAATGCCTAATTCAAACCCCGGTATGTATAGGGGGGATCACACATGCTTATATAGAGGCTGTGTCACATGCTGCTCTGGCCAATCACAGCCATGCCATTAGTAGGCATGGCTGTGATGGCCTCTTGGGGCAAGTAGTATGACACTTGTTGATTGGCTGCTGTGCAGCCTTTCAAAAAGCGCCAAGAAAGTGCCGAACACCGAACCCGAACCCAAATATTTACCGAAATGTTCGAGTTCAGGTCCGTGTCCCGAACACCCCAAAATTCGGTACCCTACCCTACTCATGACACATACTCTTTCTTCTTCATTCAAACTCTTCTCTACCACACTTTATCCTCTAACCTCTCATCCCTCCATTTCTCAGCATACAATTCCTCATAAAAGTTTGCAACTTCTTCATTCACTTCTTCAATCACCTCACTACCACCCTGATTATAATCGTTAATTTCTAACGATAATTTGTTTTCCCTTAGTCCTAACAGCAGCACAGATGGGGTTAATCACCCCCCGTGGACTGGCAGGACCGGCGGAATGTTTAATGAGCCCAAGACTAATAACTCAATTTAACAATTAAGTATCTCCTTAAAAGGAGGAAGTCAACCCCCAGCCCACTGTGTTTATAGTAAGAAAAAAACTAGACTTACTAGGGTGGGAAATTTGTGTGATGCTGTTAGGACTAAGGGAAAACAAATTATCGTTAGAAATTAACGATTCCCTAACGTCCTACCAGCAGCACAGATGGGAAGATAGCAAGAAGAAACCCCTAGGGAGGGCTTTCCTGCCTGGCAGAACTAAGAAAAGTCTGCCCAAAGGCCGAAAACTCAGCTAGACTGGCATCTAGTCTATAATGGGAGATGAATGTCGATTCAGAGCTCCAGGAGGCAGCTTTGCAAATCATGTTGAGAGGCAGAAGACTCCTCTCGGCAAAGAAGTAGCCACAACTCTAGTAGAGTGGGCCTTCATGAATCCCGGAGGGTCCAGAGATTGTGGAAACAAAGGATTCCTTAATAGTCCCCTCAATCCAACGACTGATGGAAGGTTTGGATGCCTTATAGCCTTTAAACTTACCGGCAACAGGATTAGCAGATTCTCATCTTTCCTGAACTCCTTGATCTATCCACATAGATCCGGAGACATCTCGAGACGTCCAGAGGATGTCTAGCAGGTTCCTAGGAGGAGGTTGTAGATGTCGACAGAACCGGGAGGAATATCACCTGGTTGATGTTCTGGAAGGAAGGAACTTTAGGCCTACAATACGGGAGGAATCTAAGAAGGTCCCGGTCATGTAAGAAAATGGTATAGGGCTCATGTGCTGAGAGAGCTTGAAGCTCAGAGACTCTCTTGGCCAAAGTCACTGCAAGGAGAAACACAAACTTCCAAGTGACGAACTTGATGTCCACCTCCTCTAACGGTTCAAAGGGGGGAGATGCTAACCCCCTGAGAACTACTGAAAAACCCATTAAAAAAAAGGGGTCTCAGTACTGTAGGCTTTAATCTTTCAGCTTCTTTAAGGAACCGTTTGATCAGGGGGTCCTGAGAAAAAAGCCTGTTAAGGCAAGCTGAGATGGCTGAAACTTGAACCTTCAGAGTAGAAGGGCAAGGCCTCTATCAAAGCCATCTTGCAGGAACTGAAGGATAGCGGAGAGGGGTGGATCTGCAGACGCCACCTCAGTTGAGGTACAACAGGATGAGAATATCCTCATAATACAAGAGTAGGCTCTCTTGGTAGAGTCCGCTCTAGAATGAGACAGCGTTCTCAGGACCGACTCTGAAAGCCCTTATATTCCGGGAAGGGACTGATCAACCTCCAGGCTGTCAGGTTGAATCTGTGCAGATCTGAGCAGAGGTGAGTGTCCCACGACACCAGGGTCTGCTGTGGGGGGAGCCTCCAATATTGTCCTCGACTCAACTGGGTGAGCTAGGTAAACCAGGATCTCTTTGGCCAAAACAGTATGATGGCTATCACCAAGGCCTGATCCTGACGGATTTTCATCAATACCCTCAGTATCATGGAAAAGGGATGGAAGATGTAAGCCAGCCTGAACCTCCAGGATATTGACAGAGCATCTAACGCCAGTGGGTTGTCCTCCTTGTAAAGGGAGCAGAACCTCTCCACCTTGGCATTGAACCTTGTTGCCATGAGATCCACCTCTGGCATACCCACTTGAGGACTATCTGCTTGATTCTCCGGATGTAAAGACCACTCCACCGACGGAAGACCGCGGCTCAGCCGCTATCATATTGAGGGAGCCTTGGATGTGGATCGCAGATAAGTAGGAAGGTACAACTCTGCCTAATCTAGATTTACCCCGATCTCTGACAGGAGGGGAAGTGATCTCGTGCCTCCCTGCTGGTTAGCAGTCACATTGTCTGACTGGACTTTCACCGCTTTGCCCCGGATCTGAGGGGCTAAGTGAAGGAGGGCTAGCCGGATAGCTTGAATCTCGCGGAGATTGGATGAAAGAAGCCACTCCTGAGGAAACCAGGTCCCGTGAACTGGAGAGTCGTCTAGGTGAGCGTCCCAGCCTACTTAGGATGCATCCGTAGTCAATATGACCCAGATTGGATGGGTCATAGACTTCCCGTCTAAAAGATGGCACCACCATCTGAGGGAATACCGAGTTTGCCAAGTTAGGGAGCACAGGGAGTTTAGCCCAGCAGGGCTGCCATTCCATTAGGAGAGGACCTCCGACTGTAGAGGGCGGAGGTGCCATAGAGCCCAAGGGACTGCTTCCGCAGACGCTGACATGAGCCCCAACATCTTCATGAGAGTCCGGATTGGAACTCGCCAAGGAAAGGAACTTGTCGTGTTCTGAACCCGGAATCTTCTTTCTGGAGTCAACTGGAGCGACATCCCAGTGGAGTCGATTATGAAGCCTAGATATCTTACTGAAGTCGACGGGCTCACGTTCGACTTCTACCAGCTGATGATCCAACCCAGGTGGAACAGAAAGGAGATTGTTACCTGAAGAAGTTGGGTTAGGACCGCTAGAGCAGAGGCTTTCAAAGCCAGTCATCCAGATAAGGAATGATGGTCAGTCCTTGAAGCCTCAAAGCCGCCACCACAGAACCACCACCTTGGTAAAAGTGTGAGGGGCAGAAGAAATGCCAAAAGGAAGGGCAACAAACAGAAGATGCCAGACGACACTGGACACCTGGACCGTGATCCTGATATACTTCCTGGAACCAAGATGAATCGGGATGTGCAGCTATGCATTCTTGAGGTCCAGGGTTGCCATCACGTCTCTAGGATTGACGACGTGAACTACTGACCTGATGGTTTCTAAACGAAACTTCACCTTCCTTATAAATCGATTGAAATATCTCAGATCGATAATCATCCGGAGATCTCCTGAAGCCTTGGGAACCAGAAAAACTGGAGAATAGATAATTGGCCCCGTTCTCCTGCCGGAACCTCCTCCAGAGCACCTTTGCAAATGTAGTCCTGAATGTAGGCCTCTAGGATCGCCTCCTTGGCAGCTTGTAGAAGGTTGATCTTGACAAACCTGTCCAGAGGAATAGAGGTGAGGTTGACTAAATAACCGTTGGAAATGATATTCAGGACGCAGGGATCCGAGATCTCTTGGATCCATTCTTCTCAGAAGTGGTAGAGACTAGAGATGAGCGAACATTTAAAAAAAGTCTGTTGTTCGGCGTTCTGGTGGTGGTAAGTCGCGCATCCCGTTATGGATTCCACTATAGCGGCATATGGAATCCATAAGGGGCGGCTGCCAGCAACCCGAACTTTTGCACAGCTGAAGGACCTGGGGTGACGTCACTGTCATGTGATCAGTGCAGGGGGTGTGGCTCAGCACGGGATTTGATCTCAAATTGTTAAATTGTTAAATTGAGTTATTAGTCTTGGGCTCATTAAACATTCCGCCGGCCCTGCCAGTCCACGGGGGGTGGTTAACCCCATCTGTGCTGCTGGTAGGACGTAAGGGAACATACATTTATGCACTGCCTCTTTCCAAACATCTTTTGAAAAAAAAAAAAAAAAACATGTACATTTTCCATTTGTCTCCAAATTATCTAATTTTGCCCTATAAATTATACTTCTACCTGTCTCAGTCAAAAATTCTTTAATCTCCCATCTCTCTCCCACCATATCCTCACTCACATCAACACCCCCCTCTCTTAACTTATACAAAAACCTTAATCTAGCATTCAGTCTCACATACCCCTCTCTTTTTGCTGCCACCGTTTTATATCCTAAATAATTAAAAAAGGACCTTGTTTTCATTTTAACCTCAACCCAAGACATATCACTAAAATCACTCTCTCCTACACCAAGTTTCATACAATCTTCTATAGTTTCACATCCTCACTTTCCAACAAACTCACATTCAATTTCCACAACCCACGTCCATACACTCCATTGACTCTACATCCAACTCACATACCACACATTCATGATCAGAAAATACAACTTCTTTCTGTCTATAACTCAAATGACTAAATGTTGTGATACAAAACAATAATCTAACCTACTTTGAACTCTACCATTGTTCACATGGTAGGTCTTCAACTTAGGTTCTATTTTGCATAAATTCTGCATATCAACTAACTTAAAATCTTAAAGTATTTTAAAAAATTGCAGCATCTTCTTGTGTTAAAAACTCAAAAATAGCCGATCTTCTGACCTTACTTTTAAATACTCTCATATTCTGTGAGCAGATCTTAAAACCCATACTCTTGTCTAACAAAAACTAAAATGTCTTAATTCACCCATATTTCCCAGGTAACTTATGCTCAGAGTCATACTATTTCTGCACCAGAACCAGAATCCATACTCTCCTCTTCCAAGCTCCCAAAGGGGTTGCTGGTTTCTGGTCCACTCGTATAACCCCTTCGCTTCTTGGCAACCTTACCCTTCCGTATGACTGAAATGTTCTCTTTTCCTCCGTATCAGATTCTCTACCACCCTCCCTTTGACTTTTTCCAGTCCGCCCTCCCTCAGACGCCTCCCCAGACTGAAATTCCCCCATATTTGCTGGGTCAGATGCACTTGGCAAATCCTCTACAATTTCCTCCATGGTTCTTACAGGATGTACTTTAGGACGGGATGCATCATCAGGTTCATTAGCATTGGCAAAACACAGTCCCCTATCTTCTTTCCCTCCTCACACCCTAACTCAGCACAGCACCAGAAGTTCTTCTTCTCTGTTCCGCCCGCTTATTCTGGGACTCTCTGCTGCTGCCTCATGTCGCAATTCCTATACATGTGATCTGTCTTCCCACATATATCACATGCCCTAGGGGCTGGGCATTCACCAGCAGTATGTCCCTCCTTTTTACAGTTCCTGCAACACACTCCTTTCTCACATCTCTCCTGAGTGTGTCCAAAGAAAATAGCAGTTGTGGCAATATGTCTGCTGTCCAGAATACATAAAGAAACCTCTATTCCCAGCCACAAAATAATTAGCCGGTGGATGACTAAAGCCTCCCACAGACTGCGGATCCACCTTCAACTTAACTTTGAATTGGTACTTGCAATTAAAAATGCCAAGACGATTCAGCTGAGGGACTGCCTTCTCCACATAGTCACAATATTTTAACAAAAAATCCGTAAGCAACATAATTTCAGTGAGTTGATTATAGATATGCACAACAAGTGTAATTTCCTGAAGGCCAAACAATGGACTTACCTTCACTGTCATCAAGTCAGGATCTTCTGGATGGCTTCGGAACCATTCATATACCCTCAAACATAAATTCTCATTCAGGAAGGTTATATCGAACACACCTTGCTTATGGAAGATCTGGACAATGTAGATGCGATGTCTCTCAGCTCCAGACTTTTTTCCCACAAGCTCTGCCACCATAAACTCCAAAGTGTTTTTACTTGTATCCTTTGGGTCCATTTCCAAACGAATGGTGTTAGGGATTCCAGCCATCTTTAAGATCTGTCAGCCTAAGCCACAGAAGAAAAAAAATGTTATCTCAAAACTCATACCGTCTGACTATGTCCGGTCATGCCACGATCGTAACCAGAAAGCCAAGAAGCAAACTAACTCTCTATCCAGAAGGACCTGAGAGCCAGTAAGCCTCAAAGTTACTTGACTAGAGCTGGATGGCTTGGGGAACCTGCACGCCTAGCTCATTATCATTAGGGTCACAAAAATGTTAAACTCCTTTTTGGATGCCAGCTAAGGCTACTTTACCACCAGCGATAATACAACTGTCTGCATCCATTCTGAATGGATCCTGTTGCATTATCTTTAAAATAGCCAAGACGGATTTGTCATGAACACTACTGAAAATCAATGGGGGACGGATTTTTTTTCTGTTGTGTCAGAGAAAACGGATCCGTCTTGCTCCTCACCACACTGCGAACAGAAAAACGCTGCTTGCAGCGTTATTCTGTCCGCAATAGGGGCACAACCAAACTGAACGGAATACATTTTGGAGCATTCCGTTTTCTTCAGTTCAGTGTTGCCCCCATTGACAATGAATGGGAACTAAATGGAAGCGTTTTCCTCCGCTATCGAGATCCTAAGACTGATCTCAATAGCGAAAATGGAAAGCGCAGATATGAAAGTAGCCTAACTCTTCTCTCACTTCCTAGGAGGGCTGCAGAATTTTTTTTAGTTTTCTAATTGTCCTAACATCATATACAGTTGTGTTCAAAATTATTTAACCCCCAATGCTGTAAAGGGTTTTAGGGAATTGATTTCAGTGTTTCCCAACCAGTGTGCCTCCAGATGTTGCAAAACTACAACTCCCAGCATACCCGGACAGCCTTTGGCTGTTCAGGTATGCTGGGAGTTGTAGTTTTGCAACAGCTGGAGGCACACTGGTTGGGAAACACTGATTTAGTGTACATTTGTAATTGTGTTCAGAATGAAATCTTACAAGGAATTTTTAAAGAACCAAATACAACTAAAATGACATCAATTGTTTTTGTAATACAGTATTAAATGTTTTTTTTGTGATTTCTTCATTGACACAATTATTCAACCCCTTAAAGACGACCACTCTTAAGAACAGAGGTTCATTCAAGTGTTTTCGATCAGGTATTGAAAACCCCTGTGGATGTCAAGGAGCAGCAATCAAGCAGAATAAGCACCAATTAGGCAGATGTAAAATGACTGTGATACTCAGCTCCTTCTAGACATTTATTGGTGTGTTTACAAACATGGTGAAGTCAAGAGAATGGTCCAGGAAGACAAGAGAAGAGGTGATTTCTCTTCAGAGGAAGGGCAAGAGACACCATAGGAAGCATTATTCGCAAATTCAAGGCAAAGGGCACTGTTGAAACGCTACCTGGTCGTGGCAGAAAGAAGATGCTGACTTCGACTGCTGAGCGCTACCTGAAGCGCAAAGTGGAGAAAAGTCCCCGTGTGACTGCTGAGGAACTGAAAAAAGATTTGTCAGATGCGGGTACTGAAGTTTCAGCTCAGACAATAAGGCGCACACTGCGTAATGAAGGCCTCCATGCCAGAACTCCCAGGCGCACCCCTTGCTGTTTTCAAAGAATAAGAAGAGTCGACTGCAGTATGCCAAAAGTCATGTGGACAAACCACAAAAGTTTTGGGATAGTGTTCTGTGGACTGATGAAACAAAATTAGAACTGTTTGGGCCCATGGATCAACACTATGTTTGGAGGAGGAAGAACAAGGCCTATGAAGAAAAGAACACCTTGCCTACTGTGAAGCATGGCGGGGGGTCAACCATGCATTGGGGCTGTTTTGCTTCTACAGGTAGAGGGAAGCTTCAGCGTGTGCAAGGTACCATGAATTCTCTTCAGTACCAGGAGATATTGGATGAAAATGTGATGCAGTCCGTCACAAACCTGAGGCT
This sequence comes from Bufotes viridis, assembly GCA_033119425.1. Classification (NCBI taxonomy): domain Eukaryota; kingdom Metazoa; phylum Chordata; class Amphibia; order Anura; family Bufonidae; genus Bufotes; species Bufotes viridis. The sequence goes on from CM065590.1 coordinate 587,381,207, forward strand.
TGGGAGACGTTGGACCTTTCAACAGAACAATGATCCCAAGCATACCTCCAAGTCCACTAGAGCATGGTTGCAGATTAAAGGCTGGAACATTTTGAAGTGGCCATCGCAGTCACCAGATTTAAATCCGATTGAGAACCTCTGGTGGAACTTAAAGAAAGCAGTTGCAGCGCGCAAGCCTAAGAATGTGACTGAACTGGAGGCTTTTGCCCATGAAGAATGGGCGAAGATACCCGTAGATCGCTGCAAGACACTTGTGTCAAGCTATGCTTCACGTTTAAAAGCTGTTATAACTGGAAAAGGATGTTGTACTAAGTACTAAGATTGAATGTCACTTGGGGGTGGAATAAAACTGATAATGATGTGAGCACAGAAAAGACATTTGTGGTTATTTCATTATAAATGTTATGTTATATTTGTCTGACTTACAAGGGCCTCTTTGATTTAATTGTAAACAAGATGACTGAAATGATCAAAATCAATGTCAAACTGGCCAAAACACACAATTTCAGTGGGGGTTGAATAATTATGAACACAACTGTACATTAACCTCTCTATACAGTTTTGTCCTGTAAACTCATTTGCATAAACTTAGGCTTATGGGAAAGGCATTACAATTAGCAGACTCAGCCTGGTTTTTCAGTCGAAACACTAATTTGCATGTCTTTCCCATTTGCCAGAGTTTCTGCAAATGAGTTTACATGACGAAACAGTATTGAGAGGTTATTGTATGTAATGTCAGGACAATTAGAAAATGGAACATTTTTCTGCAGCCCTCCTAGAAAGTGAGAGAAGAGTTAGCTGGGATCCAAAGAGAAGTTTACCATTTTTGTCACCCTAATGATAATAAGATGGATGTGCAGGTCCCCCAAGCCATCCAGCTCAAATCAAGTAAATTTGAGGCTCACTGGCTCTCAGGTCCTTTTTTTTTTTTTTTTTATTATTAAAAGAGCTTGTCTGGCCTGGCTTTTTGGCTTCCAGCTGCGGACACAGTCAAAAGGCTGTCTAAGCTTATAGCAAGGACGTGGAGAGCGATTCCAGAAGTACGGGATGGTGATCTACTGTACATGAAAAATGTCCGATTTGTCGACCGGGGCAAATTGAGGATCCAGAATGGTTTCCATTGAAGTATCAGAGGAAGAAAGAGAAAAAGTCAAATAGCTTTATCTTGTGGATGAAATCCTTATCAAAACCCTACAAGTAAGAAAGAAAACATCTTAGCGTTAAATGACTCAAAAAAGGTACCTACATCCTTACATTTGATAATATTTCTGACTGCCATATTTTTTATGAACAATTGAAAATTTATCATGCTGACCCAATTCTAGAAAAAAGGACTTACAGGTGTAGCAGGGGTAACACTCAAACCCTTAACTCAAATTTCTTAACTTATCGCGTTATCTTGAAACAAAAGCCATTGAAAAGCAATTGCTTAACGCGTTTAGTTTCATTTAGTTTAGATAACACGTCTCGAAGCATGAGTGTTAACCCTACTACATCCGTAAATTAAGTTTACTTTATTCAACGGTGGAAATACCGTTAGTTATACATATGTATAACCCTTTTGTTGCCTTGGGAAACATTGAATTTTTCTTATCAATGTATTGTCTGACCATGAAGTCCTGTCGCAAGCTAATGAAGAGGCAGATTTGTGAACAGGGAAATATCAATTTCATGTGACCTTTAGAGAGGATCCAAGAGGGATTGGGAGATTGAGTCGCTCCCTATCTAACTTTGTCATTGGAAGAGATAGTGGATATATGTATAATCCAGGGATGCCACAGTATTGCCGAAAGTGCAAAAAGCAGAGTGCAAAGAGGAGGTGATATTCTGTGGAAAATGGCAAAAAACAGGTCATAAGAGTGTGGACTGTCCAAATGTGATTGTTTGCAATCTATGCAGAGCAGAAGGCCATGCCTTCAAAGAGTGCCCTAGGTGGTCAAATAGATTGTATGCTGAGGCTGCCGAGGGTCCTACAAGGAAGCTCGAGAGACCAAAGAAACCGGATGAAAGGGCGACTACAGCGGATTCTGCTTCGAGAGTGTTTGCTGTGGGTTAATCTAGTTAATCCAGGTGGCAAAGAACCTGTGACCGCAAGTCTCTCCTGCAATCGTATCTGAAGCTGGTACATCCAGAAGACCAAAAGAGGTGGACCCTGGGAAGATTCCTCCCAGAACAGTGGCCCCTGCAAAAGTGGTAGGGAAAGAAAAGTGGACAAACAGAAAGAAGAGACCCTCAGCGTAAAAAGGCCTTCTTGCATAAGTATGGATGAGAGCGATAGCGGGCTGAGACCTAGTGTATCTTTGTTGAATCCAGCCTGGATTTAACAGTTCAAGAGTCTTACTACTCAAGTGGATCCAGTGATGATATGACCTGAATCAAAATGTCACCTCTAAAGATAAAATATGCAAAGAGCTCTCGGAGAAATGATGTTGGGAATATTAAAGGTCTCCTCTCTTAATGTCAGGAGCATTAAGGGAGAAACTAGAAAAGCAGCCCTGTTTTCATATTTGAAGTCATTTGACAGTGACATTATTTTCATACAAGAATGTGTCATAGAATGTTCTCTGAATTATGCAGAATCAAGAAGAGATTGGACACAAGGACCCTCACTGTGGTCCGGCAACAACAGCAATAAGGCCTCTGGGGTCGGGATATTGTTTAAAGGAAACAATTGCCAAATTATGTCATACATGCAACTAATTCCAGGAAGGGCCTTGTTGGCTAATATAAAATATAACAACAAATAAAAAACACTTCACCCGAGATCCATGAGAGAGCCGAAATGCTGGAGGATGTGCAACCCCACTTAATAGGTCGGACACCTATCATTATAGGCAGAGATTTCAATTATGCACTGAAAGAGAAAGATAGAACTGTTGAACAAACAAGACAAATTGATAAAACAGTACAGCAGTCGAATAATCTAAATATGGACTTGAACCTAATAGATGTCTGGCCAAATACCAATGACAAAGACGAAGGGTATACATGGAGCAATTCCTTTATAAATATCCAGGCTGGATATTTTTTTTATTTCAAGCCAAGAAATATGCGTTTGGAGGAAAACATCTTTTCTGACCATAAGATGATCCAAGCACAAATTGAAGTGACAGGTGGCAAAAAAGGCAAAGGCACATGGAGATTAAATATGAACGTGCTAGAAGAGAAAAAAATAAAGGATGATTTTTATTACAATTATAAAAAGTGGGTCAGCTACAAAAAAAAGTTTTGCAACAATGTTAAAATAGTGGGAGTCAGTGAAAACAAAAATCAAAGATTTCTTCATTAAAGCTGGAATAAAAAAACCTAAAGAAAAGAAGCAATGGTTTAAGGATTTAAGCACAAAGTTGCAGACGTACCTAAAGCTGGAAAAAGCCGGTGTTGATGTATCTGAACTAATTAAAAAGATAAAGATTAAAACAAAAGAAAACATCATATCATAAAGGAAAAGAGATAATTTTTAACAGCAAAGTCAAACAATTAGAAGAGGATGAAAAATGTTCACGCTTTATTAAAAAAGTCGTGAAACAGAAAAGTGTCACTTCAAAAATAGAAGACAAAACTAAAAAGAATAGATGCTTAAAGAGGCCCAGTCTTCTACCAAAGACTATTTGACATGAAAAAAATTTCTTTGTAATGGATGCTTTAAAGGCCCTGGAAGGTAAATTTGGACAAAAAGAGCAAGAGCACCTCAACATACAGCTATCAATAGAGGAACTACAAGAAACAATTAAAAGTTTTAGCAAAAGCAAAGCAGCAGGCTCGGATAGCCTACCTATTGAGCTCTACAGTATTTTCTGGAACATCATGAAAGAAGATCTATTACAAGTGTTTAAAGAAGCTCTACTCTGTGATACCTTACCTGAATCTTGGAGGAGAGGCATAGTCATTTTGCTGTATAAAAAGGGAGAGAAAATCTAGAAAACTGGAGACCCATAACTTTGCTGAATGTTGACTATAAAATCTTAACCAAAACCATGGTTAACAGAATCAAGAAAGTCATTGGAAAAGTAATCCACAATGACCAAACATGTGGAATTCCAGAAAGGGGTTTAAGTGAAAATCTCAACATTATTAAAGACTGTATATGTTATCAGAGTGAAAGAAAGCAAGAACTGGCGATCTTATCACTTGATTTCCTCAAAGCATATGATTGTATATCTCATAAGTTCTTGTGGAAAGTCTTGGAACATATGAACTTTCCGATAAATATGATAAAACAGATTTCAGCACTGTACAATGAAGCATACAGTCAAGTATCTATTAACGGGTTTCTGTCAGAAAAAGTGTACCTTAAATCCTTAGTGAAACAGGGTTGTCCCCTGTCGTCAATACTATTCATCTGCGTACTAGAGCCACTATTAGTGTCACTAAGAAGAGACAGTCATCAGAGGGGTTCCAATCCCTGAAGGTAGTGGTCTATCTGTTAAAACCAAGGCATATATGGATGACATAACAATATTCTGTACTAGTACACCATCACTCAGAAGAGCCCTCCAAGTTACAGATTATTTTTGTCAAGCCTCGGGTTTCAAATTAAATATACAAAAGTGTGACGGTTTTGTTATTGCAAATTAGTCAGACATACACTTACCTGATATTAAGATACAGTCAGAAGAGATAAAAATACTCAGTAATCTGAAAATAATAGGAGAAAAAGATGGAATGCTGTTAAAAAGAAAATGCAGGAAAAATTTTATTTTGGAGACTAAGACAACTGACAATTGAAGGGAAAAATCTAATAATGAAAGCACTAGTAGTTAGATGGCCGGTTTATTGGGCTGTATTTGTGGGAGGGGCGTAAGTAGTACATTTATACCAGGCAGGTGCCTCCCCTGGGTGTGTTGACGGTGCTGCGTAGTTGTGTGCAGTCTGAGCCACCTGTTGCAGCACACGGGCTGAATCTGCAGCTTCCATACCCAGTTGGCGTTCAGGATCCTAGTTGAAGTCATTACGGTCGGGTGAGGGTTTACGGCAAGCTCGTGCAGCATCGTCCCGTTACAGTCCGGCAGGCGATGTGTTGGCTCCTTTGGTGAGGAGGAGCAGCATTGCACCGGAGCGATCTGCCTGGCACCTGCCTGCCTGGATCCCCAGCACCTGTTCAAGGTGCTGGGGATCCATCTTCAGTTCAGAGTGTTAGCTGGACACTGGGGGAGCTACTTGCTACAAAGGTATTGCAGAGACCCAAGAGGACCTTTTATGTTATTATATTGCCTTGTTTTGTTGCTTTATTTGTGCTAAAAATAGATATGAGCGTGGCTTTCGCCAAGAACTGAGTTTAGTTGTTTTTTATGGCATATACACCCACATTTCTTCTGGGCGCAGGTGCTAATGGTGGCAACGCTTGTATGTGTTGCAGGTGGTTTATATTACTGCATGCCTCGTGTTAGTGTCAGCATACTACCACAGTGAGGATTGTCTTTTCATCTAATTATTTATTTTATTTTTTTGCATTTCAGGTCATCATGTCATAGCTCGCCATTCTCAGTTGATGTGGTCAATCACATCTTGTGCTTTGGTAGTAGAAGAAGAAAAAAAAGTCACATTATGGGTGGATTTCCCATTAGGTTATGGGCTTTGCTACTTGACGTTTTATTTTTTAGGTTATAGGTTCAGAAGGTTGGGTAAGTCACTTTTTCATCAGTTTGCTGTCTCACAACTTCAGACCTGACCCATCACTCAGGCCTCGGCTGTTTAAACCATTTTGTTGGTTCTGATGCCTGCAGGCCTCATGTCAGTGTCAGCATACTACCACAGCCAGGATCATCATTGCATGTCATTTTGCTTTTAAGGTCACGTCACAGCTCGCCATTCTCAGTTGGTGTGGTCAATTACATCTTTTGCTAAGGTAGCAGGAAAAAAATAAAAATAAAATGAAGGGGCATTTAAAGAAAAAAAAAGGGGGGCGTTTAAAAAAAAAACTACAACAAAAAATTAAATGAAAAATAAAGAATATATAAAACTTTATCAGCTTACAAACTCGCTACTTGATGTTTCTTCAAAGACTGCTATAGGTTCAGAGTGTTGGGTTAGTCACGTTTTCATTAGTTTGTTGTATCACAATGTTAAACCGAACACCTCGCTCAGGTCACGGTGGTTTCAACTATTTTGTTTTTCTGGCACTGGTTTTGTTGCCATTTCTTGGCCCTCAATATAATCATTTTCTTTCCGACTTTTCATTCAGGGGCCCGGTTCGTGTCTTTCAGCTATTACTGGCAGCAGTAACAGACCAAGTTCTTGTAAGTACTCTGTTGCAGTTCCCACGGCCCACTCGCCACTGGTGTTGAGCGCGAGTATTCGCAAAGCGAGTTTGATCTCGAATATCGTGATTTTGAGGTTTCCGGGTATGTCGAATACATGACCCCATATTCGCAGTTATGTATTTTCACTCTTGAGATGGATAGTGAGTGATAGGGGAAACTGTACAGTACCTTGAAACATAAAAATAAAAATAGAAAATTCAGACATAATTTCCCCAACCTTAGTTGCTACTTTAACAGTTTCCACTATTCCTGTCAGAGTAAAGACTTAATAGGTAAAACTGTCCTGCGAATGTTCGTCACTTGAATAATCACATTAATTTATTTGCGGTTTGTATTCCCTTACATACCTAGCATTAACAGGTCGCGTCATACTCCAGTACGCTGAATGTATTGCAGAAATTCGTGTATGTCTTTTACTAAAGTAAGAGTAAAAGGGTTAATAAGGAAAGGGGGTGTGTTCAAACAGATTAAGGTAGATAATTAGCTTAATATAGTCTGACCAATTGGATTTTGGGAAGTTTAAGCAGTGATTAATTGGGTAATTGAGCTAATTGTTACAAAGTAACTCCTTCCTAGCATTTATTAAATAAAGGTGCCTCTTATAAGATCAAATATACGGTAGTTACCACTAAGCACAAGGAAATTCGGATCAAAGTCTACTTTGTGAACTTCGATTCGCTCAACATTATTTGCAATAATAGACAAATGGCAGCAACTACAACTGAATCAAGACAAGTCTGATGTCCTTTAGGCAAGAGATCAGCACTAGTGTTGGTCAAGCACCAAAGTGCTTGGGTGCTCAAGTAGAACACCTCGGGATGCTTGGGTGCTCTACTGAGCACCCGAGCACAATGGAAGTCAATGGGAGAACCCGAGCATTAAACCAGGCACCCTCTGCTCTGAAGAGGGGAGGGTGTCTGGTTTAGTGATGGACGAACATCGGCCGGGACATTTCGTTAACTCGTGTTCGCGATCAAATGTTCGTGAACCACGCTTTTTCGGTGAGCCCCATTCACTTTAATGGCAGGCGAACCTGAAAAACCTTCAGGTCATATTTGCAGCCACCAAATATTTACTAGAAGTGCAAAAATAGTCCCACTGCATGGACAGTGACATAACATAGGGGGATCAATGGCAAAAATTCCCACTAAAAATAGGTATTTTAATCAGGGGCCATTTTTATGCGTCTTAATGGGAAACTCTCAAAAATGTACCCTGCTGAAGCCTAGAAATTTTTTATTTTAGGCCACGGGAGTATGGGCCTCAAAAATTAGGCATTCACCTGACAGAAAAGAACAAGTGATTATGTGGCTGGAGGTATATTAGGCGGTCATTGGATAGCAATTTTACTGTAGGCCACTGGGGTACAGGCCCCCAAAATTAGGCATTCACCTGACAGAAAAGGCCTTCTATGCCGCTGTATATACATAAGACAAGGAACATTCTTTGTTCTGGGTGGTGGTGGATATGTGTGGACTGACATGAGGAAATTGAATTAAACGTGGTCATCACAGGTGTTGAATTCCTCCGAGATCCCTGCCTCATTCATTTTTAGAAATGTTTGGTAGTCCACACTGTCGTGAGCTAGGTGAGTGCGCTTATCGGTCACGATCCCCCTTGCTGCGCTGAACATTCTTTCGGACAGGACACTTGACGAGGGGCAAGCCAAGAATTCCATGGCAAATTGTGATAGCTCTGGCCACAGGTCAAGTCTGCACACCCAGTAGTCAAGGGGTTCCTCGCTTCTCAGAGAATCCACATCGGCGGTAATCCGATGTAGTTGGACACCTGTCGGTCTAGGCGTTTCCTGAGGCTGGATCCGGAGGGAGGCTGTTGATGTGTTGGCTGCAAGAATGATCTCATATCCGAAGTGACCAAAACATCTTCAAACCGCCCTCTTTTTGAAGGCGTGGTAGGATTGGTAACTGTACCTGTTTCGCTGTGGGTGGAAATTCCTCTGCCAGTGCCCATAACAGCAGAATGCAGCATCTCTCTCAGCAAGGCCTGGAAATGCTGCATTCTGCCAGCCCATTTTGTGTTTCTACCCGGAGTCTAAGTATGTTGCCACCCAGTACTGATCCTTTCACTTTATGCTTTTTATATGGGGTCCCTCTTCAAACACTGGAGCATAAAGGCCCCCCATTTGCACTAAATTGGAAGTGGTGGAGTGCCCTGGCTCCTGATCATCGCCTAGGAGAATGTCGTCCTCGGTCTCCTCCCACCAGCCACGGACAACACCAGGGATCCCCAAAAAGTTTAAAGGCCCCTCAAAGCCTGCTCTTCTTGCTCCTCCTCCTGCTCCTCCCCCAGCTACCATCCTCCTCTGACTCCTCTTCAGACTCCTGGGGTGTTTTACTTGAGCACCCAAGCACTTTGGTGCTTCCTCTGGGAATTCATTCAGCATTGCGACTTCCTCATCTTCCAGCTCCTGCTCCTCGATGCCTTGATAAATGACACAATGCAATGCACGCTCCAGAAAGAAGGCATAAGGTAAGATATCACTGATGACAGGTAGTCGTTAACGGCACGTTGCTGCTAGAGCAGCGTATCAAGCATATACAAGGTGGAGCTCCAGCGCGTCAGGCTGTCACAAATTAGATGTCTGACGGGCAGGTCGTGTTGCCGCTGAACGTTAGCAAGTTGAGCCATGGCCATGTAAGATCTTCTAAAATGGCTACAGATTTTCCTGGACTGCCGCAAGACGTCTTGGACCCCAGGTTATTTGGCAATGAATCGATGCACGACTAAGTTCAGTACATGTGCCATGCACGGCACATGTGTCATTTTATCCTGTTTCAGTGCGCTCAGCAGATTGGCCCTGTTGTCGCACACCACTTTACCAACTGTCAAATTAAGCGGGGTTAGCCACTGATCGTTCTGTGACCGCAGAGCTGAAAGCAGTGCAGGACCGGTGTGGCTCTTGGGTTCCAGGCACAACAGCTGCAGCACAGCATGGCAACGTCTCACCTGGCACATCAAATAGGTTCTGGGGAGCTTGTGGGGTGCAGCTGAAGAGGATGTAGCATTGGAACAGGAGGAGTCAGCCGAGGAGGAGACGAGGATGGAGTAGGAGGAGGAGAAGAAGAGGCAGGCCCGCATGCAATCCGTGGCGGTAACACAAAATCCACACTGAGCCACGGGTTACAGCTTGACGGCCATCAGAAGGTTCCGATAAGCCAGCGGTCAGCCTTTGGGCAAGAGTATTATCCGGCTCATCAACTTTTTATGCTCGAACATTTAGGCGACGGAAGCCTGCTTTTTGTCAGATGAACGTGACAACGGCACGGTGGAGGACAAATGGGAGGAGAGACTCGAAGGACAATGAGAAGAGGCAGGACGTAGAGCACCGTGAGTGTGGGTTTGTGGGTTCTGATGGTGTTAATCCCACTGGGCTCTGTGATGGGAGGCCAAGTGCCTTCTTAAGGCGGTCGTCCCTAGGTGAGTGTTGGCTTACCACGACTAATGCGTAGACAGCATAGGTTGCAGATGGCAACACTATTGTCAGCGGCTGACACGTTAAAAAAAGCCCACACTGCAGAGCCATATGCCGGTGTCCTGGGAGCCCCAGAAGTGACCGTACATGGTGGATGGCTCCCTCCAGATACATTTGCAGTCTGCTTTTTGCCTCCTGTGCCCTGCGAGCTCTGCCTGCTACTCCTCCTTCTCCTCCTCCTTCTCCTTCCTCTCTGCTGCTCCGCCTCTTCCTCTTAACTCCCCTCCTCTTCCTCTTTTGTGGGCACCCACGTGACATCCATCGACACATCATCATCATCAGCTTCACCGCCACTGACATTTGAGATCTCAGAGTAGGCAGCAACAGTGGGGACCTCTCTCCTTGGGCTGATATGGGTACTGTCGTCAGACCGCTGGGTGACGGCTGTTGCTACCTCCTCTTCCTCATCCCATGCCAAGAATGGCTGCACATTGGTAAGGTCTGGGAGTGGATGGGAAAACAATTCTCCTGAATCGAGTGGAGGGGCTATGGTGGTGGTAGTGGTGTCTTTGGGGGAGCACACAGCAGAGAGTGAGGAGGGTGCAGATACAAAGGATGAGGAGGGTGCAGAAACGGAAGGCTGAGTGAGCAACTCAACCAACTCTGGTGCGTCCTTTGAAGTAATCGTATGCACCTTCTCCAACTTTTCACTTAGTCTCGAGCATGGTGCACCTGCCAGAACCCTACCACCCCTGCGGAATGGCCTGCCTCTTCCTCTGCCTGTCATTTTAAAAATGACCCTGTGCCTAAGTCCCTAGAGAAAAGCAGTATTTGTGGAAGCAGGTATATCAATCCCCTTAATCAGTATTTTGTGGAAGCAGGTATATCGCAGGCGTCAATCAGTATTTGGTGGAAGCAGGTCTATCAAACCTCTTAATCAGTATTTTGTGGAAGCAGGTGTATCGCAGGCCTCAATCCTTATTTGGTAGAAGCAGGTCTATCTAACCCATCAATCAATATTTGGTGGAAGCAGGTATATCAATCCCCTCAGTTATTTTTTTTGCCAGTTATATCACACCACCCTGTTTATTTGGGGCAACAGGTTACAGGTATAACGCATGCCGTCAATCAGTATTTTGTGGAAGCAGGTATATTGTACCCCTCAATCTGTTTTTTTTGGGGGAACAGGTATATCTTCCCGTTGCAAATAGCTTGTTCCAATAGCGCTTGTCCCTCTGTATACCTGCGGTATCGCAGCAGAACCAAAAACAACTGCTGCACAATACAAATGCACTATATACTTTCTATGTTAGAAAGTATATTATACTTATATCACACCCCTCAATCACATTTTTATGGTTCAACAGGTATATCACATCAGTTTCAATTAGTTGTTCCAATAGTGTTTGTCCCTCTATATACCTGCGGTATCGCAGCAGAACCGCACACAACTGCTGCACAATACAAATGCACTATTATATACTTTCTATGTTATAAAGTATATTATAAGTATATCACACCCTTCAGTATGTCACACACCTATCGATAGCACACCTATACTAGTCCTTAACATGACTTTTGTGGCCCTATTAGCTATTGTTTGGTGTCCCTAACAGTCTGTCCCTGCTCCACAAAGCAACCTCTCCCTACACTGGCAAAACACAGAATATAAAATGGTTGCCAGATCGGGTTCTTTTATAGGGTGGGGGAGTTTCCATGTGCTGAAACATCTCAATTGGCTGTCTTGTGCCACCTGATTGATGTGTCATGGGTCAAAGTTTGTCGCAATGCAAAAGAATGTGGCGCATGTGAATATCGCCATATGTTCGCATGTTCAGCGAATCACGAACGTGCAAAGTTGCCACAAAATGACTGCCGGGCGAAGCGCAAGGCCATCTCTAGTCTGGTTCACAGGAAAAGGTGAGAAATTGATGGAAACACCACTGAAATGGTTCAGGAACAGCATGGGGAGGATGTCTGGATGCATCTTGGACTCCCAGGTCGCTGCTGGGAACGATGTTGTCCGAGTAGTACGCCACTTTTATGGACTGACATTCTTTCCTATATATATTTACTTGTATATAGAGTGCAAGTGCTGCCAAAAATTACAAGGAAGAGGAACTCCGATACAACCTGTATATCACATAAAGGAGGGCCTCTTTCACATTGTGGTACAATTGTTCAGGTAGTGGGACTCCTACACTCATAAAGCCTATGCACGAAGTGAAAGGGCTGCCAAAAACTACAAGGAACCAGCTGTACAATACACTCTTTATTACACATAAAGGAATGCATCATTCACACCCTTGAAATTAAATTTATGATTGATGGCCTGCTGGTGACTATCTAAAACATTAGGGTCGAGGGCCTGCTGATGATCTAACCATCTAAAACATTAGGGGTGAGGGCCTGCTGGTGACCCTCAAAAACATATTGGTTGATGGCCTGCTGGTGACCCTTAAAAACATTATGAGTGAGGGCCAGATGCTGAGCTGACCCTTTAAAACATTAGGAGCCAGGGCAGCCTAATAAGAAGGTTGATAACGATGGAGAAAGAGGACGTGAAAAGGAAGATTAAACCATATACCCTATTTAGTGGTGGAAGGGGTGCATGGGAATACAGTGTATTTAATACACCATAAAAGCCACATTTAGAGTTCCTTTATGTACAGCCGCTTTCCTCTGGTGGAGTCGAGAAGTCAGGGGCAACGCTGGTGGCAGGGCAGGCCAGCACCTCCAAGGCGTAAAGCGCCAGTTCGTGCCATGTGTCCAGCTTGGACACCCAGTAGTTGTAAGGCACAGAGGGATCACTGAGGACGCTGACATGGTCTGTTACATACTCCTTCACCATCTTCCAAAATTTGATATTATTGTGTAAAACTTAAATAAATAAATAAAAAAGTATACATGTTATGTATCGCCGCGTATATAAGAACCTGCTGTATAAAAATATCACATGATCTAACCCCTCAGGTGAACACCGTGAAAAAAAAAAAAAGTGTGTCAAAAAAGCCATTTTTATTCACCTTACATCACAAAAAGTGTAATACCAAGTGATCAAAAAGTCCTATGCACCCTAAAATAGTACCAATCAAACCGTCATCTCATACAAAAAAATAAATGAGCCTCTACATAATACAGATCACCCAAAAAATATAAACAAAGAACGGCTTTCAGAATGTGGACCTACTAAAACAATCATTAAAAAATTATTTCTTATGTAAAACTGAAACAAACAAACCATATTTAGTATTGTTGCGTCCGTAACAACCTGCTCTATAAAAATAGAACATGTCAGATGAACGTTGTAAATAACAAAAAATAAAAACTGTGCCAAAACAACAATTTTTTGTTACCTTGTCTCACAAAAAGTGTAATAGAGCAACCAAAAATCATATGTACCCTAAAACAGTACAAATAAAACTCCCATAGTTTCCAAAATGGGGTCACTTTTTTGGAGTTTCTACTCTAGGGGTGCATCAGGGGGGCTTCAAATAGGACATGGTGTAAAAAAAAAAAAATGTCCAGCAAACTCTGCCTTCCAAAAACCATATGGCGTTCCTTTCCATTTGCGCATTGCCATGTGCCCGTACAGCAGTTTATGACCACATATGTGGTGTTTCTGTAAACTACAGATTCAGGGCAATAAATATTGAGTTTTGTTTGGCTGTTAACCCTTGCTTTGCTACTGGAAAAAATGGATTAAATTGGAAAATCTGCAAAAAAAGTGAAATTCTGAAATTTCCTCTTCATTTTCCATTAATTCTTGTGGAACATCTAAAGGATTAACAAAGTTTGTAAAATCAGTTTTGAATACCTTGAGCAACGTAGTTTCTAAAATGGGGTCATTTTGGGGTGTTTTCTATAATGTAAGCCCCACAAAGTGACTTCAGACTTGAACTGGTCGTTAAAAAGTGGGTTTGGGAAATTTTCTGAAAACTTTGAAGATTTGCTTCTAAACTTCTAAGCCTATTAACGTTCCCAAAAAATAACATAACATTCACAAAATGATCCAAACAGAAGTAGACATGTGGGGAATGTAAAGTAATAACTACTTTTTGAGGTATTACTATGTATTATAAATGTAGAGAAATTTACATTTGGAAATTTGCTAATTTTTCAAAATTTTTAGTAAATTTGGTATTTTTTATAAATAAAAATTCAATATTTTGACTCAAATTTATCACTGTCATGAATTACAGTATGTGACGAGAAAAAGATCTCAGAATGGCTTGGATAAGTAAAAGCGTTACCACATAAAGTAACACATGTCAGATTTGCAAAAACTGGCCTGGTCCTTAAGGTGAAATATGGCAGGGTCCTGAAGGGGTTAATGGCTGTGTGCTGAGTTATTTTGCGGACACACCAAATTTACACTGTTATACAAGCTGTACACTGACTACTTTACATTGTATTAAAGTGTCACATCTTCAGTCTTGTCCTAGGAAAAGATATAATAAAATTTTAACAAAAATGGTATCATATTTAGAGCCTAGTGGATGTGATAAAAGCAAAATCCAAAAACAGTGGCAGAATTGCATTTCTTCCAGCTTCTGCTTAGTTGTTTTTCTCTTTCCATTTTTCAATATATGATATGGTATTTTAAACAGTGTCATTAAAAATTGAAAAAACAAGCAAACATGTTTTCATACAATGGAATGGATAAGTAAAAATGAAAGTTATATTTCTTGGAGCCAAGGGTGAAGTAATTCCAAAAAGTAAGGTCATTATGTTATATGAATTTTTGCATGAAACTATTTCTACGTTTGATCATGGGACAAGGTGTTGGCAAACCATGTCGCAATATCATTCAAATAGTTTTCTTTATGCCTTGGAAACTAGGTCCAAGTTCTTTTTTTGTTTTTTCTTTTTATTGAGCAATAAACAGATTTACTAATTCACATCATGTTAGTAAGAACAGGTATATATCCTGTAGAAAACTACACAAGAAAATGGTACAATGTAGGATTTGTGTTGATCTAAACATTAAAAATTAGTTGAAAAGATGCTCACTATATAATATAAGAAATGACAGAGAGAGTAGTGCTATCCATGTTGGCTTGTTCTGGCCCAGAAATAGAGACAACACTGCAGAAAATAATATTACTAATACAATTTTTTTTCTGGCTGATATATTCTGCAGCGTAGTGCAGTCCGTGTCCTTAGTGGGGAATCACAGTCTAGATTCCATATCTGTATATCTTGCTACTGCAGCAGGTAGGGAACCACTGTGTCAAAATAATGCTTTGACTTTGGCCTAATCCTAATTGCGTTATCCTGTCAGTCCACTGGTATTCACCCGTTAACCCTTGTACAGGGATCTGGACTTCACTGCAGGAGAACCACCAGGTTGCTTCCTCTTGGAGTAGTCATAGTGTAGCTGATAGCTGACCCACAGGGGTCAGAGACACTGGTGCTGAACAAAGGATAATCCAAAACATGTGGTCAATAACAGGCTGAGATCAGGGCAGGCAGAGTTCATGCAGATACGTGAAACAGGTTCGAGGTCAGGGCTGGCAGCAGTGGATGACTTTGGTGAACAGGCACAAGTCTGATCAGGCAAAGGGTCAGAAATGAGAGAACAGGCAAAGGTCGATACAGGAGCAGGCAATAGAAACAAACACCTTAGCAAGCTAGGAACCTAACTGCTCAGGCAAAGAGTGAGATAAACAGCACAGCAAACTGAATGTAGCAGAAGCTAATTAGCTAATTGTGAACAGCCCAGAAACAGCATACAGATTTATGGAGGTGATTAATCTTTGCAGTACTGCAGAACGAGGTGAGATTCAGTGAAGAGACACAAAGTGAGTGGAGTGACAACTGTGCCTGCCTGAAATAGCAGGCATGAGCTCCAGACGTAACATGTCTTTTGGTGTGTGCACAAAGGTAGGACATACAAACCACATTAAGACGTTGCTGATGGTCAGATTCGAACCCAGGATCTAATAATAATAATAATAATATTTTAATTTAAGTTGTAAAAATATAAAGGCTCTGCCCATTCGGTAAATTATAAAAAAAAAAAAAATGTCTTAAAAGAAAAAAAAAAGTTAAAAAGTAACACATTTTTGTTTCTCTGCCGAAACAGAGTGGTGGGGATTAATGAAGGTTTTTTTTTTTTTTTTGTTTTTTTTTTTGGGGGTTACATTTTTAAGCCACTTTCATCCATTTATTTTTTTTCACTTAGTCAACACCTCTAAACACTATGATTACCATGACTGCAACTTTTACTTGAGCTTCATTGTGAAGTTTAACGATAAAGGTGGGGAGAATTTTGTGTGATTGGAGGAAGAGACAGGACATGCTTTCATTGTGTCTGCTGGTTAACAATGCTGTGTGTTAGGATGAGACGGATCATAACAGAATTTTATTGAGTACTGAACGCTGTAGATATGTAATATAAAGGGGATATGCAGATGGCAAGTTTTCAGAAATGAAAGGTGGTTGTGTTGTACGAGTGCTGCTGCTTCTTCAATTCTGTGTCAGCTTTGTTTAATCATTGGGTTATTTCAGGTTTCTCTCACAGTTCCACCTCACACACCCTGTTAGCTAATGTGTCACCCTCTTATGCTAAGTATGTAATTTATCCGAGAATAGTATTGGTACATACTATGAAAACCTGGATGAATCATTAAAATTTGTCAACTGGCAATCAACAACTATGGCTTGGAAATGTGTCAATGGGCTCCTACTTCATTGCTGATTTACAGATGGACGACATGAGGGTTCCTGTCAGCTTTGAGTAATATAGTTGGCTCTGTTGCTTCAATTTCCCATACATACCAAAGGTTAATACTAGGTTAATAGTGAGACAACTCAAAGAAGAGATAAGCTTAAGAACCAACTGACTCACACCATTGTTAGCAGATGCCTTTGTCCAATGATGGACTTTATAGGCTATCTTGTGGTTGAGCATAGCCATAGTATCACAAACTTGGCCCACTGGACCATCCTCTGATCCATAAAGAGGTGGTCACTGTTGAGGTCTTTATGCTTTGACCATGATGTAGGGGCTGCAAAAGTAATAGAATATGAAGGCTGTTTTGGAGTATAGTATGACAGATATACAGTACTAGAAATTATAGTGTGGATTAATGTTTTACGGTATGTATCCAACAAAAAGATGAAAACATGGATCACACGCCCACATCCTAAGAATTGCTCTAGCGTTGCTTCTCAGCACAATTAGCATTGTTTCTCGTTGTAATTAATACTATACCGCACCATAATCTACATACTGTACTTGAGCCATCTGTATACATTTTGACCAAACTACATAAGCCCACTCATCACCTCAAGGTTGTGGGTACATACTCTAATTTGGCATTGCACTTACTTATACCACACCACTACTCTAGCAGGTGGTCTCACCCAGAAGTCCATCAGCACCCATGCTGCCAGACAAAGCCCCCTTGGCGCTGGGCCTCATCAACCCACAGACACAGCACCACAACGACAATGGCAACCACCCAGTACCAGACCATGTGAAGAAATATCAAAAGTTCACCTTTCCATGTGATCTCAGGAACTACACTGAGAACTAGTAGGAATTTATTAACACTCATTCCAGGGGTAGAAACCTTTGGCACTCCAACTCCTGTAAAAATACAGCTTCCAGCGTGCAAAGATGCTGGCTGCTCTTCTAATGCCCATAAAAGTGAATCGAACATTCTGGAAGTTGTAGTTTCAGAACAGCTGGAGTGCTGGATGTTGCTGATCCCTGCCTTATGCAGTCTCCTGCCAATTAAAATTACCTGGACCAAATGGGAGAAGTGATGATACTATGAGAGAAAGAAGATGAAATATCCAAAAAGACCATATGGACAGGTGAACCTAGTCACTAGAGTTGAGCGAACACCTGAAAGTTTGGGTTCGTTGGGTTCGGCCGAACTTCGCAGCAAAGTTCGAGTTCAGGACCCGGACTTGACCCCGAACCCCATTGAAGCAAATGGGGACCAGAACTTTGGGGCACTAAAATGGCTCTAAAAAAGTCATGGAAAGAGCTAAAGGGCAGAAAAAGGAAGTAAAATGGGAGTAAGAGCTGGACTATTGCCCTGCAAACGATTGTGGATGTGGAAATTACTTAAAATAACATAAAATACATAAAAAAATGAAAATAATAAGCTTGAACTAGGAGGTCCATATGGAGTATGAGGTTGAGGAGGCGGTGGACGTGGATGTGTATGTGGAAGCGGTGGTAAAGGAGGTAGTCGCCAACAACACTGTTTATTGTTTGTAACTTTTTTTTATTTTTATTTGGATAGACCCCAAAACATTGGGAAATATAGAAAAGAAAACAAAGAGAAAGTGTGCTGGAGTATAACAAAGGCTGGGTGAGGCCGGTATAAATATCTATTCTGCAAAGGGTAGGGACAAGTCCTGTGGGATACATGGCTGGTTCATTTTAATGAATGTGAGCTTGTCCACATAGGCGGCTGCGCTTGTCTGTGATAATGCCCCCTGCTATGCCAAATACACGTTCAGACAATACACTGGCTGCAGGGCAGACCAGCACCTCCAAGGCGTAAAGGGCAAGCTCAGGCCATGTGGACAATTTGGAGACTCAGAAGTTGAATGGGGCAGACCCATTAGTCAGTACTTTTAGGCGTGTGCACATACTGTTCCACGATGTTGCTGAAATGCTGCCCCCTGCTAAAACGTTCCATATCAGCTGGTGGTGCTGGTTCTTGTTGCGTGCTGACAAAGCTTTTCCATATTTTGGCCATGCTAACCCTGGTACCCACTTGAGGGGTGAAGTCTGACCGCATAGTGCGATGGCTGCATAGTTTAGCAGCTCCATACAGACATGGTGCCATTCCTCATCAAAAGCTCCCACAGCCTGCCGAAAACGGTCAAGATCGGCAAGGATAAGACAAGGGACTCTGCTGTCACAGCGGGAGCCACAAAACAACAAGCTGACATGGAGAAATTGCTGCACAAGAAAGCAGTTCCCAGCCCGAGATGCGCGTACGAGATGGCGCAGCTTCTTGCCACGGATGCTGAGGGATTCTCAAACACTCATGCAGACAGCCTAGCTCCACAGGTGGGGGACCATAAACCCATCACAAAAGCATATTTAAAGAAGACTATACTTCATGCCCTGAACCCCATGATACAGGAGCTCTCAGAGATCAAGAAAGAGATACAGACTATAGGCCATAGAGTGGAGAAAGTGGTCTTGGATTCTCATAATTTTTGTGACATGGCCGGGCACATGACTAGAGCGCAGGAAACGCAGCTCAACAAAACATTTACCCTAATAGAAGATTTGAAGAACAGAAGTCATCGCAAAAATATGCGAAAAAAGGGCTTACCAGAAAAATACCACAGCAAGACCCTGGAAGGTGTGGCACAGCAAATATTTGCTTCTCTTCCAGGGCTCTGAAAGAGCAGCCAAGATTATCATTGAGCGAATGCACAGAGCACTCTGTCCCTCTCCCAAAGGAGTGGCCGTCGGCAGCAGCACACCTGAGTCCTCTGACTGTGGGTGGGTGGGGGGTTGGGGCCCAGGTCCCGACCCCGGGCATTATTTTTTCAGAGACCGATATGTCAATAACTAGGGATTCGGCAGGGAGACTTAGCTCTCTTCTTCGGGTGATGCTGCCTCCCTAGACCTGACTCTTGTCCCTCTCCCCCAACCTTCTCTCAAGTTTATTATTTGTTAAAAATCACAGAAAAAAATGCACCAAACGGATATGCCACTGACTATACTAGCTAGTCAAACAAGCAGATATTAAAAGCTGAGACTGTTTGCCAATATATTCCTGTCAGGAACACATCGTTCCGTATGTATTGAATGTGCCTTCACCTGGCATTTAACATTCTTTTGCACCTGGTAGCCTCCATCTCACGGTCTGATATGGGTGTTGTAACGGAACGCCTGGCACCCTGACTGGGCACCTTCCGCTGATGCTTGCTCCTAGCGCTTCCCGAGGGCTTCAAGCACTCCACCGGACACCATAACCACCTCTTCTAATTCCACAAAGCAGGAACCAGGAACAATCTCTTACAAGAGCTTATACTCAGGGGAGTATTGTGATATAGAAATCCCCAAGAGTGTAGTTATCCCATCCCGCAACCATGAGCCAAGACTTCATGAAGGGGTAAAGCAGAACTTCTTTATTGGATGGCCAAAGCTTGGCCTTTTATGCAAGTCCTCCAGCAAGGGCTACTCCCCCGGGGACCTGATAGAGGACAGGCACACAAAATACAGTGACCAATCAGGTCACAAGCAATGTCCATTGTCAATGTTGATTAGGTCACAGGCAATGTCCATTGTGAATGTTGATTAGGTCACAGGTAGTGTTGAGTGAACAGTTCGAGAATAGTTCGGGTTCGTATCGAATTTTGGGGTGTTTGGGACCCGGACCCGAACATTTTCAAAAAAGTTTGGGTTCGGGTTCGTTGTTCGGCGATTTCTTCCCGCTTTCTGAAGGGCTGCACAGCAGCCAATCAGCTAGCGTTTCACTTCTTGCCCTAAGAGCCCATCACAGCCATGCCTACTAATGGCATGGCTGTGATTGGCCTAGTTCAGCATGTGACCCAGCCTCTATTTAAGCTGGAGTCACGTAGCGCTGCACGTCACACTGCTCTGATTAGTGTAGGGAGAGGACGCAGCTGCTGTGAGGGCGAGATTAGGCAGGGAAAAGTCAGCAAAAGCACTTAATGAAGTGAACGATCTACAGCTGTGAATGATTCAACTTCTGCTAGTTACTTGCTCACTGGTTTTTAGGCTGCACAGAGCGTTTTTCTGTCCCTTTTTTTCAGGGGTGATCGGCGGCCATTTTGTGACTTGTGGTGCACCAGATCAAGCTGCCACCAAGTCCATCAATCCATCAATACTAAGTTTTTTTTGCTATATCCTACATCAGGGGCTTGGCTGTGCTAATTGTCACCCCTAGAAACTCAGGATAGCAATTTCTATATATTATTAATGGGTTAAATACAATTGCCAAAATACCAATCCCCTAAATCTGGTGTTCCAGCTTTGACTAGCCAAGTATAATACTGTTTGCTGTCTGGCAAAGGATAGATTATTTTCTGTGGGGAAATTCAATTGCCAAAATAGCAATCCCCTAAATCTGGTGTCCCAGCACTGGCTGGCAAACTATAATAGTGCCCGCCAAAACATATATTTTGTTCTGGGGTGAAATTCAATTGCCAAAATAGCAATTCCATAAATCATGTGTTCCAGCAGTTGCAGGCCAAGTGTTAATCTGTCCGTAAAAGGGTATATTTTGTTCTGGGGTGAAATTCACTTGCCAAAATAGCAATACCCTGAATCTGGTGTCCCAGCTTTTTCAGGCCAAATGTTAATCTGTCCGTAAAAGGGTATATTACACTCAAGGTGTATATACAAGTGCTGAGAGGGTCATCCTCATTAACTTCACACGCTACCGTGCATCTCCCATTGGATTTCTGTCCGTTAAAGGGTATATTACACAAAGTGTTAAAATACAATTGCTGAAGGCATAATCCTACATATTTTTTCTCACGCTACTGTGCATATCCAAGTGTAAATCTGTCCATAAAAGGATACCTTTCATCCAGGGCCTAAATGATAGCCCTAAAAGAGATATTCCCCTAAATCAGTGGTTACTGCTGTGCCTGGATTAGTGTAACACGCTACATAAATAAATAGGCAGATAGTGTTAGGTGCCTGTAAAAAAAGGCCTGAATTTGAAATCAATACATTGGGCCAAATATTTTTTTTCTTATTGTGGTGCTTGGTGAATGGTAACAATGAGGAAAACATCTAGTAAGGGACGCGGACGCGGTGTGGTGGTGTTAGTGGACCCTCTGGTGCTGGAAGAGGACGTGGCCATTCTGCCACAGCGACACATCCTAGTGAACCAACTACCTCAGGTTCCAGTACCCGCCAGAATTTACAGCGATATTTGGTGGGGCCCAGTGCCGTTCTAAGGTAAGAATATTTGGTAAGGCCTGAGCAGGTACAGGCGCTAGTCAATTGGGTGGCCGACAGTGGATCCAGCACGTTCACAACATTATCTCCCACCCAGTCTTCTGCATAAAGCGCACAGGTGGCGCCTGAAAACCAAGCCCATCAGTCTGTCACATCAACCCCATGCATATCAGGGAAACTGTCTGAGCCTCAAGTTATGCAGCATTCTCTTATGCTGTTTGAAGACTCTGCTGGCAGGGTTTCCCAAGGGAATCCACCTAGCCCTTCCCCAGTGGTGGAAGACATAGAATGCACTGATGCACAACCACTGATGTTTCCTGATGATGAGGACATGGGAATACCACCTCATCGGAGTCCGCACATCTCTGATGATGACGAAACACAGGTGCCAACTACTGTGTCTCTTTGCAGTGTGCAGACAGAACAGGAGGTCAGGGAGGAAGACTGTGTGGAAGATGATGCAGGGGACGATGAGGCTCCTAGACCCCACATGGAATGAAGGTCGTGCCACTGACTTTCATAGTTCAGAGGAAGAGGCAGTGGTGAGACCGAGCCAACAGCGTAGCAAAAGATGGAGCAGGGGGCAAAAGCAGAACAGCCGCCGCCAAGAGAGTTTGCCTGCTACTGACCACCGCCACCAGGGACCGAGCACCCCAAAGGCAGCTTCAAGGAGTTCCCTGGCATGGCACTTCTTTAAACAATGTGCTGACGACAAGACCAGAGTGGTTTGCACGCTGTGCCATCAGAGCCTGAAGCGAGGCATTAACGTTCTGAACCTTAGCACAACCTGCATGACCAGGCATCTACATGCAAAGCATAAACTGCAGTGGAGTAAACACCTTAAAAGCAAGGAACTCACTCTGGCTCCCCCTGCTCTCTCTTCTGCTGCTGCCTCGGCCTCTTTCTCCGCCTCGGGAGGAACATTGGCTACTGCCGCCCACCAAACAGAGGATGTGCCTCCGACACCACCACCTGCGTCACCAAGCATCTCCACCATGTCACACGGCAGCGTTCAGCTCACCATCTCACAAACATTGGAGAGAAAGTGTAAATTCCCACCTAGCCACCCTCGAGCCCTGGGCCTGAATGCCAGTATTTCTAAACTACTGGCCTTTGAAATGCTGTCATTCAGGCTGGTGGACACAGACAGCTTCAAACAGATGATGTCCATGGCTGTCCCACAGTATGTTGTACCCAGCCGCCACTACTTCTCCAAGACAGCCGTGCCTTGCCTGCACAACCAAGTATCAGATAAAATCAGGTGTGCACTGCGCAACGCCATCTGTGGCAAGGTCCACCTAACCACAGATACGTGGATCAGTAAGCACGGCCAGGGAAGCTATATCTCCCTAACTGCACACTGGGTAAATGTAGTGGCGGCTGGGCCCCAGGCGGAGAGTTCCTTTGCGCACGTCCTTCCGCCGCCAAGGATCGCAGGGCATAATTCTTTGACTCCTGTAGCCTCCTCCTCCTACTCGGCTTCCTACTCCTCTGCTTCCACCAGCTCATCCAGTCAGCCACACACCTTCACCACCAACTTCAGCACAGCCTGGGGTAAACGTCAGCAAGCCATTCTGAAACTCATATGTTTGGGGGACAGGCCCGCGCAGGAGTTGTGGCGGGGTATTGAACAACAGACCGACGAGTGGTTTCTGCCGGTGGACCTCAAGCCCGGCCAGGTGGTGTGCGATAATGGGCGAAATCTGGTCGCAACTCTGGGACTAGCTGGTTTGACGCACATCCCTTGCCTGGCGCATGTGCTGAATTTAGTGGTGCAGAAGTTTATTCACAACTACCCCGACATGTCAGAGCTGCTGCATAAAGTGCGGGCCCTCTGTGCACGCTTCCGGCGTTCACATCCTTCCGCTGCTCGCCAGTCTGCGCTACAGCGTAACTTCAGCCTTCCTGCTCACCGCCTCATATGCGACGTGCCCATCAGGTGGAACTAAACCTTGCACATGCTGGAGAGACTGTGCGAGCAGCAGCAGGCCATAGTGGAGTTTCAGCTGCAGCACGCACGCGTTAGTCGCACTGCGGAACAGCACCACTTCACCACCAATGATTGGGCCTCCATGCGAGACCTGTGTGCCCTGTTGCGCTGTTTCGAGTACTCCACCAATATGGCCAGTGGCGATGACACCGTTATCAGCGTTACAATACCACTTCTATCTCTCCTTGAGAAAACGCTTATGGCGATGATGGAAGAGGAGTTGGCCCAGGAGGAGGAGGAGGAGGATGAGGGGTTATTTTTACCACTTTCAGGCCAGTCTGTTAGAAGTGGCTCAGAGGGAGGTTTTTTGCAACAGCAGAGGCCAGGTACAAATGTGGCCAGCCAGGGCCCACTACTGGAGGATGAGGAGGATGAGGTGGAGGTGGAGGAGGATGAGGATGAAACGTTCACAGCGGGGTTGCACCCGACACAGCTCAGGCCCATCACTGGTGCGTGGGTGGGGGGATACGGAGGACGATGACGATACGCCTCCCACAGAGGACAGTTTGTCCTTATCTCTGGGAAGCCTGGCACACATGAGCGACTACATGCTGCAGTGACTGCGCAACGACAGCAGAGTTGCACACATTTTAATGTGTGCGGACTACTGGGTTGCCACCCTGCTGGATCCACGGTAAAAAGATAATGTGCCCACCTTACTTCCTGCACTGGAGCGTGATAGGAAGATGCGCGAGTACAAGCGCACGCTAGTAGACCCGCTCCTGAGAGCATTCCCAAATGTCACAGGGGAACAGGTGGAAGCCCAAGGCGAAGGCAGAGGAGGAGCAAGGGGTTGCCAACGCAGCTGTGTCACAGCCAGCTCCTCTGAGGGCAAGGTTAGAATGGCAGAAATGTGGAAAAGTTTTGTCTCCACGCCACAGCTAACTGCACCACCACCTGATACGGAACGTGTTAGCAGGAGGCAGCATTTAACAAACATGGTTGAACAGTACGTCTGCACACAACTCCACGTACTGACGGATGGTTCAACCCCATTCAACTTCTGGGTCTCTAAATTGTACACGTGCCCAGAGTTAGCATTTTATGCCTTGGAAGTGCTGGCCTGCCCGGCGTCCAGCGCTTTGTCTGAAAGTGTATTCAGCACGGCAGGGGGCGTCATTACTGACAAACGCAGCCGCCTGTCCACAGCCAACATGGACAAGCTGACGTTCATAAAACTGAACCAGGCATGGATCCCACAGGACCTGTTCTTCCCTTGTGCAGAATAGACATTTATAACTGCCTCCCCCTCAAACATGTATTCTTGTACTCCGGAGCACTTCTTTATTGAATCCTTATTTTTTTAACTTTACCATGATTATGCGGTGCAACCCAAAGTTGAATGAACCTCTCCTCAATCTGGGTGCCAGGGCCTAAATAACTGAAAGTAGCCTTCTCCAGTGGTGGTTGATATGACGCATGATTCCTTGCTGTGGGACCTCTCTCCTCTGTCTGGGTGCTGGGCCGAAATAACTGAGAGTGGCCTTCTCTGGTGGTGGGTGATATGACGCATGATTCCTTGCTGTGGGACCTCTCTCCTCTGTCTGGGTGCTGGGCCGAAATAACTGAGAGTGGCCTTCTCCGGTGGTGGTTGATATGACGCATGATTCCTTGCTGTGAGACCTCTCTCCTCTGTCTGGGTGCTGGGCCTAAATAACTGAAAGTGGCCTTCCCCAGTGGTGGGTCATATGACGCCTTATTCCTTGCTGTGGGACCTCTCTCCTCTGTCTGGGTGCTGGGGCCGAAATAACTGAAAGTGGACTTCTCCAGTGGTGGGTGATATGACGCATGATTCCTTGCTGTGGGACCTCTCTCCTCTCTCTGGGTGCTGGGGCCGAAATAACTGAAAGTGGCCTTCTCCAGTGCTGGGTGATATGACGCATGATTCCTTGCTGTGGGACCTCTCTCCTCTGTCTGGGTGCTGGGCCTAAATAACTGAAAGTGGCCTTCTCCAGTGGTGGGTGATAAAACGCCTTATTCCTTGCTGTGGGACCTCTCTCCTCTGTCTGGGTGCTGGGGCCGAAATAACTAAAAGTGGCCTTCTCCGGTGGTGGGTGATGAAACGCCTTATACTTTGCTGTGGGACCTCTCTCCTCTGTCTTGGTGCTGGGCCTAAATAACTGAAAGTGGCCTTCTCCAGTGGTGGGTGATATGACGCATGATTCCTTGCTGTGGGACCTCTCTCCTCTGTCTGGGTGCTGGGGCCTAAATAACTGAAAGTGGCCTTCTCCAGTGGTCGGTGAGGAAACACCTTATTCCTTGCTGTGGGACCTCTCTCCTCTGTCTGGGTGCTGGGCTGAAATAATTGAAAGTGGCCTTCTCCAGTTGTGGGTGATATGACGCATGATTCCTTGCTGTGGGACCTCTCTCCTCTGTCTGGGTGCTGGGGCCGAAATAACTGAAAGTGGCCTTCTCCAGTGCTGGGTGATATGACGCATGATTCCTTGCTGTGGGACCTCTCTCCTCTGCCTGGGTGCTGGGCCTAAATAACTGAAAGTGGCCTTCTCCAGTGGTGGGTGGTATGACGCATGATTCCTTGCTGTGGGACCTCTCTCCTCTGTCTGGGTGCTGGGGCCGAAATAACTGAAAGTAGCCTTCTCCAGTGGTGGGTGATATGACGCATGATTCCATGCTGTGGGACCTCTCTCCTCTGTCTGGGTGCTGGGCCTAAATAACTGAAAGTGGCCTTCTCCAGTGGTGGGTGATAAAACGCCTTATTCCTTGCTGTGGGACCTCTCTCCTCTGTCTGGGTGCTGGGGCCGAAATAACTAAAAGTGGCCTTCTCCGGTGGTGGGTGATGAAACGCCTTATACTTTGCTGTGGGACCTCTCTCCTCTGTCTGGGTGGTGGGGCCGAAATAACTGAAAGTGGCCTTCTCCAGTGGTGGGTGATATAACGCCTTATTCCTTGCTGTGGGCCCTCTCTCCTCAAGTCTGGGTGGTGGGGCCGAAATAACTGAAAGTGGCCTTCTCCAGTGGTGGTTGATATGACGCATGATTCCTTGCTGTGGGACCTCTCTCCTCTGTCTGGGTGGTGGGGCCGAAATAACTGAAAGTAGCCTTCTCCAGCGGTGGGTGATATAACGCCTTATTCCTTGCTGTGGGCCCTCTCTCCTCAAGTCTGGGTGGTGGGGCCGAAATAACTGTAAGTGGCCTTCTCCAGTGGTGGTTGATATGACGCATGATTCCTTGCTGTGGGACCTCTCTCCTCAAGTCTGGGTGCTGGGCCTAAATAACTGAAAGTGCCCTTCTCCAGTGGTGGGTCATATGACTCCTTATTCCTTGCTGTGGGACCTCTCTCCTCTGTCTGGGTGCTGGGGCCTAAATAACTGAAAGTGGCCTTCTCCAGTGGTTGGTGATAAAACGCTTAATTATTCCTTGCTGTGAGACCTCTCTCCTCTGTCTGGGTGCTGGGGGCGAAATAACTGAAAGTGGCCTTCTCCAGTGGTGGGTGATATGACGCATGATTCCTTGCTCTGGGACCTCTCTCCTCTGTCTGGGTGCTGGCGCCGAAATAACTGAAAGTGGCCTTCTCCCGTGGTGGGTGATATGACGCATGATTTCTGGTTGTGGGACCTCTCTCCTCTGTCTGGGTGCTGGGCCTAAATAACTGAAAGTGGCCTTCTCCAGTGGTGGGTGATATGACGCATGATATCCTTGCTGTGGGACCTCTCTCCTCTGTCTGGGTGCTGGGCCTAAATAACTGAAAGTGGCCTTCTTCAGTGGTGGGTCATATGACTCATTATTCTTTGCTGTGGGACCTCTCTCCTCTGTCTGGGTTCTGGAGCCTAAATAACTGAAAGTGGCCTTCTCCAGTGGTGGGTGATAAAACGCCTTATTCCTTGCTGTGGGACCTCTCTCCTCTGTCTGGGTGCTGTGGCCGAAATAACTGAAAGTGGCCTTCTCCAGTGGTGGGGGATATGACGCATGATTCCTTGCTGTGGGACCTCTCTCCTCTGTCTGGGTGCTGGGGCCAAAATAACTGAAAGTGGACTTCTCCAGTGGTGGGTGATATGACGCATGATTCCTTGCTGTGGGACCTCTCTTCTCTGTCTGGGTGCTGGGCCTAAATAACTGAAAGTGGCCTTCTCCAGTGCTGGGTGATATAACGCCTTATTCCTTGCTGTGGGACCTCTCTCCTTTGTCTGGGTGCTGGGGCCGAAATAACTGAAAGTTGACTTCTCCAGTGGTCGTTGATATGACGCATGATTCCTTGCTGTGGGACCTCTCTCCTCTGTCTGGGTGCTGGGGCCGAAATAACTGAAAGTGGCCTTCTCCAGTGGTGGGTGATAAAACACCTTATTCCTTGCTGTGGGCCCTCTCTCTTCAGTCTGGGTGGTGGGGCCGAAATAACTGAAAGTTGCCTTCTCCAGTGGTAGGTGATATGACGCATGATTTTCTGCTATGGGACCTCTCTCCAATTGATATTGGTTAATTTTTATTTATTTTATTTTATTTTAATTCATTTTCCTATCCACATTTGTTTTCAGGGCATTTACCTACATTTTGCTGCCTTTTGCAGCCCTCTAGCCCTTTCCTGGACTATTTTACAGCCTTTTTAGTGTCTAAAAGTTCGGGTCCCTATTGATTTCAATAGGGTTCGGGTTCGGGATAAAGTTCGGGTCGAGTTCGGATCCCGAACCCAAACTTTTTTGGGAAGTTCGGCCGAACTTCCCGAACCCGAACTTCCAGGTGTTCGCTCATCTCTAGTCACAGGCAATGTCCATTGTGAAGGCTAACTGTCACTGGGGCCATAGTCACAGGGTAAGAGGATGGCAAGCAGGCCTCCTCAACTTCCAGTGACCAAGGTGCTTTTGTCACAGGTGTGGCTTTCAGTCTTGCTTTATTCACATTGCTTTAGTTGTCCTGCTATGCGGTTGTGTGGAATCTTGGCTGTGATCAGTATTCCATCACCTTCAGACCGTGTTCACACTATAGTTAGCGTAGTGGTAGGACCCCATGCCATGCTGAGCGACCGTGACGTGGTGCATGAGGGGCTCAGATGTGTTCCTGACAGGAATATATTGGCAAACAGTCTCAGCTTTTAATATCAGCTTGTCTGACTAGCTAGTATAGTCAGTGGCATATCCGTTTGGTGCATTTTTTTCTGTGATTTTTATATTTATATATTTCATCCGTACAATGCTCCGTTTTGTGTAGGATGCCTTTGTGGTGCATGTGGTCTGCGCCGGCATCCTCCATTGTACGCAATTTTTGCTGGGGATGGCCATTTGCTGCGGTCCACATGCGGTGGGACTGCTCCCCCAATGAGAAACACGCTTCAGTGTTTGGGGTCTGAGCAGTTCCCCATATTGGCCACTATATTTCTGTGATTTTTATTATTTGTTACTCTACATTGTTCTCTTTTCTTTTACCTACAATTTTTTATTATTTTACAGCTTCCCTTTTTCTGCCAACAATTCTCCTAGATCTGACCCAGGGGCTGCTATACACCATGAGCATTACGTAATTGTACAGGTTGTTCTAGCACACCCCTTGGGCTTTAGCTCTATGTAGTCTGTGGGTTAAAATCTCTTTTATAATTAGAGTGGATACACTGTTTCTTGGCTCAGGAATATCTCCATCTCCTATTCTCACTTTAATTTCCTTGCTATCTATCCCTCTCTTTTTTCATTCCACTGTTTCTTCTTTCCACTCTTCTGGATACTTTGGGTACTTACTTTATTTCACATAATATACCATGTAGCGCCTGTTTGCACTTATGTTCGCAATCATACTTATTTTTGTGCTAATTGGCAATGCTGTTCTTGCATCTTCCCTTGTCTTTGTATTAGTTTGTTTTCTTTTGTTTGGTTTTGCCAATGCCATGCCAGTCTTTTTATCACATGAATGGCGGACCTCATAGTATGCACATATAATGTGAATGGTCTAAACTCTCCTACTAAACACAGCCATCTATTGTCATTATTGAAGAAAGATAAAGTATCGGTATTGAATTAATGTTGCAGGAAACGCATTTTAAAATGCACAAATTACCCAAATTACCTACTTATCACTTCTCTTCCTGGTTCCATCATACTAATCACTCTTCTGCTTCAAAGGGTGTCTCCATCGCCTTCCACAGAGAGATCCCATTTACCTGTTTATCAAGATTATGATGGTCGGGCTCTATTTTTGAAAGGTAGGATTGGCACATCTGTCTATACATTTGCAAATCTATACACCCCAACAACTCACAAATTACTTGGATGTTAAGCAAATTGGAGGATCTACAGGCATTTGCAGAAGGCCCTATCATTTTAGGGGGAGACTTCAACAACAGAATAAGCCTCCATGGACTATGTAATCATTTACAGTTGCTGGGTTTCTCGGATGCTTGGAGGTCTCTACACCCAACAGACCTGGACTACACTTTTTTCTCAACATCACACAACTCCCACCAACATTTAGACTATCTTTTTATACACAATATCATTCTCCCAGCCCTTAAAAATGCTGACATAGGTCCTTCCACATTTTCTGACCACTCATCAGTATTTATGTGCCTGTCAAAGATCTACTGAGAAGGGACTTGACCTAGCGTCTTAATAAAACTTTATTGGACAACAAAGATGACGTTGCCTATCTTACCCGCCAGCTCCAGCTTTTTTTGAGTCTAGTGCAAAAATCTACGGTTTGGGAAACACACAAGTCTTATATAAGAGGTCTCTTGATAGCACTGGGCATGAGGGTTAAGAAACAAAAGAAAGAGATCCTAGAATTATTCTTCCAGATCAGGAGTCAATAGAACACTGCATAAACAAACTCCTACACCCCCAATACATGCTGAGTTATCTAAGCTGAAAATGCTTTTAAATAAAGAACTTGCAAAGAATGTATTATATTATCAACATGAACTGTATGACTATGCTGACAAAGGGGGCAAATTAATGTCTGCATTGATCAAAAGACAAGGGAAGTGTCCTTAATATCCAGCATCAACACTAAAGTAGGCGATAAATTGCAGCAACATTTAGTAAATATTATTCCTCCCTTTATAATTTGGCAAGTTCCGATCCACCCTCATGTGCCTCTGACAGGCAATCTAGCATATCTTCCTTCTTTACAGATCTGAAACTCTCTACTCTCTTTGATGTAGACAGACAAGCATTAGAACAGCACTTTCTCCTTATTAAACATATTTGTCAACATATGGGAAAAACTCTTAGCTAGATGCCTTACCAAATTGCTTCCTAATATAGTCAGACCTTATCAGATGGGATTTGTAAAAGGCAGAGAGGGCAGGTTAAATGTTATACGTCTCATCAATTCCATCTCTCTAGCGCATTCTCGTAATTTTCCTCTTGTGCTTGTAAGTACAGATGTCGAAAAGGCCTTTGACAGGGTCGCTTGGGATTTCATGCGCCATACTTTAGTTCAGTTAAACCTCCCACCCTCACTTATTGAGGCCATTTTTACATTATATACAGTCCCGACTGCCCAGGTCAAAGTTAATGGTACATTATCCCCCCTGCTTTGCTATCACCAATGGCACTGGGCAGGGGTGCCCTTTATTTCCCACATTGTTCATATTACTCTCTATGGGAGCTCTCCTGCAAAAACTCCGGCAGGACGCAGTCATCAAGGGCTTCACTATAAACTCTGAAATCCACCTTATATCAGCTTATGCAGATGATTTATTGTTGCTGATCTCCAACCCCCCTATAGCTTTACCCAGATTATTAGAACTTTTTAACAATATGGTTCCATCTCAAATTTTAAAATAAACTATTCTTATTCTCACCATTTAAACATCTCCCTTACCACATCCCAGGTGACCGTGTTACGTACATCCTCCCCTTTTCATTGGGCAGAGGACTCAATAACTTACTTAGGGCTTAGGGGTACAAATACCCAAAAACCAGAGGATCTCTATTTCTCAAACTTCCACCCTCTTTTACTTAAAATATCCCGTCTAATTAAAGAGTGCAATTCTCCATACTTGTCGTGGATGGGTTGCAAAAACCTACTGCAAACCTATATTCTGCCCCAGATTCTCTATTATTTACAGATGCTACCCATGTACCTCCCTGGGTCATTTTTTACTAACATTAGGAAACATTTTTCCCTTTTCTTATGGAAAGGAGGCAGGCCCCATCTATCCTACCAGATACTAACATGAAAAAATGAATAAATAGAGGAGGTCTTGGGCTTCCCGACGTGAAACAGCATTATACAGCTATCCATTTGCAAAGGTGGCTAGATCTAGTTACACCCTCTCCCTCGGATATTGGCCATGGACCTGACCATCTGAGAATTCTGTGGTTGCCGAATAGTACTGACATCCAGGCTCTTTCCAACACATTGCTTTTGAATCTCCCCTTTTTTACAATCCTGGGGAAAAGAACTAGGCATATCGCTCTCAGGCACAGACAAGACCTTTATCTTAGCAGGCAAGGTCTATCAAATACTAAGTTTTGTTGGAGATGTAAATTGCATGTGGGCACACTAAGCCATATATGGTGGCATTGCCCAATGGTCAGCTCTAGAGATGAGTGAATTTCTCAATAATTCGATTCCGCTGGTTCGCCGAATTTTCTGAAAAAATTAGCTTTGATACGAATATATTTGCAGCGAATCACATTAAAAAACGTCTATTTCCAGGCTACAGAGAGTCTTTATAAGGGTGTAGAACACTTTGCTTTTCAGTAACACGCATAGGGAGTCTGCTGCGGTAGTAAAATAATACTGTGAGTCCATATGACATACAGATAATAGGCGTCGCTATTAGAATCACTGCATACTTCACTTATTTGGGCAGCCACGGGGCCAAAACTGACCAAATAACTCAAGTATGAACTCAGCCTTACAGGTCGATGTTAGCGTCAAGAAGGCTACAGAGTGGCAAAATGACAGAGTCTGGAGGTAACGGCAGCATGAGGAGGCCACAGAAGGGCAAGGTGACATAGTGAGGACAAAAGACTGAGGGCACAGATTGTTGAGAAAGATGAAGAAGGAAAGTTATATCTGTAGTGCTGTACAACGGTAACCTGCAGATTAATGCAGCCCTCAAAAGCAAGTTGGGTTTATCGATTCCAAAATCTAAATTTAGATTGTGGGGCGTCTGATCAGTCCAAGACCTTCAAGCAGCAGCAGCAGCATGATACCACAGATTGGCAAGATGAGAGTGTGTAGATGGCAGCATGAGTAGGCCACAAAGTGGCAAGGAGACATAATGTGGAGATGGATGATCTAGTCTGATGCATCAGGCATCGGTGGGTTGAAATCGTGGCTGATCCACGCCTGATTCATCTTGACAAAAGTAAGTCTCTCCACATTTTGGGAGTTCTTCTTGGGGCAACTATGACCCCTGGCGCACTAAACACCCGCTCTGATGCCACATTACTGGCCAGGCAGGACAGCTTCGATTCGCTCATCTCTAGTCAGCTCCTTGTGGACACACTTGCGAGTTGGGGGCTCCTCAGATTTTATCCTTCCAGCAGGATAAGTGTTAATAGCTCAACCTTCGTAACAGTGTCGATCCTCAAATCGATCTTTGATAACACACCTCATAGCCGCTTCCAAATGTCTAATCCCTCTGCTGTGGTTACAGTCTTACCCCCCTACTGAACATCAATGGCTACAAAAGGTACAAAAACTGTGTCATATGGAGACGCTGACTAGCTGGCAGGCTCATAGACACGACTCCTTTATACCTATATGGGGCCATTAGTTTCAGTATGCTAAAAACATTTGATTATTTTTGTACACCTTTCGCTTTGTATTCCACCATTCATACTTCCTCTGCCATCTCCCCTTTCCCAATTCCTCCCCCTCCTCTCCCCCTTACTTGATGCTGGCATGGCATGTGTTGATACTTTTATTTTATACTCAGCATATATGACATTTTTCAATCTGTTCATTCCCATACACAAACTAATTTTTGTAACAAGATCCCGATCAATGTCAAAATCTTATAAAATGTGATATTTCAATGCATCTGTAATGTTTACAATTGTACCAGATGATCACAATGTACTTTGCTTCAATGATTTTTCTCTGTTTGTTGGAAAATTTGAATAAAAACAGATTTGGTAAAAAAAAAAAAAAAGAGTAGGTACCCACTTGAATGAGGCAACTTTGTGATGAGTGGGCTTATGCTTTTTGTGCTATTTGATCAAAATGCATACAAATGCCTCATGAAGAGTTGCAGATTGTGGAATTGAATTCAAGTTATTATGCTGAGAAGCAAAGTGAATTCTGCTGGGAAGCCATAGATCGATGCAAAGAATGAGGATGTGCAATCCATATTCTCGTTTTTGTTATGTCCTATATATTTTATGGAGAAGTCAGAAGCAAATATTTTCCTAAGAAATGCATCCAGTTTACATGTCCTAGAAAGCTCGGATAGCAGTAAAAGATTTAGCAAAGTATCTGTTGTCAGAGTTAGTAGAAGAGATACTTAACCAGTGATGAAGTTATGGGCTCAGAGCAACCTGAGGTAGGACAAACCAAACTGGAAGAAAGAATCCAAGCATGAAGCCACATTGAAGGTCAGTTACTGCCATAGTCCTATAAAATTGTCCCATGTGAACCAATCCTAGGTTAGTTGCCGCCCGGATAAGAAGTGAGGCATCTCATTTTCTTCATTGTGTCTTACAATTGTCATCTGCTATCTTTATCTTTGTGGTTGGTTCTTCTTCAGCAATGCATTAGTTACTACATTTCAGAAGTTACACTGCAGTGGCCATGCTGTGCCAAACCGCTGCTCATGACAATATTCTCAGGTATGCCATAGACAAGACCAGACACATAATAATATATATTCTTTTATTTTAGACCTGATAAAACTGCAATGCAAATATTAAGAGGGTTAGGTCTTGCCTGCTTATGAACTGAGAGCAACAAAATACTTCTCACCTCATACATGACAAAGAGTAAGGCCCCATTCACACGTCCGCATTTTAGTATGCATCAATTCCGCAATTCTGCGGAATAGATGAGGACCCATTCACTGTGAATGGGGCCGGACGTGATGCGGAGAGCACACTATGTGCTCTCCACTTCCTCATTTGCGGACCCGAGCTTCCGGGTTTCGGCCCCGAAACATCCGGCTGCGGCTCCGCAAAACATAGAGCATGTCCTATTCTTGTCCGCAGCCTGCGGACAAGAATAGGCATCTCTATGGGGAGTGCCAACATGGTGTGTTGCGGATCCGCAACACACTACGGACGTCTGAATGGGGCGTAAAGGTTTAGGACACAGTTATCCTATCCAGAGGACTTGTGCAATTGCAATTGAATCTTGAAGCAGTTTAGTCCTTTCTTACCTTTATTCTTGCCTCAACATATTTGTTACGCTGAGCGCTCCGGGCCCCCTGCTGGCCTCGAAGCGCTCACAGCGTTTGCCCCCAGACAGCACTCCAGCGTCTCGGCGTGTGCGTCCCCGCTCTCTAGGATGCGCACGCACCGGGACTCTTAGATTCAAAGGGCCAGTGCACCAGTGATTGGTGCCTGGTCCAAACAAAGTGGTTATTAAGGGTTAAGGTTGTGAGAGGCAGTGCTGACTTAATTAGGCTGCACCTGTGCTCTGCCCATAAATACCTTCTCCTCCCACAGCTTCCTGCCGGATCTTTGTGCCTTGTGCCTCTGAGAAAGCGTTCCCTACTGTGTTATTTGCCTTGCCTGTTGCCGAACCCGTTGCTAGCGACTACTCGCCTTAGAACCTTTGCCGCCTGCCCTGACCTCTGCTACGTCCGACTACGCTCTTGCCTACTCCCTGGGTACCACGCCATATCAGCTGCCAGAGAGGTTGAGTTGTTACTGGGGGACACGACCTGGCAGTTACTGCCGCAGCAAATCCATCCCGCTTTGCGGCGGGCTCTGGTGAAGACCAGTAACTGCTTAGAACCGGTCCTCTAGTGCAACCCGCGCCTCTCTGGTCCAGAGGATCCACTACCAGTCCTGCCGGTTCGTGACAATACTTTTGGGGTTAGATGACCAATAAAAAAAAAAAACATAGGTTCATGATACTGTGTGACCAGATATCTATGCTTATATGTCTTTGTTTGACCACAAAGTGATTGTGTTGGGACTAGTGTTGGGCCCAAATATTCAAATCGCGAAGTTTGATCTCAAATAACGCAACTTTGAGAATTTGCAAATATTTAGAATATAGTGATATATATTCGTATTTTCAAATATTCTACTTTTTTTTTTTTCATCAGTAACCTCCCTTCTTGCTTGTGGGCCAATGAGAAGGCTGCAATGTCTTTGTCTGAGCTTAGCAACATCCCTAGCAACCAATAGGAAAGTTGCCTACCCCTTACTATATAAGAACCTTTTTTCTGCTGGTTATTACAGCTCTGCTTTCCTGTGTTACATTACATTAGATAGTTAGTTGGTTAGGTTATATATATATATATATATATATATATATATATATATATCCATGAAAAATAAACGCAGCACTTTTCTTGTGAAAAAACCGCAGTGTCTTTATTCACACATGTGACACAAAATAAGCAAAAATAAGCAATGTTTCAATCCCCTTCCGGGATCCTTCTCAAGCCAAGTGCCCGGAAGAATCCCAGAAGGGGATTGAAACGTTGCTTATTTTGTGTCACATGTGTGAATAAAGACAATGCGGTTTTTTATACAAGAAGAGTGCTGCGTTGATTTTTCATGGATATACATGCCTGATGTCAAAGGTGAGGCGCGTGCACCTGATAAACCATAAAAGCGAGTGCTGCCGGAATTATTATAGTATATATATATATATATATATATATATAAATATTACAGATAGTTGGTGGGAGATAGTCAGTGTAGGTTAGATAGTGATATAGTGTAGCTGATACAAACATACATGCTACAGACAGGCGGGCGGTGGCAGCAGCAGCAACATAACGTCACTTGCTACATCATGCGCCTGCTTCATTCATAAAGTGGGAGGAGCAGGCGCGTGTCGTAGTGAGTGAAGTTATGCTGCCACAGCCTGCCCGGCCTGCCTACAGCAGTTTCAAGTGAGTACCGTACTACATGGTATGCTGCAAAGGATTAATATAGTTTAAAACAGCGCCCATGCCCACACGTTACCTATTAATACTACAGTGAGCGGGGCCCGGTGTAATAGAATACAGTGACTGCAATGGGCCCCGCTGCCATTACAACACCAGATGACGGACCCGCCCCCTGTATTGGGAGTCATTAACTATTTGGGACACTGTTATGGAGGGGGGATTTGTGGATGACACTGTTATGTGGGGGGAGATATGTGGATGACACATATATAGCATAAGATGTTATATATGTGTCATTCACAGATCCCCCCCATAAAAATGCCATCCACAGATCCCGCCATAACAGTGCCATCCACAGATCCCCTTAACAGTGTCAGCCATCAAACCCCCATAACAGTGTGTCAGTCACAGATCCCCCATAACAGTGTCATCCACAGATCCGCCCCCCCCATAATAGTGTCATCCACAGATCCCGTATAACAGTGTTATCCACAGATCCCCCATAACAGTGTCATCCACAGATCCCCCATAACAGTGTCATCCACAGATCCCCCATAACAGTGTCCTCCACAGATCCCCTATAACTGTGTGTCATCCTCCATCCCCCATAACAGTGTCATCTACAGATCCCCCATGACAGTGTGTCATCCACAGATCCCCCATAACAGTGTCATCCACAGATCCCCCATAACAGTGTGTCATCCACAGATCCCCCATAACAGTGTCATCTACAGATCCCCCATAACATTGTCATCCACAGATCCCCCATAACATTGTCATCCACAGATCCCCCATAACAGTGTGTCATCCACAGATCCCCCATAGTAGTGTCATCCACAGATCCCCCATAACAGTGTGTCATCCACAGATCCCCCATAACAGTGTGTCATCCACAGATCCCCCATAACAGTGTCATCCACAGATCCCCCATAACATTGTGTCATCCATAAATGCCCCATAACAGTGTCATCCACAGATCTCCCATAACAGTGTCATCTACAGATCCCCCATAACATTGTCATCCACAGATCCCCCATAACATTGTCATCCACAGATCCCCCATAACAGTGTGTCATCCACAGATCCCCCATAGTAGTGTCATCCACAGATACCCCATAACAGTGTGTCATCCACAGATCCCCCATAACAGTGTGTCATCCACAGATCCCCCCATAACAGTGTGTCATCCACAGATCCCCCATAACAGTGTGTCATCCACAGATCCCCCATAACAGTGTCATCCACAGATCCCCCATAACATTGTGTCATCCATAAATGCCCCATAACAGTGTCATCCACAGATCCCCCATAACAGTGTCATCTACAGATCCCCCATAACAGTGTGTCATCCACAGATCCCCCATAACAGTGTCATCCACAGATCCCCCATAACAGTGTGTCATCCACAGATCACCCATAACAGTGTCGTCCACAGATCCCCCATAACAGTGTGTCATCCACAGATCCCCCATAGTAGTGTCATCCACAGATCCCCCATAACAGTGTGTCATCCACAGATCCCCCATAACAGTGTGTCATCCACAGATCCCCCATAACAGTGTCATCCACAGATCCCCCATAACATTGTGTCATCCATAAATGCCCCATAACAGTGTCATCCACAGATCCCCCATAACAGTGTCATCTACAGATCCCCCATAACAGTGTGTCATCCACAGATCCCCCATAACAGTGTCATCCACAGATCCCCCATAACAGTGTGTCATCCACAGATCCCCCATAATAGTGTCATCCACAGATCCCCCATAACAGTGTGTCATCCACAGATCCCCCATAACAGTGTGTCATCCACAGATCCTCCATAACAGTGTCATCCACAGATCCCCCATAACATTGTGTCATCCATAAATGCCCCATAACAGTGTCATCCACAGATCCCCCATAACAGTGTCATCCACAGATCCCCCATAACAGTGTCATCCACAGATCCCCCCCATAAAAGTGCCATCCACAGATCCCGCCATAACAGTGCCATCCACAGATCCCCATAACAGTGCCATCCATCAAACCCCCATAACATTGTGTCATCCACAGATCCCCCATAACAGTGCGTCCTCCACAGATCCCCCATAACAGTGTGTCATCCTCAGATCCCCCATATCAGTGTCATCTACAGATCCCCCATATCAGTGTGTTATCCACAGATCACCCATAACAGTGTCATCCACAGACCCCCCATAACAGTGTGTCATCCACAGATCTCCCATAACATTGTGTCATCCATAAATGCCCCATAACAGTGTCATCCACAGATCCCCCATAACAGTGTCATCCACAGATCCCCATAACAGTGTCATCCACAGATCTCCCATAACATTGTGTCATCCATAAATGCCCCATAACAGTGTCATCCACAGACCCCCATAACAGTGTCATCCACAGATCCCCCATAACAGTGTCATCCACAGATCCCCCAAAACAGTGTCATCCACAGATCCCCCATAACAGTGTCATCCACAGATTTCCCATAACAGTGCCATCCACAGTTCCCCCATAACAGTGTCATCCATAGATCCTCCATAACATTGTCATCCACAGATCCCCCATAACAGTGTGTCATCCACAGATCCCCATAACAGTGTCATCCACAGATCTCCCATAACATTGTGTCATCCATAAATGCCCCATAACAGTGTGTCATCCACAAATCCCCCATAACAGTGTCATCCACAGATCCCCATAACAGTGTCATCCACAGATCCTCCATAACATTGTGCCATCCACAGATCCCCCATAACAGTGTCATCCACAGATCCCCCATAACAGTGTCATCCACAGATCCCCCATAACAGTGTCATCCACAGATTTCCCATAACAGTGCCATCCACAGTTCCCCCATAACAGTGTCACCCATAGATCCTCCATAACATTGTCATCCACAGATCCCCCATAACAGTGTCATCCACAGATCCCCCATTAGTTCAAAACCCAACAAAAGCACACCTTTTGGTTCAAAATATTTTTTTTCTTATTTTCCTCCACAAAAACCTAGGTCCCTCTTATGGGCCGGTGCGTCTTATAGGGCGGAAAATACTGTGTGTGTGTGTGTGTGTGTGTGTGTGTATATATATATAATTTTTTTATTAAATAGAAATTGGAGTCCTTAGTAAAATCCAATGGTCCCCTCTATAAACATATTCATAGAATTGAGGAATCATAGGTTTCTTTCTTGGTTTCAATTGAAGGAAATGTTTGGCTGGAATATTTTAAAGGGAGGTGACCTGCTAAAATGGGCAGGGACCTAATTTTGCTTGGCCTCCATTGTAGACAAAGCCGTAGGGGAGGTTTCTCTTGGAGTAATCTGCTCCCACATCACATAAAACTGCCTAAGATTCCTTCCAAACCAACTGTGCTGTACCAACTGGTGGGAGGGGACAAAATAAATATATAGAAGACTTTTTCTATGATATTTTTTTTTTACCCATTGGATTGCAATATGTTTTACTGTTGCTGTAGACTATGAATTGTTTTGCAAGGTATCATAAGCCTCAAGCAATTGCAGTCCCATGACCTTGGACTATTCGCAATTATTGTATAATTAGGTTATGTAGTTCATGTTTTGGCCACACATTCCAGGATGGTACGGATGGAAAACTATTGGCAGTGCAAGGCTAACCACCCTGTTCCTACCCTAATGGTAGGAGTGGGCTGTCCCTTCTTTCTGCTAAAGGAGGGGAAGTTCCTTTCTAGCTAGAGAGAGGAGATTAAGCATGTGTTAAAGCTCCTGCTCTTGGAACAACATTCCTCAGAAAAATCAACACTTCTGAGCTTCAAAAAAGTACATGAGAGACAAGACAGCAGAGTGAACAGCAAAATACCGCATTACAGACACTGCTACAGGTGAGGTACTATGACTCAGACACCTACAATATAACTCAAGCCACTATTAGACCAGATAAAGTTCAAGTTTTAACATTTAAGTTGACACCTATACCCACATGTGCCAAAATACAGTCCTCTAACCTCCATACCTCCTCAACTCGTGCCAAAAACTGCACTTGACTTCGCTCTGACTAAATGTAATGCTTGTTATATTTTGTACTGAGTGCAAAATTTCTGGCCTCATTCTACAAACTTCATTTCTACTGATCCTCAGGGAACAACAGCCTGAAGGAGTATACTCTGATACAACATCTCACCAGGGCCTATGCCACTGACATGCTCTGCACCAGCCCCTCAGGGGCGTGCTGAACAGTTATGAAAGAGTTTAATATATTGATGTATAAATGTTTAAACATCTTAAAAGTTTAACTTGATGTAAATGTTCATTGAGTTGTATCAGAACTCGAGGTCAACCTCGTTCAATAGACTAATTAAGGGTATATTGATGTCAGAGGGCAAAGAGGGGTGAGCTGAAGCAAAGAGTAGCCCTGCTCTGAAGGTCTTATTGCAACTTTGAATTAGTGGGTTCCCAAATGGCGGCATTCTGAAAAGAGCATGACTACCCATCTGAGAGCTGCATTGGCAGCTATATTGGCTGTAATCTAAAGGATAAATAGAATATTTAACAACTTGATAGATTAGTGATGGCGAACCTATGGTACGGGTGCCAAAGGTGGCACTCAGAGCCCTCTCTGTGGGCATCCACACCCTGGAAAAAGTCTATGGTGTACCAATATCCCTTAGACGTTTCCTGCCATTCATCAGCGCAGGCGCACTATGAACAGCACAGGCAGCGCATTAAATATAGACAGGCTATTTAAGCTAAATGATAAAGTACATGGAAGATATACTACCGTATATTGGACTGTAGTATTCAGGTAAATTGGTTAAAGTGTTGTTCACTTTGTGATAAATAAGTGGGTTTTGGGTTGCAGTTTGGGCACTCGGTCTCTTAAAGGTTCGCCATCACTGGACTAGGAGGACTCAATTTCTATTTTCTTAGAATACTGTTTTACATTTCCAGCAAAGGAGAAGGAAACATTTCAAGAAACAAAATATGGACATTGTTTGCTACAAAACAGTGACCACTCAGCTTCCAATTTTCTGCCTGTATTCACGTTTCATTCAATGTACTGCAGTAGAAAACTGCTGTATCATACATTTTAGTTCTGGTGGAAAATGACAGGTACTAATTAATAGAACATGTCTAATCAAACAAGAGCAAGATGCCCAGAAGTGTAAGATTTTTAATTTTTTTTGGAAGATTGGATACATCATTTTACACAGCAGGTGTGTCAAACATTTGCCTTGGAGATTCTAAGGGTGTTATCCTGGCAGTCCACTGGTCTTCACCGTTTAACCCCTATACAGGGATCTGGACTCAACTGCAGGGGAACTACCAGGCTTCTACCACCTGGAGTAGTCTCTGGGTGACAGCTGACTCATGGTAGTCAAGAGACACTGTCGTGTGGAACCAAAGGAACAAACAAATCATAGTCAATAGAAGTCCAAAGCTATGGCAGGCAAGGTATGTGAACATCCACAAAACAGTCTTAGGTAAGGGCACACAGCACAGATTCAGTAGAGTGATCAGGCAGAGGTGAGTTCCGTCAGCGAATGGTCAAAATCCAGAAAAAAAAAAGAAGAGTCAGTATAAGGGCAGATGAACGTGTCTTGCAAGTAGGAACATACAGACTGCTCTTGTACCTGGGCCCACTGGCTAGGAGGAAAGGAAAGCCCAAAAATTTATGTTTCCAGAGCAAAGAGAAGAAAATGAGCAGAGCGGCTCCTGTGAACGCTAGGGAGAGAGGAGTGATGACGAACATGCATCACCATCATAACACACCATCTGAATATAGAAACTCTATTTCCACCCATGTGCTTCCACATATAGTTCTATTGCTCCCATGATCACAGTGTTTCTTGCTGCGCATCCATGTGTGCAGTTTGAAGAGACCGAGGACCGTCAGACAGGGTCGGACTGTGGTAACTAGGGCCCAGCAGTAAATTTCATTCTAAAGGCCCACTGCACAGATACATGCAAATATTACCCGCACTGGGGGTTTTACCTGTACCTTTGTGGGCCAGTCCGAGCCTGCCTTCAAATGTATACTACTATTACTGGTGTGCATATATACGCATTTAAATTTCCATTCATGGCTTACTAAGGAACACCATAAAACAACAAATACCCTATTTGGGGTACCTTTTCACAAGCTCTATTCATTTTGAGATTTGTTTAGTGGGACAAACAGGTAAAAATGTCCAAGTACCAGTTTATCAATTGCTCACATTTCTGATAGTTCTGTGGTTTGCAGCACACACACATCACATCATACAAGGAGTATTCAATAGTATCACTGGTGTAACACCATTTAGAATTTTCTGCTAAACAAGATCAATAAACCAGCAAAATGTATCTGGCATGACATGAAATGCAAGTCAATGGTGCCTGATAAGATTTCTCGGACACAATAGAAAACAGATCTGGCACCCATTGACTTACAATGATTTTAGCGACGGATCCGTCATCGCCATTTTTGACATAATATGACTGGATCCGTTCATAATGGATGCAGCCAGTGGTATTACTACAAATATAATGGTGTTTTTGCTGATCCCTGCCAGATCAGCCAAAATGCAAGTGTAAAAGCAGCCTCAGTCCAGCACGGCCTTTCAGTGGTTCTTTACCATTTGCAAATATCAATTCTCATTCTCTCAGGAGTGGCCTCTTATCCCAGTTGCTCTTCTGGCAGCTTTACAGTCTCAGGGATGAAGGTTCCCAGGGTCTAGTGGTCAGCAGCTCATCCTTAATCTAGGCCTGCTCAACAAAAGTCTCCTACATTTGGGGTGGGACCAGCCCATCATCCTGGCAACTTAACTAAGGATTAACTATTTACCACCTAAAGATAAACTTTTTGGATTTACAGTGCATAAATCATCATCACCACAATAAGCATTTTAAAGTGGTGAACCTGGTGATTCACTGGGTCACTGCAATCTTACTCTATTAGATAAGGCAGATTTTGCACCTATAAAACTGGTTAACCAGCTGTATGAGTCTTTGGCAGCTAAAGGCATCTGTGTTGGTCCCATGTTCATATAGTATGTGCCTGCATTGCTGAGAAAAATGAAGTTTTAATATAATCAAATGAACCTCTAGGAACAACAGGGGCGTTGCCATTACACCAAGAGGCTCTGCTCTCTCTGCCTCTGCTGTGCTCTCTGCACTTTGATTGACACTGCCTGGTCCTGTCAATCAAAGTGCAGAGGGAGCTGAGCATCTAGGAGTAATGGCAACACCCCATTGTTCCTAGAAGTTCATTTCTAAATATTAAAACTTTATTGTTCTCAGCAATGTGCCATTTTATATGCATCCCAAGTCTATAAACTGTTAAACTGACCATTATTACATCATGTTACAGGCAGTAAAGTCTATAACAGTTAATCATTTCCAAATGACCATAAGTATATTATCTTCATGTTTCGCAACCCATTATGTTATAACTGTGGTTAAGTAACAGTAAAACTAACAGAAATAAAGCAATAAAAAGTTCTCACATTATCTTTAATTCTTTGACATAGAATGAGTAATCAAAACCACAGTTCTCAACCACAGGATAAGTGTGGTATCCCATCTGCTTATCCACATGATCTTGTTTTTAAAATCAAACATCTAGATCAGGGAAGAGGCGTGATACGATATGTGGAATTGTACCTAATAGGGAGAAAGAGATTTTTCCCAAAAATTGCCTGGAACAATGTGTTTACACTGTGCAGGGATACTTCCTCAATGAATTTAACGTTGTCTAGGAGCCTTCAAGTTGAGCAGTGTTAACTTAAAACTCAAAGAGAAGCCACTAAAGAGGAAACCTCTACAACTAGGAAAATCCCCTTTCAGGATCAGAGAGCCCTATATTGATAC
Organism: Bufotes viridis; assembly: GCA_033119425.1. Classification (NCBI taxonomy): domain Eukaryota; kingdom Metazoa; phylum Chordata; class Amphibia; order Anura; family Bufonidae; genus Bufotes; species Bufotes viridis. Next base: position 587,425,604 of record CM065590.1, read on the forward strand.
ATTAGGTTCAAAGACAATATATAGCGATGAAAAAATGAAAATTTGATAACAAGTGTGGATTCAGGCAGAAGAAGTGGTTTCTACGATGGGTTTCTACGAGGAGGTGAGTGCAAATATGGTATGGGTGCTATTCATGTAACAGATGTGATAGATCTGGATTTTGTAAAAAACATTTGATACAGTGACACACAAGATCCTTGTGCTGAAGCTACACATGTAGGGACTAAGGCATAATATCTCCATGTTGGTAAAGAAATGTTACAGGACAAAAAAATTAGGTAAATGGTACATAGTCAAAATTGTCTCTAGCTCTGTGCGAGCAGCAACTATATGGAGGTCTGTATCGCCAAGACCAACACACAACCACAGCCTTGTGTAGGATCTTCAGAATTACTATGAACCATGGGAGTTCAAAACACAAACATACAGAAGGTAGGAGGGCTCTGTTGCAGGAAATGAGGAGGCATCACTGGATCCTCCATATTGATTTGCCACAAAGTCAAATTTCCTTGCACTTGTTGGTAACAAATCTATTTTCCTGAAAAGGTGGTTAAAAAAAAATACTGCTCACCTCATCCATTTTCTCACGGAGAGGCCGTCACATCCATCTTAATTGAAGAAACAGCTCAAAATCTCGTGCGTAGTGACGTGTGACATCACTACGTCAGAGCGCTGGCAGAGTATGGTGATATTATCAATGATTACGTCACACCGTACCCACCAGCATGATGACATGATGACTTCATCACGTCACCAAGAGAGATTTTGCAGCATCTTCAATAAAAATTACTGCAACGTAAATGGATAAGGTGAATATGTTTTTCTTTTGTTTTTTAGCCTGAATAACCCCTGAAAGGGCGTTCCCCGTCATTGCGCCTGCTACATACAATGGAATGCGATTCATGACAAAGTAATTCGTAACAAATCAAATTTCTTTGAGAAATTCGGCAAAGCAGCCGAATAAAATTTTTTGATTACTTTACCCATCTTTAGTGGTCTCGTTCTGTGTCTTCACCAGAATGTAAGTCTGCTGTATGATATTCCCTAAAGTTCACTTATCTCTAGTTAAAATCAATGTGCATTTTTTACCCATTTCCTCATAGTCAGGTTCATATCATATGCAGTCAAAGGATGCCTGTTACAACTGCTGTTAAACAAAATAAACTCATATAAAATAATGAGACCTGCCCTGAGCACTCTAGGTATCGTTATAAATCTTGGCACAGAATACAAATTGTTTTTCCATTGTGTGGCCTATGAATCATTACACAACCTTGAGATTCCCATATAATTAACTACGACTGATGATAATAAAATGAAAAAAACATTAACTTCCTTTTAACGTGGAAAATCCTTTTTTCAAAAATCAGAAAGAATATTTTGACTTCAATTCCCATTTAAACACCTCTTGTGCTGCCCCTTTAAGGGGAGAAATGTTGAGAATCCATGTAGGAATGAGGCACACCAGATTTCTTTAATATATGTAGTTTATTGAGGGTTTTCAAGCCAGGTGAATTGGAAAAGACAAAAGCGGGTCACAATGTTTTGGTTGTTATTTGGACATATCACAATAACTTGGACACTAAAATGGAATTTGGAAGCTGAATTATATTACCTGTCACCTCAAAGTCATGGTGACCTCATGGAACTCATCTTTTGTTGACATTATTCTCCAGAGAAGAGAATAGGAGGCATCACATTGCTGAATTTCAATTTTTTTTGCCACCAACTTACCTGTCCAGGCTCCAGCGCTGTGGTCTGTGGCTGCGGTACAGCCATGCGGGGTGAGACGTGCTGCCAGGACGTCCACCCTGTGATGTGGTGCCTAGCCATGTCCCCTGGTGACATGGTCGCATCCATGGCAATGGAGCACCAGTGCTCTGTTTCTCCCCACAGGTTACATACGCTGGGGGAAATTAGACAATTATCTGTTTGGTGTGCCTGTTCTGATGCAGCTGAGTGACAGCTCAGCTACCCTAGTATTTGGCAACTTGTGTTCTGGTCCAATGAAACGCTGAGTCCTTGGACCTATCAGGTTCTAATCCAGGGACTCTGTGGTCTATTTCAATCCCCGCCAGTGCCAGTTATTTATCACTCCTCCCGTTCTGACCCATTTCTGTACAACTCTCTGTGTTGTTTCATGTGTGTGTGTGTGTGTGTATGTGCGACGTGCGTTTGTTTGTCTTACGCTTAGCAGGTGAGGGAATGTTGACCAGTTGCAGACTTGCCATGTAGGCTTTGCACTGCAAGTAGGCAGAGGAAGCAGGCAGGGTTTAAGTTAAGGCTGAGTTGACATCAGTGTTCAGCTTTTCCGTTCTCCTGCTCCGTTTTAGGAGCAGGAGAATGGAAAGGACGGATTCGGCACATAACTGAGTCGAATGGAGCCTACGGGCCCCATAGACTATAATATGGTCCGTTAGGTTTCAGCTCAGAGGAAGATTTTTGAAACAGAGACAAAAGTAGTGCATGCAGGACTTTTGTTTCCGCTTCAAAAATCTTCCTCTGAGCAGAACGCTAACGAACCCCATTATAGCCTAGGAGGCTGTAGGCTCCGTTATGTGCCGAATCGGTCCTTTCCGTTCTCCTGCTCCATTTTATGAAGGAGAACGGAAAGGCTGAACACTGATGTAAAGGCAGCCTAAGGCTCACTGTCTGTGTATTCCTGCCTACTGTGGTTAACATTGTTACAAAAATTTGCCTTCAAAACTATGAAAGGCAAATTGCATTTTGGGCTTAGATACTCTTTGAAAAGAGACTCCACACACTACTTTAGGAATAGTAATAAAATAAATTCTCTCTCTCTCTCTCTCTCTCTCTCTCTCTCTCTCTCCATGAACACTATGTATGGGGTAGCACAAATCGGTACTTGAGTTTTTATATCAGTAATTTTTAGTAATGAATTTTATACTTTGTTGATTAATGATGTGATTGATAGTAATTACACGCACCCTCTATATATACTTTGTATGTACACATGACTATATGGCTTGAGAAAGACTGCAACAAGCAGTCGAAACGTCGCTGTTTGTTCCGAACACTGGGTGAATAAACGTTGTTCACGGATTTATTGAGTGCTGCTGGCCCTTCTTTCAGTTTTATATATATATATATATATATATCCCCATGAATGTCCAGCACACTTAGCATTTTGTCCAACACATAGTCCCCAGCTACCAAGCTGGCATGTACCAGGCTCACCTGGCTCCCTGCATCCAACAACACTGGGACTGGACTGCCATTTACCATAATGTCACACACTTTTGTCGCAGACCAAACATAAATCATCAACATAAATCCTAGGCCATCTGGCCACTGACTACACAGTATTTCTCCCTCTCTATCGGGATCTGGGTCTACCACCCAGCTCCCCAAAACACAACACTGTGCTTACCGTACACAGGCTTAGAGGGTCCTGGCTCCCACAGGCCTCGACGCAGCCTGCTCCTTCATCAGACTGGGAGCCCTGATTTAGGAGCTCAGCCACCTTTCCTGAGCTCCTCTCCTGGCTGCTAATTACCAGCCTAGCTACTGCATACAGTAGGGAAAAAAAACACTACTTTAATGGCCCTCAGGCAGCTCCACTGCCACACTAGTCAGGATAATTTCATCAGACCCAATCAATTCCATATTCACACTGCACTGTCCATAGACTAAAGATGTGTGAACTTCTTGAAATATGCTTCATATCTGATATGGCAAATTTTTCAAGAAAGTTGGTTAGGATACAATTAAATTCTACTTAAACCAGAACCGCTCCACATGGTCTGAAAATTAGTATATGACACTCTAATGTCTTCTATAACCCAATTTTTTTTATCAAAATATATTATCTCTTTATGTTAAGTTTTTATGAATCTATGGATTAGAAGTGGTAGCTTTTAATCCTCATCCTGCTCTTCCTCTTCCATGAGACTTTCTCCATATGGTTCTCTAACAGCTATAGCATGGTCAGCAATTCGTCAGCTATACTTCTTCCACTATCCCATGTTGCATCAACTTGATCATCTGCTCTAAGATAAATATCAGGTCTGTGAAATTGTTCATGCCACAGTTGTCCCTACTGACAAATCTGGTGGATTCTTTGAAGGGCCTGAGTACGTGACAGGTATCTCTGAAGAGTTGCCTGACCTTCAAAAAAACACTGCTCCCTGCTGAGATGGTCTTTTGCATGATTAAATCATTTACCACTTCATGTTGCTCATATAGATGCTCTAGGACGTGCAAAGAGGAATTCCAGAACGTTTGTACTTTGCGGATACAGCAGTGCAATGCCCCATAAGAATGGACGAAATGCTAGGTCAGTCTCCTGGACATTGCAGCCCCCTCTGCAAGCCACAGTATTTTTTCAAAAGTTATTGTATGTCTAAATTTATCACATGTGCCATGCAGGGATCATGTATTATTTCTACCAAATGTAGTAGAGCAGCAATGTTCCTGGCCACCTTGCCCAGTCGGAATTAGCATGGAGACAGCCAATAGGATGTTTGCTGCTTGATGTACTTTAGAAACTGGCTCTGTGGCTACTCTCACCCAGGCTGATGAACGCTAACATTGCATGGCAACTATTCACTTTCCACATAGATGATTGGACAGGATGAATGAGGAGTGGGAACAACAGTCTGCCCTGCTTCTGTTGAGGATAGGAAGATTTCAGTAAAGGAGGATGTGGAGGAGGTAGATACGTGTCTGTTGTGGGAAGTGGACACAAACATGAAGGTGAAAAACATTGACCCAGTGGGTTGTGAAAGACATGTACCATCCCTCCCCATAATAGCTGCTCTAGGTGCTGTGCTGTGAAAATTGCAATTTTAAACAATTGTTTAGAAAAAAAAAAAGGACAGCTGGGCAGAAACACCAGAATTGTATTTTGGTGAAGGCTAGCAATTGTGCCACTATTACTCCAAATAAGTGGTACGGCAGCAACTGAACCACCAGCAGCTTGGCCAGGTTGGGGCTTAGTTTGCCCATAAGATAATTGATGTTTGAGAATAGTTTTTTCATGGCCAGCGCCACACGTTCTGTTACAGATGTCTTATAATGGAGTGGAGGCAGGGCCGGTACAAGGATTTTTGCCGCCCTAGGCAAAAGAAAAGTTTACAGCCACCCCCCATGTGACATCACAATGCCCCACCCATATGATCTGCCATATTAACTAACGCCAGTGCTGCAGTGACCAGAGCCACTACATTAAGCTGCAGTGGTTTTGGGGACTATAATGTCCCTTTAATGTGGGGTAAATGAGAGACTAGGGCCACAAATAATATACTAGATTGCCAACTTACAACCAGATGAGCCCTTTACACAGCTCAAGGTCTGGGCCCCAGGGCCTGACAGTGAGTATGCCCATAAGGCCCACCCATAAGGCCCACCTACATGTTCCACCCATGAGTTTGTTCACAGGGGGTGAAGTGTGTAGGGGATGTGTTATGTGTTGCTGTAGAGAATCTAATGTGTGTGCTGATGGAATGTAGTGTATAGGGATACCAGTTTGTGTAGTGGATGCAGTGTGTGTGTGTGTGTGTGTAGTGGATTGCAGTGTGTTTTCGTGGAAGGAATAGAAAGAAGTTTTTGTTTGTGTATAAGGTATGCATTGCGTGTTTCTGAGTACGGAATGCATTGTGTCAATTTATGTTTGTATGTGTAAGGGCTGCAAGGTGTGTTTCAGTGTGTGTAAGAGATGCATTGTGTTTTAGTGTGTGTAAGGGTTGCATTGTGTGTAAGGGATGCATTGTGTGTTTCTGTGTATGTGTGCAAGGGGTGCATTGTCTTTGTGTGTAAGGGTTGCATTGTGTGTGTGTGTGATGGATGTCAATCCCCCCCTCCCTTGTCACTATCTCCTTCCCTTGTCACTCCCCCCCCCCTTGTCATTCTCTTCTCTTCCCCTCCCTCTCTTGTCACTCTCTTCTCCCACTCCCTCCCTCCCTTGTCACTCTCTTCTCCTCCCATCCCTCCCTTGTCACTCTCATTCCCCCCCTTCCTTTGTCTCTCTCATTCCCCCTCCCTTGTCACTCTCATTCCCCCCCCTCCCTCCCCCCTTGCTACTCTCATTCCCCCTCCCTTCCTTGTCACTCTCTTCCTCACCCCCTTGTGACTCTCTTTCTTACCCCCCTCCCTTGTCACTCTCTCCCCCTTCTTGTCTCATTCCCCCTACCTCCCTTGTCCCTCTGATTCCCTCCTCCCTCCCTTGTCCCTCTCATTCCCCCTCCCTTCCTTGTCACTCTCATTCTCCCCTCCCTTGTCACTCTCATCCCCCCCTCCCTTGTCACTCTCTTTTTCACCCCTCCCTTGTCACTCTCTTTCTCACCCCCTCCCTTGTCACTCTCTCCCCCTTCTTGTCACTCTCATTGACCCCTCCCTCCCTTGTCACTCTCATTCCCCCCTCCCTTGTCACTCTCATTCTAACCCCCTTCCTCCCTTGTCACTCTCATTCCCCCCCTCCCTCCCTTGTCACGCTCACCACCCCTCCCTCACTTGTCACTCTCTTTCTCACCCCCCACCCTCCCTTGTCACTCTCTTTCTCACCCCCTCTCTCTTGTCACTCTCTTCTCTTCCCCTCCCCCCACCTCTAGTGTAGCTTGGCCGAGCTCTGTCCGGTCCGCGGTACAGGAGCATTTGTTTTCTGTACCCGGCTGGACTGAAAGGAAGTGCACACTAAGCCATGCTACACCAGAGGGACTGACAGAAGGGAGTCAGTCCTTCTCTTCATGCTTTCCCGGGCGGTGCGCCCTCATGGACGTGCCAACCCGGGCAGTGCTGCAGCCGCCTGAGACTCTTTATGGAGCGCTCGGGCAGCTGCAGCATGATGGAGGCCGGCGCTCCTGGCAGCGCCCCTTCCCAAGGGGCGCCCTAGGCGGCTGCCTAGTCCGCTTATAGGACTCGCCAGCCCTCAGCGGAGGACAAGGAGGAGTCTGAGCAGGAGAAGAAGCAGCAGCTGAGGATGACAAGTACTGTACACTGTATTGCTTGGAGATGCGGACTGGCTGCTAAAAAGAAGACCAGGAGATGGAGAATAGAATTGCTCCTATTGAGAATCCTAGCCAGTACTATTTTACAACAGGATCCGTTGATGCCGCCTCACGTGCTGCAACGGAGCCCTGGTAGCTACGTTTGTCTTTGAAAGCCCACGGCTTAGATTAATACTGCGGCTGTGGCTTTGTGTGTCAGCCTTTAGAAAAAAAAACATATTGAATTGCCCTCACAGATCTAGAGGCAGTAGTGCTTGGCTCAGGTCTGGCACGTTTTTAGCCTGTTTCCACAGTATCAGCTACAGCACCAGTTCCCAAGCTGATCACAATAGAAGAAGATCTGGCCCTGTCAGTTTTTTGGAAGGTTTTGGCCATATGTTGCCTAATCTCTTGATTACCGCTGCAGCCACTGCCCGATGTCACCTCCTTCTCAGAACACTGAGCTTGCTCCCTGGTCTTATCCAGCACACAATCATGATCACAGTCCTCACCTTATCCTTGGCCTTTGCCCCCCTCCCGATTTCCTGCTTTCTTTGTATTTTCCCTGACTGCCACAAAGGCTAGTACTGCCCCTACCACAATCACCACTAAACACATTCTGACTCTCGGATGACGAGGCCTGGGTCTTCCATTGTGCACTCTTCTGTTTCCTATAAATAAAAAGTGATGGGTTTCCAAAATGAAAATTCATAGGTTTGGTACACACAGATTATTGAACAAAACTGCAAATGTTTTGTTTTTTTCCGTAATCTAAAGATAATCTGAAATTAAAAGTCCCAAATCCCTTCCCTTCCACAAACACACTGCACTCTGGTATTGACAATTTACAATGGTAATAATGCAATTTCTACAGGGAAATTTGTTTGAACTACGTCCTCCAAAGCATTTATACTGGCCTTTCACTAAAACTTGGGTGTGACTGTAATTTTTGACAGTGAAGGCAGATGCCTTTCGAACAAGGCGATGTGATGTAGTATGTCTTCAGTAACAGTGTAATAATCTGCTTTACTGATATGAAATGCTTATACTGATGCTTCTGCTCCCTATCCACCTCTTATCTTGCAGACTGTAGCCTGACAGAAAATATACCTGATAGTGACATGTTTTCCCTCCCCCTGATAACACATGAATATTACAGAGGCAAAGCCACAGCACAGCTTCCTGGCTAGTCTAGGCTGTGTGTCATCCTCTGAGCCAATCAGGGCATGCCCCTCTCCACATCCTCTTAGTGTCAAGTGACCATGCTTCTTCTTCCTCTCTTGTCCTTCAACATGGATAGTAAATTGGCACAGCATGCTGTTCTATGCAATTTTTCTGAAACACATCAGAAAACGTTCAGATTCATTTGTCGGATTAATTTTTGTGAAATTCGTGAAAAATTTCGTTCATTCAGAATGGATTTCCTCATTTTTAGTATGGTGTTTTAAATTACATATTATTGCAATATAATTTCAGGACCTGCTGGCAACCAGATTCCATCCACTCAATCCTGTCTTAATTTATTTTATAATAAAGAAAGTAATCTTTATTAATCACTTTCAGAATAGTTAGGGAAATTAGTATTGTGTGTTATATAGTGCTGATTGGCCTTCTGAAGGATCCCTGGCCTGCCATGTTTCTAGGAACATCACTATTAGAGATGAGCGAATTTCCCAAAACTTTGATTCAGTCGGTTTGCCGAATTTTCCAAAAATATTCGATTCGATCCAAATTTATTCGTGGTGAATCTCGTTAAAAAACAGCGCATCACCACTGCTCATCACCATTGGCACATACACTTGTATCTCAGATAGCTCTAACTTGCTAGTATTTCCCAAACAATGGGTCCCTTCCTGACTGTTACTGATATCTACATTACTATCCCCTGAAGACGCCGACTTGCTCGTTAGTTTTTAGCTATCAGTGAAAGTCAGGAAGGGACCCATTGTTTGGGAAATACTAGCAAGATAGAGCTATCTGAGATACAAGTGTATGTGCCAGTGGTGATTGAGTAATTACTCTCACCCTGGAGCTAATCTTATTGCTGGTTGATACAGCAAGATACTGAAATTTTAACTTCACTCCTTGTGTTCCTAGTTTTGCACTAAGTGATGAATGTATTAATAAAAGTGAAATTTTAATAGTCAGTCAGTGAGTGTGTGTCTAATGGACCTATATATCCTCGGTTCAAACACATTTAAATACTAAATATAATGCTATAGAAAACCAAGAAATAGTGATGAGTGAGCACCAGAGTGTTCGGGTGTTCGGGTACTCGGTCTGAACACATAGCGAAATTTGTGCGCTCGGCCGAGCACCCGAGTATAATTGAAGTCAATGGGAGATAACCAGGCACCCCCTGCTCTGAAAAGGGAGGGTGCCTGGTCCATTGGAAAAGGTCAGAAAGTGACAGAAACACCACCGAAATGGATCGGGAAAAGCATGGGGACGATGTATGGAAGCATCTTGGACTCCCAGGTCGCTGGGAACCATGTTGTCCGAGTTGTACACCACTTATACAAACTGACAAAAATACACACAACCCCCCCCCCCCCCCCAAAAAAAAAAAAAATTAAAAAAAATTTCACAGGAAAAATTGTTAGGACACATTGTTTCCTGTATATTCAATTGTATATAAAGTGCAAGTGCTGCCAAAAATTACAAGTAAGATGCACTCCGAAATAGCCTGTATATCACATAAAGGAGGGACCCATTCACATTGTGGTACAATTGTTAAGGTAGTCGGACTTCTACACTCATAAAGCCTATGCACTAAGTGAAAGGGCTGCCAAAAAATACAAGGAACCGGCACTACCATACACCCTTTATTACACACAAAGGAGGGCATCAAACACACCCTTGAAAAATTACGATTGATGGCCTGCTGGTGACTCTTAAAAACATTTGGAGCAAGGGCCTGCTGGTGACCCTCTAAAACATTTACAGTGAGGGCCTGCTGCTGAGCTGACTCTGTAAAACATTATGGTTGAGGGCCAGCTGTTGAGCTGACCCTGTGAAACATATACAATCTGAATGAGGAGGAGGATGAGGAGGAGGAGTAGAAAACAAGATTCAACCATATACACTTTTTTTTGTGGTGGAAAAGGTGCATGGGAATACACTACAGTAGACTGAGTACATTATAAACAATACAATGAAATTTCCTTTATGTTCATCATCATTCATCTCAGCTCTCCTCCGGTGGAGTTGAGATGTCAGGGACAATCCAGGCCTTGTTCATTTTTATCTGAGTCAACCTGTCAGCATTGTCAGTGGACAAGCGGATACACTTATCAGTTATAATGCCACCAGCAGCACTAAATACACGCTCAGACAAAAACGCTGGCAGCAGGGCAGGCCAGCACCTCCAAGGTGTAGAGCGCAAGTTCATGCCACGTATCCAGCTTGGACACCCAGTAGTTGTAAGGCACTGAGAGATCATTTAGGATGCTGACACGGTCTGCGATGTATTCCTTCACCATCTTCTAAACCTTTTCCCTCCTTGTAGCACTAGGCCGCGCTTCAGAGTGAGGTTGCTGGCGGGGTGTCATAAAAGTGTCCCATGCCTTGGAAGGAGTTGCCCTGCCTCTGTTGGAACTGCTGCGTGTTCCCCTTGTTTCCCTTCCTTGGTTGCCTAAGGAAGTACGGACTCTGGCGGCCGTGTTGTCAGATGTCAGCTGTCAACAAGTACCTTCTGGTATTGCCCCATTTTACGCTTCCTCTCTACCACAGGAATTCTCTTTGTAGCGGTAGTCGAGATGGGTGAACACCTAGTAATCTGTGTTATCTAAAATGTGTATAATGCGAGGGTCGTGGGAATGGCAGTCTAACATGAAGTCAGCCAGAGTACCAACAGGCAAGACGTCGATGTCAACATCAGAATGACTCTCCATCCCTTCATCCTTCTCCTCATCCTCTTCTGCCCATCCACACTAAACAGATGTAATTAAAGTTCCATGGATACTAGCCTCTGTAGCAGAGGCAACTGTCTCCAGCTCCCCATCCTCTTCCTCCTCTTCATGGCCCAATTCGTGCAGAGAAGAAAAACTGTGGGTGGTCTGGCTATCACCCTGTGTAATGTTCTTCCCTATTTCCTCGTCTGCCACATTCAGAGTGTCCTACTTAATTGTGAGCAGCGATCGTTTGAGTAGACACAGCAGTGGGATGGTTACGCTGATAATAGCGTTATCGCCACTATCCTTCTGTGTGGATTTACCAAAGTTTATTAAAACCTCACAGAGGTCTGACATCAATGCCCACTCCTCGATTGTGAATAGTGGCAGTTGACTGGAAAGGTGACGACCATGTTGCAGCTGGTATTCCACAACTGCCCTCTGCTGCTCACAAAGCCTGGCCAACATCTAGAATGTAGAGTTCCAGCACGACTTGTGGAAAGGGGCACACACGCGGCTCGCCTTCACTAGTAGCTCTTGCAAATTGTGGTAAGTTTTGATAAACCACTGAACCACTAAGTTTAAGACGTGGGCTAGGCATGGGATGTGTGTCAGGTTGCCGAGCTCCAAAACCGCCACCAAGTTACAGACATTGTCGGACACAACCATGCCTGGTTATAGGTTGAGTGGTGAGAGCAACAGTTTGGTCTGGTCCCTGATACCCTGCCACAGGTCTGCGGCGGTGTACTGTTTGTCCCCTAAGCAGATCAGCTTCAGCACGGCCTGTTGACTCTTACCCACAGCAGTGCTACACTGCTTCCAGCTAGCGACTGATGACTGACTGCTGTTGTAGGTGGAAGTGGTGCAGGAGGCGACAGAGGAGGAGCCAGTAACATAGCTGCTGGCGGAGATCCTGATTGACATAGGACCCACAATCCTTGGTTTGGGTAGCACCTGTGCCATCCCAGGGTTTTACTCACTCCCGGCCTCCACAACATTTACCCAGTGTGCAGTCAGGGAAATGTAGCGTCCCTGGCCACCAGCACTTGTCCATGTGTCCGTGGTGAGGTGGACCTTCCCAGTAATTGCGTTGGTCAGGACATGGGTGATGTCTGGGAGGACATATGCTGGTGTAAGGCGGGCATGGCACACCGTGAAAAATAGTGGCGGCTGGGGACTGCGTAATGTGTGGACATCAGGCTGTGGAAGGCCTCAGTGTACACAAGCTTAAATGGCAACTTTTCAGGGGCCAGTAATTTCCAAAGTTGCATATTTAGTGCTATGGCCTGTGGGTGTGTGGGTGGGTTCGAATGCCTGTGTACGCCGCGCTAGGTCAGAGAAGTGGATGTTGTTGCTGACGGTTCATGCGAAGGTCCAGGTGCGGGGCGAAGGGGGGCCAGGCCTGCGCAGTGTGTAATTGCAAATAGGTTTCTTTATTCCATATCCAGAATATGTCCTTCATCCAGGACGTGTTTCGGCGTACAAGCCTTTCTTGTTCTAATGTTGTGTATTCAGTTTCTCCTAACAAGGCCGAAACTGCTTGTAGGCCCTCCTATTGACCAATTGAAGTGTATAAACTTACAACGTCAATGGTCACCAGGATAGCCTCAACATTAGAACAAGAATTTTTCTTACAACTATTACATCTGGTTTTGTATGAGAATTATTTTTTGTTTATGGACACATTTTATCTCGAGAAACGTGGGACCGCGATGGGGTCGAACGTGGCCCTGCCCTATGCAAATATATTTATGTCGTCATTTGAGGAGAATTATGTATACAATACAGAGTTATATCGTAACAATGTAGTCATATGGAAAAGATTCGTGGACGACATTTTTTGCATATGGGCGGGACCACATGAGACCTTATCGGGCTTCATGGATTATTTGAATACCGTTTTTTCTGGCTTACAATTTACGGTTACATCTGATATTCATATGGTGAGCTTTCTGAACACAAGAGTCATTAAAGATTAAAATGGCCATCTGTCTACAGATCTCCATCGTAAGGACACAGATAGGAACAGTATACTTCATTTTAAGAGTGCCCACCCACTGTCCTTCAAACGAGCCATTCCTAGATCTCAATATCAACAGGTGAGACGAATTGTCTCTGATCCAGCCACACGAGATATAAGAATGGCAGAAATGACAGAGAGGTTTCAGGAGAGGGATTATCCCCAGTCCGTCCTCATGAAGGCTCGAGAAGGGATAAAGGCTGACATAGGCCCACGAGAGAAAGAAAGAATGTCCAGAATTGCACTCACCCATACATTCCATCCGTTCAATGTTGGCATTGATAACACAATTAGGAAACATTGGCACCTGCTGGGTAAGGCATACCCTCAGGTCGATGAATTCAAGAGTCTACCCTTAATCTGTAATAAAAAGAACCCTAATTATCGGGACAAAGTAGTGCATGCTGATTTGGGTAGCTCCAAATTGATGTTGAAACAACAGCGGATATCCAAATTGCGGATGGGTACGTCCCCCTGCCTGCGTTGTCTACAATGTTCCCACATAATTAAAGGTCCATCATTTCATCATCCATATACGGGAAAAAGTTTTGGAGTAAAAGGCTTTTTTACTTGTGAATCAATGAAAGTGATATACCTTATTAAATGCCCTTGTGGTCTGTTATATGTGGGCGAGACAATACAGGTAGTGAGGGACCGTATCAGCAAACACAAATCTGACATTAGGACAAAAAAACTGATGCTGCCAGTTCCTAACCATTTCGATAAACTGAAACATACTATAGCACAGCTACGGTTTCAAGTTTTGGAACAAGTGAAGAGACCAAGGAAAGGGGATGATATCAAAAGGCTTCTTCTCCAACGGGAGGCCTTTTGGATACACACCCTTGATACACTGCACCCAAAGGGCCTAAATAGAGATTATGAGGTCATGCATTTATTATATGCACTTATACTAATATGTATATATACATGTGTCTGGTTAATACATTTTTATGTATCCTCTAGACCTCTGCTTCATGATGAGAATCTTTAGATCCTTCAACAAGGTAGAAACACTCTCTACCATATATCGCTTTTTGTTATTATTACTCTTTTGTTACTTAATTGATAGATCAGTAAGCACCACCCACTCAGGGTGAGGAAGTCCCTATGGGTGGTACTTGTTGTATATATAGCTTGTGATTTTCTGTTGGATGTACCTGTTGAGAAAGTCTTGTACGCCGAAACGCATCCTGGATGTAGGACATATTCTGGATATGGAATAAAGAAACCTATTTGCAAAGACACAGCTGCTGGGCCTTATTGTTCTACTGTTCGTTGAAGGTTGCTCCTTTCCCGTGCAGCGTGCAAATTGGAGTGAGTGCTGGCCATCCTTCCTTTGATTGCGCAGTGTGTAACACAGGGGAAGAGGAGACAGTGGTGTGACCCGCAGACCCACATTGTGGATCCAGGCGTTCGTCCCACTTAGTAGGGTGCTTGGATGCCATGTGGCGGATCATGCTGGTGGTGGTGAGGTTGCTAGTGTTCAAGCCCGGGTCATTTTGGTACGGCACAGATTGCAAACTACCACTGTTTTGTTGTCTGAGCTTTCCTCAAAAAAGCGCCATACTGCGGAACACCAACCCCTTTGGCAAGATAGATTTACGCATGTGGGTGCTCGGTGTAACAGTTGTGGGCCTGTTTGGTGTGGGCCAACGTCTCCCTTTTGCAACCCCACTGCCTCTTCCAGACTGTTGCGGTGCTGCAGATCCCTCCCCCTCTGTACGGCTGTCCTTGCTCGGCTTTTCACTTTCCCATTTTGGGTCAGTGACCTCATTGTCCACCACCTCCTCTTCCTCTAAGGCTTGCATAGTAAAATATAAATTTTTAATGGGTTGCATCAAAAGGGGGCATAGACGCTCGTGATCAGAATATAGTCCTACCACTTTACAAATCACTAGTCAGACCACACATGGAGTACTGTGTACAGTACTGGGCTCCCGTCAACAAGGCAGACATAGCAGAGCTGGAGAGGGTTCAGAGGAGGGCAACTAAAGTAATAACTGGAATGGGGCAACTACAGTACCCTGAAAGATTATCAAAATTAGGGTTATTTAGTTTAGAAAAAAGACTACTGAGGGGAGATCTAATAACTATGTATAAATATATCAGGGGCCAGTACAGAGATCTCTCTCATCATCTATTTATCCCCAGGACTGTGACGAGGGGACATCCTCTGCGTCTGGAGGAAAGACGGTTTGTACACAAACATAGAAGAGGATTCTTTACGGTAAAAGCAGTGAGACTATGGAACTCTCTGCCTGAGGAGGTGGTGATGGTGAGTACAATAAAGGAATTCAAGAGGGGCCTGGATGCATTTCTGGAGTGTAATAATATTACAAGCTATAGTTACTATAGAGGGGTCATTGATGCAGGGAGTTATTCTAATTACCTGATTGGAGTTGGGAAGGAATTTTTTAATCCCCTTAAGTGGGGAAAATTGGCTTCTACCTCAGAGGTTTCTTTTGCCTTCCTCTGGATCAACTAGCAGAATGACAGGCCAAACTGGATGGACAGATTTTTTTTTTTCGGCCTTATGTACTTTGTTACTATGTTACTATGTTACTTCCTCATTCTGCTCATCCTCCTGATTTGACCTATCCACAACCTCAGGGATTGACAACTGTGTCTCATCATCATCCACCTCGTGAGCAAATGATTACCGTTCACCACCATCATCTTCTTGAGACTGTGAAGGCTCAAGAGGTTGGAAATCAGGGAACAATATCTCAGGTACCTCTTCAAGTGTGCTTGGCGAGAGAGCCAAACCAAGTACTGGCGATGAATAGAGGTCATGTGAATATCTGAGTGTGGGATCAATTGTTTGGCCAGAAGCGACATGATGGGAGGAGGGAGGATCAGAGTGATGATTCGGTTGACCAGGCTCTTGGCTACAGGGACTGGACTTCGTGGAAGAGAGAGTGGTACTTAACTGACTGGAAGCATTATCTTCTGAAATCCAACCGATCACCTGTTCGCACTGGTCCGACTTGGACAGTGTTGTCCTGCGCCGCCCAGCTAAGTTGGAAATGAAGCTGGGTAAGGTGGATTTTTTTGTTTCTTTCTGGTGCACTGGCAGCAGGCACAGTTTCATTGCGCCCAGGCCTTTGCTTGCACCATTAGCATCACGCCCAGGGTCACGGCCTCTGCTTGCATCATCAGCATCATGCCCACTCCCCCCCCCCCTTTGTGCTCACCTTCTCCATATTAATGGTTTTGTCTGTAGATGTGGCGCAGATTGTTTTACTGCCCGCTAAAGACACCGTTTTCTGATGCAGGACAGTACTGGATACAGAAAAATACAGATTTTGGGCACTACACTAGGCCAGATATAATGTAATTTTGACAATGCACACTGTATTGGCTTCTAGTAAGGTACTGGATACAGAAGAATACAGATTTTGGGCACTACACTAGTCCAGAGATAATGTAATTTTTCCAATACACACTGTATTGGCTTCCAGTAAGGTACCGGATACATTAAAGTACAGATTTTGGTTACTACACTAGGCCTTAGATAATGTAATTTTGACAATACACACTCTATTGACTTGCTGTAAGCTACTGGAAAGAGAAAAATATAGATTTTGGGCTCTACACTAGCCTATAGATAATGTAATTTTTGCAATACACACTCTATTGACTTGCTGTAATGTACTGGATACAGAAAAATACAGATTTTGGACAATACACTAGCCCAGAGATAATGTAATTTTTACAATACACACTGTATTGACTTCCAAAGAGGTACTGGATACAGAAAAATACATATTTTGGGCAATACACTAGCCCAGAGATAATGTAATTTGTACAATACACATTGTATTGGCTTCCAGTAAGATACTGGATACAGAAAAATACAGATTTTGGGCACTACACTAGGCCAGATATAATGTAATTTTGACAATACACACTCTATTGACTTGCTGTAAGGTACTGGATACAGAAAAATGCAGATTGTAGGCACCACACTAGCCCAGAGATAATGTAAGTTATACAATACACACTGTATTGGCTTCCAGTAAGGTACTGGAAAGAGAAAAATACAGATTTTGGGCTCTACACTAGCCCAGAGATAATGTAATTTTTACAATACACACTCTATTGACTTGCTATAATGTACTGGATACAGAAAAATACAGATTTTGGGCAATATACTAGCCCAGAGAAAATGTAATTTTTACAATACATACTGTATTGACTTCCAATAAGGTACTGGATACAGAAAAATACATATTTTGGGCAATACACTAGCCCAGAGATAATGTAATTTGTACAATACACATTGTATTGGCTTCCAGTAAGGTACTGGATACAGAAAAATACAGATTTGGGGAACTACACTAGGCCAGATATAATGTAATTTTGACAATACACACTCTATTGACTTGCTGTAAGGTACTGGATACAGAAAAATACAGATTTTGGGCACTACACTAGGCCAGAGATAATATAATTTTTAATATACACCCTTTTTAATATACACCCTGTATTTGGATAGAGTTGTATTTTGGATACAAATGTGTCCCAAATAAAATGTATTCTCTCCTGGAATACTGTATATACAGTTGCTGCCTAAATGCACACACAGATGTGCCCAAAAACTGCTTTATGATGGTGCAGTGTATATCTCAGTACCAGGCACACTGTAATGAATAAGCCCCTTTTTATAATGTATGCTCAACACACTGCTTTATGATGGTGAAGTATATATCTCAGTACCAGACACACTGAAGGGAATAAGCCTCTTTTTATAATGTCTGCCCAAAACACTGCTTTATGATTGTGCAGTGTATATCTCAGTATCGCAGTATCTCTAGTAAATAAGCCCCTTTTTTAATATCTGCCCAACAGATTGCTTTATGATGGCATATTGTAGATGTAACTAATCTGAAATCTTTTGGAAGTTTGGGTAGTTAAAAAAGCGATTTTCAAGGCCTGCACTAGCTGTCCCTTCCTGTTGACGCCTGTCCCTGATAGTGCTGAAGCAAACCTCTTCTTAAAAACAAAAAGGTGCTGCACTGCTGTCAAACACACACTGTAGTCCTTTAAAGGACTGCTAGGTCTTTACTAGGACACTTTACTAGGCCCAGATTAATGCAAATTGTAATATAGACCGAGTTTTCAGATTCAGTTCAGTTTGGCATACAAAAACCCACAGATTGCGGACACTTTAATAGATTAATGGAAGTTATAATATACACACTTTTTTTCAGATTCAGTTCAGTATGGAATACAAAAACCCACAGATTGTGGACACTTTACTAGGCCCAGATTAATGGAAATTGTAATATACATACTTTTTTCAGATTCAGTTCAGTATGGAATAGAAAAACCCACAGATTGTGAACACTTTACTAGGCCCAGATTATTTCAAGTTGTAATATAGACAGAGTTTTCAGATTCAGTTCAGTATGGGATACAAAACCCACGGATTGTGGACACTTTACTAGGCCCAGATTAATGGAAATTGTAATATACACACTTTTTTCAGATTCAGTTCAGTATGGAATACAAAAACCCACAGATTGTGGACACTTTACTGGGCCCAAAATAATGCAAGTTGTAATATAGACAGATTTTTCAGATTCAGTTCAGTATGGAATACAAAAACCCACAGATTGTGGACACTTTACTAGGCCCATATTAATGGAAATTGCAATACACACAGTGTTTTCAGATTAAGTTCAGTATTGGTTATAGAACACCACAGATTACAGACACTTTATGAGGACCAGATTATTGGAATTTGCAATACTGACAGTGTTTTCTGAGGCAGGACAGTATTGGTTACCGACCGAGAACACCACAGATTATGGACACTAGATGTGACCCAGATTATTAAAGACACAGTCTGAGGATGATGTACAGTATATGTCACTAATAGTTATAAAATAAAAATATCTTGCTGCTATGAAACACACACAGTAGCCTTTAAAAGTATTTTGAGTTCTTTTAAAAGATTTTGGTATTAAATACAGAAAATTTCTCTCCCTAGACTATCTGTCCCTTCCTTAGAACGGAGTGTTAAATATATTGTTGATCTAAAACCCACACACACAGTAGTCCTTAAAAGGACTTTTGGGCCTTTGAAAAGCTTTCTCTAACTAAAATCGCTGAAATTCCCTCTCTGCTCTGTCTTTCCCTTCCTACCCGATTCTCTCCCTGACTAGTCTGAGCCGAACAGGCGTCATCAGGTGCTATATAACCTCCGATGACAAATTCCGGCCAGCCAATCACTGTAATGCCAGCAGCTAACATGGTAACTGGCATTATAGTGAGGGCAGTACTTACCTGCACCTTTATTGGCTGCATAAAACCCGCGAAACGTGCGGGGCGGAGACTGCCATGTCCCGAGCATAGCGATGCACGAGCCAAACCGGTACTCAGCCGAGCATGCTCGCTCATCACTCATTATGAAGTATGATCATATATATATATATATATATATATATATATATATATACAATTTTTTTTACAATTACTAAAAAAATATAAAATATATAAATCTAATTTGACCTCTATTTCTAAAAAAGCTTGTGACAGGATTTGAACTTACAGCTATATAGCTGCATAGAGAGTAACTAAAAATAAAATAAAATATGAGACTTCTACTGTATAGGAACACATACTGTAGAAGTCTCTCTTTTTTTAATACTAACTGGCTATGCAGCTATTATAGCTGAGTGGTTAAGTGCCTTTTCTCTAATGCAGAAGGTCGTTAGATCAAATCCTGGCAGAAACTTTTCTGAAATACAGGCTAAATTAGATTTAAATACACTGGGATGTCCTCAAGCACTGACTCCATATATGGACATAACTATATATGGAGTCAGAGCAGGGACTCCTAAGCCGAACTAGAGTCCTGACACCCTCCCCTCTTCAGAGCAGGGGGTGCCTCGTTTAATGCTTGGGTTCTTTTATTGTGCTGGGGTGCTCGGTAGAGCACCCGAGCATCACAAAGTGTTCTACTCGAGTACTTTGCTGCTCGATCAACACTAAAGCCTAGGCCAGGGATCAGCAACCTTCGGCACTCCAGCTGTTATGAAACTACAATTCCCAGCATGCTCCATTAATTTCTATGTGAATTCTTAAAAGAGCAGAGCAAGTATGCATGCTGGGAGTTGTAGTTTTACAACAGCTGGAGTGCCGGAGATTGCCTACTCCTGGCCTAGGCATTGTATTGTATTTTTGCTACACAAAGGGGACCAAGTCACAAGCAGATCTAACACCACCAATGGTAAGCCCGCTGCTTATGTGTGTTTAGAGGGAATTACACTTCTGGAGCTCTTGAGAAATATGGCTCCTCCTCCTAGTTTATTCATGTCCTAAGGCCTTGCGCGCCGCCTTAAGGAAAATTTTGTAGCTACCTGTTTAGTCATCGAGGTGGCCGTGTAAAAAGCTATATATAGAGCTTGGTGCTTGGAAGGGAATACAGGATGAAGCCACCTTTCTATTTGTGGGCGTCTCATTGCATCGTGGAGGGATTACAGTACATGACAACCCCATGCTCCATATACGACTATGTCCATGCCGTGGAGTATTTGAGAACTTTTTGCAGTCTTTTTGGTTCACTGGTTATTACCGAGAGGGCAAACTGTGAATAGACACTCTACTCATACGGGCAGGAACCTAGTGGTAGCTGTTGCTATGTCAGTCTATATATGTATGTAATTTTCCACATTATCATGCAGGACTTTAACTTTTCCTTGGATACCCTTAGAGCACCTTCTAAACACAAGCCGAGGGTGGATTGGTTTTAAGTAAGGGGGAATGTAACGCCCCAGAGTGGCATTACCACTCCTACGACCTGCTTCTATCTGTGTATGCTAATATAATGTAATCTTGTGCATTTAATTCAGGTCCACTACACTGTGCATTTCCAATGTTTTGTAACTGTTATGTTAACATGTAATGTGCCTGGTTCACCAGCAGGTGGCAGCAAACACGTCAGAGCTATGCTTAGGTAGAATGGAGCTTTCCATTCTAACTACCCCCCCTCCCCCTCTGTGAAGAATGGGCAAGTCCTATTTCCTGCAGTAAGGGTGGGGACCAATTTCTAGGCGCAATCTAGCTTACCCCCTGCAAGGGGAAGGAGGGTGTGCTGGGCACGTCTCTGTTGGACATGCCCAAGCCAAGCCAGCCAGAGCACCTTTAGCTCAGCTGGATATAGAGGCCACAGCTTAGAGCCTCAGGAGCCAGGAGGTGATTTCCCTGGCCGAATTAAGAGACAGACAATACAAAGAGAGAAGTTGCAGCATAAAGAAGAAGCTAAGTTATACAGCTACCAAGTCAGATTGTTAGTCAGGGAGCAACAGATGTAGCAGAGTCGAGTTTGCCTGCCAAGTTTAGTGCTAAAGCCTTCTGTGGCCAAGACAAAATCAGTAAACCATTTTGGAGAAACGTTTACCAAGGTAAAGCTGCTATTCAACTACCAAGGTAAAGCTGCTATTCAACTACCAAGGTAAAGCTGCTATTCAACTACCAAGGTAAAGCTGCTATTCAATTATTTCTTCAAACTCTTCAATTATTCCCCCCTTTTTGTCTGCTTCGGAGCCAACACTTGGGGTCCAGCTGTATCCAGGTTGGAGCACCATGACACAAAACTTTAAGGGACATTTTAGGCCACCCTATACCACTCGGCCATTCCCACACCTGGGTAGCACCACCTTATTACAAAAAAGGGCCCTGGCCGTTGCCGCTGCGTTGCAACTGGCGTCACAACTGGCGTCAAGAACAGGACTTATTTGTATGTCATACTATGATTCCTACAGATTTTACAGAAAACCCTTTAAAAATGACTTTATCGTGTTTACTGCAGAGCGACAGGCGCAGAGATGTGCGAGCTGACATCCAAAGGGTTAATTAGCCATCTTTGACTGTGATGGTGTACCTTCTTCTTGCACCTCAAGAGCAGGAAAATCAGCCCTGCCCACAGGGAACAGTTCAGTGTAAAGAATGGAATTGAGGAATCCTCCCCTAAAGCTCATCCTTCGTCACCAGTTTGTGTTAACCGAAAAGGAAGTAAGATGGTGGTGCGAAACAAAACTGGAGCGAGGTGATATATGGCGATGACCTGCCCAAACTGCGTGATGCCATGCAGGAAATATGGGTGTTGCAGATGGTGAGGAGATCCGAGAAGGGATCCCAAACTTTTCCATTGCTGGCTGGTGCGGTGGAGGTGGCCGGGGTACCCACTCCGCTGCCCAGAAAGAGAGGTACATTCGAAGACCTCAATCCGATGGTGCCAAGGGAGGTGATGGCCCACGCTGGTACCATGTGGGAATACAAGCGGGCCATAGAAGATTGGGCAATCCGTGTGTGTGTCCGACCACAGGCCAGAGATCCGATCTTGGAACGGAGAAGAGAAACTGTCATGTGGTTTTCAGTCTAGAGGGGAAGTGGTTTCCTTCGGGACAACTAAACAGGTCAGGAGCTCTCTGTGGGACATCGCTCTTTTAAATGCCCCTATCTCCCCCAGGCCCGACACAGCCTCTACAAAGGGGATAACAAGAAGTATACCCCCATGGAGTCCCTCCAGGGGCCCTTTGCCACAGCAGTGACCCTTTTAGAGAAACCCCTGGTCCCGCTGTTGGCACCGGAGTGCCGGCAGGAAGACCCAGCTGTGGTGGGGCAGGTGCACTGTCTTCAGGAATCTGCGGACAGAGTGCTACTCTTTGGTGAAAAACCCCAACCCCAGCCAGAACTGCTGATTCTGGGTTTTCCCCCGCCACCAATATGCCAATTGGGATGTGTATCCACCTCTACCTTTACCAACAGTCCTACGGTGGTAAACTACCAGCTACCATGGAAAATGGAGTTGGCAATGCAGAGAGACTCCCAGGATTTGCCACTCCAACCAGGGGATCGCCTACCAGCTCCCTTGCAGCCGGAGGTACTGAACCCATTCCTTTTGGCAGGAGGTTCCGGACCAATCAAGCAAAGAGTTGCAACCACGATGACAAGTGTGACCAACAGGTCACTACCCAGGTCCGCCAGCAGGAGTTGCCAGAGTCACACAGTTGCTGCACGCCTAGATTACAAGAGGCAGGAGAGACCCTTGATGTCCTTCAGCAGCAGTAGCAGCAAGGAGGATGTCCGGCCTTTTTCTAAGGAGTTGCCTTTCTACCAAGAAAAAACAGAAAAAGTACATGAACTAATGGGAGCCACTTCGTGTACTGGACTTGACGGGTGAGGACTTATTGGAATTTTATTAGTTTTTTTTGCCCCGATTGTGTCCTCACCCAGATGGCTATGTTAGTTAGGACTCCCCCCACTGTCAACTACCTCCAAGTTGCGCCTAACAGCGCCCTTTTGCCTTTTTCCCCCTTCTCAGGCTAATTGGGAGCCCCCTTTGCTTAAAAGGGTTCTCTTTGCCTTTGCTGCTATGCCATTTTAGTCCCATTTGGATTACAAATGACATTGTGCCTTATGGGATTACAAATAATGACATTACTATTTCCCCTGGATTATAAAGGACTTTTTGCATTAAAGGTTCCAGATTGGTGCATTCTATCGGCCAGCACTAAAAGAAAACTCAAATGTGATTTTATTGCACTATTTAATTGCATTGTGTATTTTCACTTTTTCTGCACTAACCTTTTCAAGTTTTCGTTAACATTTAAAGTATTGCGTGTATTTTTTTACAGGTGCCGCAATGTGATTGTATGAACTTTAATGTGATCTTATGCACTTTATATGGTTAGAAAGATAGTTAGCACCTTACTCTAATGCTTATATGGACTGCCTCTGAGGACGATAGTACTAATGGTTCTTATGTTAGCTTAGAAAGCCTAGTAGCATTGAGCGAGCATGCCTGGCTGAACACCAGTTCGGCACATCGTGGAGTTTGGCCGAATACTGCGTGTGCTCAAGTCAGTGTATTTACATCTAATTTAGCCTCTATTTCTGAAAAGATTCTGCTAGGATTTGAACTCATACCCTTCTACATCAGAGGCAAGAACCTTAACCACTCAGCTGAATGATAAACTGTGTCAGAAAAACCTCATCGTAGTTTGTCATATGCTAAGTATTACTATACAGCAGAAATATCAAGTTATATTTCACTACAGGTTAACATGTTTAAAATATATTTAGAATATATTATATATTCTAAATATATTTAGAATATATAATATATTATAATATATATAAATATATTATAGCTAAAAACATCAGTAGTAGTTTCCTACATATTATGCATTCATGTATATCAGAAGTATGATTTTATATATACTTATTTTAATTTTTTTAAAGTAATTACACTTTTTTTTTGTGCCATACATTTTTTACAATTATTAGTTCTATTTAGCATCTATTTCTAAAAAGTTCCTGCCAGGATTTGAACTCACAACCTTCTACATTAGACCCAAGAACCATAACCATTATGCTATACAGCTACATGTTAACCTGAAATGCACTGTAAAGGAATACTTAGTATATAACAAACTACTATGAGGTTTTTCTGACACAGTTTAGTATTCAGCTTTATAGCTGAGTGGTTAAGATCCTTTCCTCTAATGTAGAAGGTTGTGAGTTCATATCCCAGCAGAAACTTTTCAGAAATAGAGGCTAAATTAGATTTAAATACACTGGGTTTCCCTAAGCACTGACTCCATATATGGACATAGCTAAATACAGAGTCAGAGCAGGGACTCCTAAGTCGCGGACTTACACTGGGGGATTCCCTCACTGTACAGTGATCTTCTACATAGACCTCAGTGGGACCTGGCACCCTCCACTCTTCCATTGTGCTCGAAAAGAACACTTTGAGCATCCCAAAGTGTTCTACTCGAGCACCCGGGCACTTTGGTGCTCGATCAACACTAGTATTCAAGCAACTTCCAATCACGCTCCAGTGATGGAAGTAAGGATGTTGTGTTGTCCTTGTAACAGGGATCCAGCAGAGTGGCCACCCAGTAATCAGAACTGGTTACAATCAAGGCAATTTGGCAGTCATTGCGCAGCACTGCAGCATGTACTCGCTCATGTGTGCCAGGCTGCTCAGAGGCAACGACAAGCTGTCCTCTGTGGGAAGTGTATTGTCTATGTCCTCTGTATCCCCCCAGCCACACTCCAGTGATGCCCGTGAATTGCTTTGGTTGCCACCCTGCTGTGAACATGGTTTCTCCTCCTTTTCCCCATCCTCATCCTCCAAGCCTGTGCCCTGGCTGGATAGTTGAGGCGGTGAGCGGGAAGGCCGAAGTTACGCTGCAGCACAGACAGGCGAGTAACAGCAGGGTGAGATGGCTGAAATCGCGCACAAATGGCCTGCACTTTCTGCAGCAGATCTGACATCTGGGGGTAATTTTTGATGAAGTTGATGCTTACTGGTCCACATATCGGTGGTATGTGGATCTTGCCACTAATGGAATTGTGCAGCACACACCTCCTGGAAAAGTAATAGCGGGCAGGAACCATGTACTGAGGGAGAGCCACCACCATAAAGTTTTTAAAAGTGTCTGTCTCCACCAGACAGAATGGCAGCATTTCAAAGGCTAGAAATTTGTAAATGCTGACATTCAGGGCCAGAGCTCGCCGGCTCCAGTGTTTGGAGGGGGGAGGGGTACAGCTGAGTGCTTTAATGGGACAGTATGGAGAAGCTCGGTAACACTGCTGGTAATGGTGGTGGTGCTGGCACATCCTCTCTTTGCAGGGAGCCAGGTGGCCCTATTGCTCCAGAGAGGGAGAAAGAGGCCGAGACTGCAGCAGAAGAGGGAGAAGGAGGAGCCTCAGATCTTTTGTGGTTTTTAAGGTGTCTGCTCCACTGCAGCTTGTGCTTTAGATGCCTTTAGATTCCTGGTCATGCAGGTGGTGCTCAGGTGTAGAACATTTATGCCTCGTTTAAGGCTCTGCCTTCACAGCATGCAAACTACCCATTTCTTGTTGTCTGCACATTGCCTGGAGAATTGTTATACCAGGGAACTCCATTGAGCTGATTTTGGAGTGCTCAGTCCCTGAGCGCAGTGGGCAGTAGCTGGTGTACTGGCTAGGGGCTTCATAATCATTGCTTCTTCCACTGCACATATATGGAGTCAGAGCAGGGACTCCTAAGCCGCAGACTCACACTGGGGGATTCCCTAACTGTAGAGTGATCTTCTGCATAGACTTCAGTGGGACCTGGCACCCTTCCCTCTTCAGAGCAGGGGGTGCCTGTGTGTGTAGGATGCAAATTTTCAAATTTAGAATTTTTATCGCAAATATTGGCAATTCGAAAATTCGCGTATATTTTGAATATAGTGATATATATTCGTAAAAATGAATATTTGTTTTTGTTTTTTTTTTTCATCTGAACCCATTACCTAGTATACCTACCTGCTTCTCATTTGTGGGCCAATGTGAAAAGGCTGCAATATTGTAGTTTGTAGTGAATTAGAATATTCTTCATTATTTAATATTTTTTTCTCATATGCGAAAAATCTACAATGTAATATTCTCGTAATGCGAATATTCTAATACCCGAATATATAGCACTATATAATATAGTGCTATATTTTCGATTTTTAGAATATTCATTATTTTTTACCATCTGAAGTCATGATTCCTCCCTGCTAAGTTGCTTTTGGGCCAATGACTGTTCACAAGAAATTAGAAAAAATAAAGAATATTCTAAAAAAAGAATATATAGCATTATATTCTATCGTGCTATATATTCATGTTTCAGAATATTCGCATTACGCGAATATTTCATTGCCGATTTTTCTCAATCAATAGAAAAATCTCGGATACGAATATTCACAAATATATGATGAATATTCTAATGAATATTGGCGAAATATCGCAAATTCGAATATTGCCCCTGCCGCTCATCACTAGTGCCTGTTTTAATGCTCGGGTTCTCCCATTGACTTCCATTGTGCGTAGGTGCATCACTTATCATCACTTCTTCTACTGCACACATCACTCAGATGACCTTGATTCCATGTGGGCTCTAGGACCTCATCATCCTCCACATCATCTTCCACCGACTCCTCACCCCTGCCTTCCTTGCCGGTCTTCACACTACAGAAAGCTGCAGCAGTTGACACCTGTGTTTCGTCATCATCAGCAGAGACATTCTGCTGTGGTCCTCCCACATCCTCAAACATAATTGGTTGGGCATCAGTGCACTCAATATCTTCCACTTCTGGGGCAGGGCTAGGTGGATGGCCCACAGAACCCCCACTAGCAGAGTCATCAAAAAGCATAAGTGACTGCTGCATGACTTGGGGCTCAGACTGATTGGCTGATGTGCAAGAGGGAAAGGGGGAAGACAGATGCCCATGGGACGCAGATGCCATCTCTGCACTCTCTGCAGGGGACCAGGTGGAAGACATTGTGAAGGAACTGGAGGCACTGTCAGCCATCCAATCTACTATCGCCTCTACTTATTCTGGCCTCACCATTCTTACAGCGGTATTTTACAAAATGACGAAGAATGCCCTGCCGCCTACGTGCACTGGAGGAAGATGTTTTATTTGGGTGTGTAGCTGGCTCAGATCGACAACATCCTCTCCTGGCAGCAGGAGCTCCACCACCACCAGCAGCACCACGGCCACTTCCCTTATGTGATACTCTCCTCATTCTTTGAGGTCACCCACAAAATTGACAGACGGACAATTGTATTTCTGTGTCACAGGTGCAAATAAGCTGTATCTCACCCCAAAAATGGGTTTATATTACCCACAGAATTAACAGACAGATTAACTAATGTATTTCCATGTCACGGATGCAAAGGATATGTTTTTCAACCCAAAAAATGGCTATAGTTCACCCACAGAATTAACAGCCAGATTAACAGCCTAACACTGTCCCTCTGTAGAGTCCTGTCTGTACACTAGTTGGAGCAGAATGTTGTCGCCACACGTGATCCGGCATTTGTACAGGCCGAGTCACATGCTTCGCTGGCCAATCACAGCCATGACAATACTAGGCATGACTGTGATGGCTTCCAAGTGACCACAGATTAAAAGCTTGTTGATTGGCTGTGCTGCAACAAGCTATCAACAAGCTTTATGCTGCACCCGAAGTTTTCGCTCATTCATTTAGCTTGGCTACATCTGTATATACGCGATTACTGGAGCAATACAATAGGTAGGGCTACCTGTGACTGTTAACGAGAAATTAAGCATCAAGCATCGACCATCTATTTCAGTGAATTCCATTTTCACACTTTTAGAATTATTAATATTTTTCTTATTTTTTGGAAGGGGGGGCATTAATTTCAATTTAATAAACCAGCATATAGGTGATCACTACACCAATACACAGGCTAGCACACAAAAGCATCTGTGAGGGATAAAAAAATTTAGGCCTAAATCCATTTTCCCTTATTTCTGTGTTCACAAACATGTTTCCGATCAAATTTTTTTTTTATTCGGGTTGTTGATTATATTCAAACTAGCAGCATATATACGTGATTACTACACCAAAACACAGGGTAGCAAACAACATTATCTGAGAGGCCCAAAAATGTCTGGGCTACAGAAGGGTTCCAAATGAAAGACCTAGAGCCAGAATGTGGGAAGCAACAGCACCAACTATCCGGCCAGAAGTAGTAATAGTATTAGTAGGCTATAGTTTTCCCTGCTGGCTTTGGAAAGGCGAAACATTATAGTTGAGGATAAAGATGATTGTGGATTGGATGCTCACTAGTCCTCTCAGTTACCGCAGGATAATGTGGAGGCGAATTCAGAGTCCGACACCATGCTGTGGAGCCAGGAGTCACACGTTTATCTAGCTCCTCCTCTTTGTAGACCCAAAGAAGGCTTTCAGTGTAGTCCTTTCAGTCTTCTGTGCCCATTCCTAGTTGGGCGTCTTACTTTTTCCTAAGAAGTGGTAAGGAAACTCCAACACGTCCTACGGCAGATGGTCAAGAGAGTCTCACTGTTGACGACTTGTGTGAAAGCAGTCAGCATTTGTGCTGCCCTGAGGAAGAGGTGGAGGCTGTGTGTTGGTGGTGGTAGTAGTGCCCCCTGTAGTCACAGTATTGTTGTTGGGGGCAGCAACAGTGGCAGTCAGAGAAGAGTAGGGGAGGGGGGCCAAAGAACCCACCATGATATCCCACAGGATAATAGAAGTGGAAGGAAGAGTGAGCACTCTGATGATGATTGTGTACTTGACAGGACGTGGGAGCCAGATCAGGGCAGCAACAATAAAGAGTAGAGGCCTCAGAGATGGTCTTCAGTACCACAGAGGGTGTGGTGACAACCAAAAGGACCAAGTTGTCCTCCGCCACTGTCCAAAACATTGCATTTGTCAAAATGAACCAAGCCTGCATTCAGGAGGATTTTCACACTCCTCTGGCTGATTCCGATGAATAGATATTACCTTGCTGGTGGTGCGCCATTTTGCCACTGTTGCTGTCTGCCTGCCACCATCATGCCACTGCTGCGACCTGCCAACCATCACCTTCTTTATGGCTGCTGCCGCCTCCATCATGCCACTGTGGAAACCTGCCTACCATAGGTGAGTATTTTTTTCACCTTATTTTTAGGAAAAATATTTCGTTACATGGAAGCGAAAGGAAAATCGGCTTTGTGGCTAATCAAAGTTTTCCTAAACTTTAGATCAAATTCCACTTCAGATGATTCGATTTGCTCAACACTAGTCATATATTAAAAACCCCACATTATAGCAAAAATCCACAATATTGTTATTCCTCACAAAAAGGTAGACCGTTCTTGCATCTCATCGGGCTCCTCCCCCAACCTCTGGGCCCAATAGCAAGTGCTATTGCTGCTATGTCTATAGTTACTATTTATTTTTCACTTCAATTATCCTTAGAGATTTTAGCATACATTAGGAACTATTCAATTTATAGAGGGGGTCCACAATTTAGGATTTTCATCTACTAATTAAAATTCATTGGAGCACATCTCCACATTCCAAAGATAGTTTTTTAATGAGACATCAATGAGACCTGAACATTTGTTAGTTTTCCAGTGGTGGCATAATTTCAGACTGCGCATTTGACAGATGTTTAAAAGGGTTTTCCGAGAAGTTAGTACTGATGAGGTCATCACTATCTGATAAGTGTGGGACATCCGGCGCCCCCGCCAATCAGCTGTTTGAGAAGGTGCTGGCAATCCTGTGGGTATTGAATTCTCCCTGCTTTCCAAGCACAGTGCCGTACATTGTATAGTGGTTGTGCTTGGTATTTGCGCTCATTCAATTCTATGGGGCTCAGCTGCTTCTAGGCCACGAGACCAACGAACGTGTCGTCACTGGGCTAGGAAAAGTACTCACAGAAGCACTGCTGTCTTCTCAAACAGCTGATGGCAGGTGTCCCGAGTGTCGGACCCAGCCCAATCAGAAACCAATGGCCTATCCTGAGGAAAGGTCATCAGTATTTAAATCTTTAATGTGCATGACCAGCTTCATCCACTGCCTACAAAGTGTAGTGATGAGACAATATCCACTTTCACTACAGGTAGTAAAGCGAGATTCTGTTGTCCCTCCCAGTCTTGAGGGTAGTTTGTTTGGCCACTAGATGTCAGCACTGGACTGTATTACACCCGGGGGCATGCTAACGAGCGTGCACAAAAATAATGAAAGCACAAGTGAACTTCGCAGTGCTGGAGAGATTTATTGCTCATTACATTTAAAAAATGATTGTTGAAGAGATATTGATGCAAAATTTATTAGATCACTTCATTAATATAGCAAAAAAAGGTAAAAGGTCTCAAGTGCCTTATCCGTTTTGAGCAAAATACGGATGATATCCGTGTGACAACCACGTTGCATCCATTTCTTTATTTTTTTTTTGAGAACCCATTGAGTCTACATTTTGCAGCCAAGTATAGGACATGCACTCTCTTATTGTGGAACGGATGTTCATCATCTGTTTGTCTATTCCGCAAAGATAGACCATGACCTTATTCTTGCTCGCAAAGTGTGGACCAAAGACCCAATGACTTAAAAAAAAATGCAACAAGGGCATCGCATGGACATCATCCACTATTTGTGGATCTGCATTTTGAGAACCACAAAATGCATACAGTTGTGTGCATGAGTCCTAAAGCTGTACAATAAATCACAATCAATGAATCACAGTCAATCAGAATATGATTTTAAAAAAAAACAAAAAAAAAAAATATTTGACAGATATTGTAAGAGGCGAAAGAGCTTTTTATGTATTTGCAGTTATGTGAAGTGGGGGAATGTCACCAGGAAATTAAATCAGTTTTCTGGGATTTTTTTAACTGATGACTGTCCACTGGATGAGTGACTCAGTATCTGATTGCCTGGGGTCCGACAGCCGGGACAATCGGCTGATCAGCTGTTTGAGTGCTGTGGCCGTCTCTCAGCAAACCAAACACGGCCCCATACATTGTATTACAGCTCAGCCCCATTCACTTCAATAGGGCTAAATTGCACCTAGGCCATGTGACTAATGAACGTGACGTCACTGGCGTAGGCTATGCTGAGCTTCGAGCACCGCTGCCTTTTGAAACAGGTGTTTGGTGGAGATCCGGGGTGTTAAAAAATCTTGAAAAACCCCTTTAACTTTACCACAGACACAATGGTTTGTAGGGCTAGCTCAGCTGAATGTAATGATACTTTTCACTTAGCAACTTTTCACCTAGTACTTTTATTACATATATGTAATGAACAGTTGAGTGCACTGAGGGCCGTCCAAAGCCACTCTGTGCATCCTTGCTCCTTCTGCTTCCTCTGCTTGCCCCTCCCTCTTCTTCATGATTGACAGGGCCAGGAGGGATGACTATGCAGCAACCTATCCTGTCAATCAAGACGGAGGGGCTGGCAAAGGATGAGGTGGATTAAGGGTGCACTTAGTAACTTAGGCCTGCCCCTTAGTGCTCTTAGCTGCTCATTTACATATAGATTAAAAGTATTTTTACTCCAGAATGAAGCAGTGGCTCTCTAAGTGAAAGGTATCATTACATTCAGCTGGGCTAGCCATACAAGGCCCTGAGCTCGGTGTACTAATGAATTTTCTGGTGACAATCTCCCTTTAAGCTTAAGATTAAAATATTTGCTGGTAAAATAGAAGAGGTAGGGGTTTCCAATATTTCCCCAGTAGAAGACACATCCAAAATCGCTTCATCTAAGACTAAAATTCAGAAGGCTGGTCACTTATGTCACAGAGGGTCCTCGTTCCACACGCCCGGGACTCTACTGATATTGATGAAGGTCCTGCAGAAGTTTAATGGAAGAAATAGAACTTTAATGTAATGATGCACCAAGTCATCTAATAGAAAAATCTCCCCTGTTTCCAATACCAACCAATCACAGGGCAGCAATCATTTCTTAAACTGTTCTGGAAATTGAATGCTGCAGTGTGATTGGCGAATGTCATAGAATTGATCTAAAAATTTAAAACAATGAGCTTATTAAAGTATAATTTACTTAGGCAGGTATTACAGTTGGTAGAAGTTATCCCCTATGCGTAGGATAGGAGATAACTATTAGATCAGTGGGAAAAGTTTACAAAACCACCTCTAAGGCTTCATGCAGACATCCGTTTAGCACAGTCCATGAAATCCCGGCCTGGTCTTCTGCTGAGTGCAGGAGCGTACGGCGTCATTGGTTGCTATGACGCTGTGCGCTTCATGCTGCGCCGCTGTGAAGTAATACACTCATATGATCTATAAGAGTCTATTACTGCACAGCGGCAGCAGCACGAAGCGCACAGCGTCATAGCAACCAATGATGCCGTGCTCTCCTGTACTCAGTAGGACCATGCTCCACGGATGTCTGCATGAAGCCTAAGGAGTTTGAAATCCATCAATCCACAGTTAAACAGATTGTGTATAAATGGAGGAAATTCAAGACCATTATTACTCTCCCCTGGAGTGGCCGACCAACAAAGATCATGCCAAGAGTAAGGTGCTTAATAGTCTACGAAGTCACAGAGGAACCTAAGGAAACCTCTAAGAAACCAAAAGCCTTTCACACATTAGCTAACATTAATGTTCATGAGTCCACCATTCAGGAAGACCCTGGACAATAATGGTGTGTGCATGGAGGGATTGATAGGAGAAAGTCGCTGCCCTCCAAAAAGAATGTAGATGTCCATCTGAAGTTTGCTAAAAAATAACCTAGACAAGTCAGGACGTTATTGGAACAATGTTTTATGGATGGATGATACCAAAATAGAACTTTTCAGTTCAATTATTTTTGGAGAACAGAAAACACTACATTCCAGCAAAAATAAAAATAAAATCATCCCATCTGTGACACACGCTGGTGGTAGTATCATGGTCTGAGCCTGTTTTTGGTGCATCTGGGCCAGGGCAGCTTTCCATTATTGATGGAACAATGAATTCTGAATGATACTAGCAAATTTTAAAGGAAAATGTCAGGACATCTGTTGGTGAGTTAAACCTCAAGGGAACGCGGGCCATGCAGCAAGACAACGATTCTAAGCACACAAGACATTCTACCAAAGAACAGTTAAAAACAATAAAGTTAAAGTTTTGGAATGGCCAAGTCTTGACCTTATTAAAAAAGAAATGGTCATGGGAAGAAACTCCCCCAACATCCCCAGGCCGATGTGCAGGACTAATCACCAGTTACCAGATATGTTTAGTTGCAGGGGCGTAACTACAAGTGACTGGGCCCCACAGCAAATTTTTGTATGGGGCCCCCCGCGCTTCGCAGCCAGTGGGGGCACAGAAAGGGCCAGGGTGGCACACACAGGGGCCAAGAGGGCAGAGACAAGAGCCAGGAAGGTACAGGGAGGGGCCAGGGGTGCAGACAAAGGTCAGGGGGGGTACAGACGGGCCAGGGAGGAGCAGACAGGGGCCAGGGAGGCACAAACAGGCGCCAGGGTGAGCACAGATAAGGGCCAGGGCAAGGGAGGCGCAGATGGAGGCCAGAGGGGTACAGACAGGGGGCACAGAAAAAGCCATGTTGGCACACACAGGGACCAAGGGGGCAGAGACAAGGGCCAGGGAGGCACAGCCAGGGGTGGGCACAGATAAGGGCCAGGGGGGCGCACGCAGGGGTCAAGGGGGCAGAGACAAGGGCCAGGGAGGCGCAGACAGGAGCCAGAGGGGCACCGGAATGGCCAGGGTGGAGCACACAGAGGCCAAGGGGGCAGAGACAAGGGCCAGGGAGGCACAGACAGTGGTGCAAAGGCCGGGGGGGTCACAGAAAAGGGCTGGGGGCCAGGGAGGCAAAGACAGGGGCCTGGGGGCCACAGGCCAGGGCTTGGCAGTGGCTGCGCTAACAAGGGTAAGGGGGGCACACAGGCAGCGAACGAGCACACATACCTTAAATACCCAATGACTGAGGTGCGCTGCTGTGCTGCCCCTCTTGCCTGTCGCGCCTGCCTCTCTCTCCTCAGGTCAGGACTGACTTGGTGGGCGGGCCTTGTACCGCCATGATTCCGGCACTGTGGCTATAGATGTAAGATGCACAAGGCGGGCTGGGGTGGGAGGGGGTGGCGTTGAGATGATGATTGGCAGTCTGGGCCCCTAAAGTCACCAGTGCCAAACTGTATTTCATGCTGCCGGGCGCCGGGCCCCTTGTCAGCCCGGGCCCCGAAGCAGCCGCTTCCCCTGCTTCCCCGGTAGTTACGCCACTGTTTAGTTGCAGTTATTGCTACACGAGGGGGGTCACATCAGAAACTGACAGCAAAGGTTCACATACCTTTGCCACTCACATGTATGTGTTATATTGGATCATTTTCCTCAATAAATAAATAAATGACCAAGACTTATATGTTTGACTCATTTGTTTGATTTGGCTATCTTTATCTACTTTTAGGACTTTTATAAAAATCTGATGTTGTTTTTGGTCAACTTTATGCAGAAATATAGAAAATTATGAAGGGTTTACAAACTTTCAAATACAACTGTAGATAAATGTAAGTAATCCATTGACAATTTACTGCTACTGTGAGAAGATGCTACGGTATCTGAAGGGCAATCCTCATGCCAATAGTAATGTGACAGCTCTATTGTTCTTTTGATAGACCTAGATAATGATGCCCACAGAAGAGCGCAGCATTGATTAGTGTAATCTATGATCCTCTGGTCGCAGTGATGGTCTGACTAAGAGAGTTAAGCTCGGCTATATGCCATCTAAAAGTTTAATAAAGAGGACGTTAATGAGCCAGGATAGGAAGCAGAATATATGGAGTGACTTCAGAAATTATATGCAGAAAATAATTTTCACACACATAAACACACACACCTTTATTATATTTTATTATATTATGATGCTATAATATAATATATTACATTATTATATTTCCTTTTATTATCTGGAAATAGCTTAAAAGTAGGGTTGAGCGAACCCGAACTGTATAGTTCAGGTTCGTACCGAATTTTGGGGTGTTCGGGACACGGACCCGAACATTTTCAAAAAAGTTCGGGTTCGGGTCCGCTGTTCGCCGATTTGTTCCCGCTTTCTGAAGGGCTGCAAAGCAGCCAATCAGCAAGCGTTTTACTTCTTGCCCTAAGAAGCCATCACAGCCATGCCTACGAATGGCATGGCTGTGATCGGCTGAGTGCAGCATGTGACCCAGCCTCTTTATGAGCTGGAGTCACGTAGTGCCGCACGTCAGTCTGATGAATTGAGATTAGAGCAAGGTTGCTGCTGGTGCAATCAAGGACAGAATAGGGCACAAATCTGAAGAACCTGTGCAACTTTAATCCACAAGATACAGAAAATAGCGAGGGAGGGAGCTTCAGCAATTCAATATTTCTGTACGCAGCCACTGCCAGGGAGATTTTTCTTGTAATCCATCTGTTACTGAGGTGGGGGTTGGCGGCCATTTTAGGCACTGCAGTGTACTCCATGTCTGCCAGCCTGCCAGGGAAATCAGCCTAATCCAATTTTTCAGCTCAGTGAAGGAAAAAAAAACATTTTTTTTCTGGCTACTCAAGTCCTCTATATTGCCTTTTGTATGTTTAAGGGGTGACATAGTCCATTTGTCTAGCCTGAGATCTGTGGTGCCACAGAGCACTTGTGTATACAATGCACTAAACCGTATATTCCATTTCAGCTATCAAATAGTGCATCAGTGTATTTTAGTTTAAAAAAAGTGGTCATCCTGATCCACCAAGCCTATTTTACACTGCCAAAATATATATTTGACATTTCTGCGGTGAAATAGAGAATCCGTGTAATTTTGGGGGAAAAAACGTATTTCTTGTCCACAAAACAGTTCTGCATACACTGTCCAACGACATATTTTATATTTCTGCATGGAAATAGTTATAAAAAAAACGTTATTCAAGGTCCACCAAACAGTCTGAAATACACATTACAATGCTGCTGTGAAATACAGCATAAGTGTATTTTTTTGACAAAAGAGTGGTAATCCTGATCCCCAGACAATCTTGAAATACACCGCTTAAATACCGATTTCACATTACAGCTGAGAAATAGTGCATTATTCTTTTTTGTATGAAAAAAGCAATATTTTTGCTTTACAAAGCAGTTGTACATACACGGTATAAATATCAAATTTAAATTTACATCAGTAAAAAATGCATTTTGGGGTTTTATTGAAAAAAAAGCCGTGTTTTAGGCCGAAAAAACTGTTGTGCATCCGTCATTTAAATAATTATTTCCAATTTATATTATAAATTATATTCCAATTTAACAGTCTAATACTGAATTTGTGAATTTTGGTGACCAAATCCGTGTTCTGGGTCCCCAAATCTGGTGTCCATACATAGTATAAATATCTACTTTTAATGTCCAGCAGTTAAAAACTGCATTTTGGGGTTTTATAGAAAAAAGCCGTGTTTTAGGCCGTAAAAACAATTGTGCATCCGGCGTATAAATAATTTCCATTTACAGCAGTGAAATACTTATCTTCTGTATTTTATTACAAAAATTCTTGTTCTTGTTCCATAAACCACCTGTGCATACAGCGTACAATTTTTTTTTTTACATTTACGCATAGAAATTGAGAATCAGTGTATTTTGGGCACAAAAAACATTATTCTGGGTCCACAGAGCATTTTTATGACACGGGCACTGCCTTAGCGAACATAATTGTCGACTACTGGCAGGTAAATTTACACTGGAGAGAGACCAATCTTTCAGCTTGGTGGGTGAACGCAAATAATGAGGAGAACATCAAATTAGGGACCTGGGCATGGTCGTGGTGGTGTTGGTGGAGCTCCTGTTGCTGGGGGAGGATGTGGCCGTTCAGCACCAACTACCGCTCCAAGTCAAACACCTTCCTCTGATGCGAGTAGGCGACAGAATCTGCAGCATTATTTGATAGGCCCAAATGCCGCTCTATGGATGGTGAAGCCAGAACATGTACAGGCGATAGTAGATTGGGTGGCTCATGAAGGAAAGTCTCATGCTTTTTGATGACTCTGTTGGCAGAGTTTCCCCAGCCCATCCACCTAGCCCTTCCCCAGTAGAGGAAGACCTTGAATGCACTGATGCTCAACCAATTTTGTTGCAGGATGAGGACATGGAAATACCGCCACAAAACGTCTCTGATGACGAAACACAGGTGCCAACTGCTGTGGATTTCTGCAATGTGCAGACCGACGAGGAGGGCAGGGGTCATGAATGGGTGGAAGATGATGTAGAGGATGATGAAGTCCTAGACCCAGACTGGACTGAAGGTCGTGCTAGTGAGGCGTGCAGTTCTGAGGAAGAGGTGGTGGTCGCACAGAGGCAACAGCACAGCAAAAGAAGGAGCAGGGTGCAAAAGCGCAGCGGCCGTTCCAGAGACAGTACACCTGCTACTGTCCACCGCACCCAGGCACCAAGCACACCAAGGCCTGCTCCAAGGAGTTCATTGGCGTGGCAGTTCTTCACACAATGTCCTGACGACAAGACACTAGTGGTTTGCATGTTGTGCCATCGGAGCCTAAAGCGAGGCATAAACGTTCTTAACCTGGGCACAACCTGCATGACCAGGTAACTACATGCAAAGCATGAACTGCAGTGGAGTAAACACCTTAAAAACAAGGAGTGCAAGAGTTCAATTTGGACACCCCCCCCCCCCGTTCGTCCGTTCCGTTCTCCTGCTCTGTTATAGCGGGAGAAAGGAAAGGATGGATTCGGCACATAACTGAGCCGAACAGAGCCTAAGGATCCCATACACTATAATGGCGTACGTTACGTGTCCGCTCCGAAGATGATTTTGGAGCGGAGACAAAAGTTGTGCATGCAGGATTATGTGCAGAATCCGTCCGAACGGCCAAACACTGATGTGAACTTAGCCGAAAGGTGTCCAGTGACATGGAGGGGGGAGGGGGAGAAATGTCACATGGAGGGGGGTCATGTGACATGGAGGGGGCGAAATGTGACATGGAGGGGGGAGAAATGTGACATGGAGGGGGGAGAAATGTGACATGGAGGGGGAGAAATGTGACATGGAGGGGGAGAAATGTGACATGGAGGGGGAGAATGTGACATGGGGGAGTCATGTGACATGGAGGGGGAGAAAATGTGACATGGGGAGAAATGTCACATTTCTCCCCTATATCACATCCCCCATATGTCACATTTCCCCCCTCTATCAATATTATGTAAAAACATTATGCTCACCTAGTCCTGGTCCCGTCTGTAGCAGCTCCTCTTCATCTCTGTGTGGCACTGGTCCTGGTATCTTCTCTCTGGCCTCCCGACAAGTTGTTTGAGGTCTTGAGGACCTTTCCCACTAAGCCAATCAGTGGCCACAGTTATGTCATGTGTCAGGCCAGTAATTGGCTCAGCAGGAAATCACTGGCCTGACATGTGACACAGCTGCAGCCACTGATTGGCTGAGTGGAAAAGGTCCTCAAGACCTCGAAAAACTTGTCGGGAG
The DNA here is from genome assembly GCA_033119425.1 of Bufotes viridis. NCBI lineage: Eukaryota > Metazoa > Chordata > Amphibia > Anura > Bufonidae > Bufotes > Bufotes viridis. The sequence goes on from CM065590.1 coordinate 587,464,199, forward strand.
GCCAGAGAGGGCGGCCGGCGGTGTGCAAGTGAAATTAAAGTTAAATAGGGTTTTAGACTGTCTCTCCTGGATGGGGCCCCAGACTGATGAGTGGTTGCTGCCGGTCAGCCTCAAGCCCGGCCTGGGCGAATTCTCGTTGCAGCTCTGGGACTAGCCGGTTTGACACACATCCCTTGCCTGGCGCATGTGCTGAATCTGGTGGTGCAGAAGTTTCTTAAAAACTACCCAGACATGTCAGAGCTGCTGCTGAAAGTGCGGTCCGTATGTGCGTGCTTTTGGCGTTCTCACCCTACTGCTGCTCGTCTGTCTGCACTGCAGCGTAACTTTGGCCTCCCTGCTCACCGCCTCATATGCGACATGTCCACCAGCATGTGCAAGCAGCAGCGGGTGATAGTAGAGTTTCAGATGCAGTATGCACGGGTCAGTCGCTCTGCGGATCAGAACCACTTCACCAGTGACTGGGCCTGCATGCGAGACCTGTGTACCTTGTTGCGGTCTTTGGAGTACTCAACCAACATGGCCAGTTCTGATGACGCCGTTGTTAGCATTACAATACCCCTTCTATGTCTCCTTGAAAAAAATATTACGGCATTGATGGAGGAGGATGCGGCACAAGAGGAGGAGGAAGAGGGGGCATTTCACAGGGTTACAGGCAGGTCATACAGAAGTGGCTCAGAGGGTGGGTTCCTGCACAAGCAGAGGCCAAGTACACATGTGGACAGCCAGTGCACACTTCTGGAGGAGGAGGAGGAGGAGGATGAGGAGGAGGAGGAATCGGTTTCACTGCAGGGTGGCACCCTATGCAGCTAAGGGCCATCACTGGAGCACAGACAGCTTATCGTTACCTCTGGGCAGCCTGTCACACATGACCGACTACATGCTGCAGTGCCTGCGCAACGACAGCAGAGTTGCCCACACTTTAACTTGTGCTGACAACTGAGTTGCCACCCTGCTGGATCCCCGGTACAAGGACAACGTGCCCACCTTAATTCCCGCACTGGAGCGTGATAGGAAGATGCGTGACTACAAGCGCATGCTGGTAGACGTGCTCCTGAGGGCATTCCAAACTGACACGGGGGGACAAGTGGAAGCACAAGGCGAAGGCAGAGGTGGAGGAGGAGGAGGAAGAGGTCGCCAACGCAGCTGTCTCACGGCCAGCTCCTCAGACAGCAGGGTTAGCATGGCCAAGCTGTGGAAAAGTTTTGTCACCATGCCACAGCAAACTGCACCACCAGCTGATAGGGAACGTGTTAGCAGGAGGCAGCATTTCAAAAACATGGTGGAACAGTACGTGGGCACAAGCCTCCACGTACTGACTAATGGTTCTGCCCCATTCAACTTCTGGGTCTCCAAATTGTCCACATGGCCAGAGCTTGCCCTTTATGCCTTGGAGGTGCTGGCCTGTGTATTGTCTGAACGTATATTTAGCACGGCAGGGGGCGTCATTACAGACAAACGCAGCCGCCTGTCCACAGCCAACGTGGACAAGCTCACGTTCATTAAAATGAACCAGGCATGGATCCCCATTAAAAGTGCCCTGTCTGACCCAGGAAGAAGTACAACAGCGACTTAAAAAGATTAAAATAGACAAATCGCCAGGACCGGATGGCATACACCCCCGTATCCTAAGGGAATTAAGTGATGTCCTAGCCAGACCCTTATTTTTGATATTTGCGGACTCTATACTGACAGGGAATGTTCCAAAGGATTGGCGCATAGTAAATGTGGTGCCAATATTCAAAAAGGGTCCAAAAACAGAGCCTGGAAATTATAGGCCGGTAAGTTTAACATCTGTTGTGGGTAAATGGTTTGAAGGTTTTGGAGTATCTCAATGAAAATAAGCAAATAACGCCATATCAGCATGGCTTCATGAGGGATCGGTCATGTCAAACGAATTTAATCAGTTTCTATGAAGAGGTAAGTTCTAGACTTGACAGCGGCGAATCAATGGATGTCGTATATCTGGACTTCTCCAAAGCATTTGACACTGTACCTCATAAAAGGTTAGCATATAAAATGAGAATGCTCGGACTTGGGAGAACATGTCTGTAAGTGGGTAAGTAACTGGCTCAGTAATAGAAAACAGAGGGTGGTTATTAACGGTACACACTCAGATTGGGTCACTGTCACTACTGGGGTACCTAAGGGGTCAGTACTGGGGCCTATTCTCTTCAATATATTTATTAATGATCTTGTAGAAGGCTTGCACAGTAAAATATCAATTTTTGCAGATTTTTGCACACTAAACTGTGTAAAGTAATTAACACTGAAGAGGACAGTTTTCTGCTACAGAGGGATCTGGATAGATTGGAGGCTTGGGCAGAGAAATGGCAGATGAGGTTTAACACTGACAAATGTAAAGTTATGCACATGGGAAGGAATAATGTAAGTCACCTGTACATACTAAATGGTAAAACACTCGGTAACACTGACATGGAAAAGGATCTAGGAATTTTAATAAACAGCAAACTAAGCTGTAAAAACCAGTGTCAGGCAGCTACTGCCAAGGCCAATAAGATAATGGGTTGCATCAAAAGGGGCATAGATGCCCGTGATGAGAACATAGTCCTACCTCTTTACAAATCACTAGTCAGACCACAAACTGTGTACACTTCTGGGCTTCTGTGAACAAGGCTGACATAGCAGAGCTGGAGAGGGTTCAGAGGAGGGCAACTAAAGTAATAACTGGAATGAGGGATCTACAGTACCCTGAAAGGTTATCAAAATTAGGGTTATTCACTTTAGAAAAAAGACGACTGAGGGGAGATCTAATAACTATGTATAAATCTATCAGGGGTAAGTACAGAGATCTTTCCCATCATCTATTTATCCCCAGGACTGTGACGAGGGGACATCCTCTGCGTCTGGAGGAAAGAAGGTTTGTACACAAACATAGAAAAGGATTCTTCACGGTAAAAGCAGTGAGACTATGGAACTATCTGCCTGAGGAGGTGGTGATGGTGAGTACAATAAAGGAATTCAAGAGGGGACTGGATGTATTTCTGGAGTGTAATAATATTACAGGTTATAGCTACTAGAGAGGGGTCGTTGATCCAGGGAGTTATTCTGATGCCTGATTGGAGTCAGGAAGGAATTTTTTCCCCTTAAGTGGGGAAAATTGGCCTTTGCCTCACAGTTTTTTTTTTTTGCCTTCCTCTAGATCAACTTGTAGGAAACAGGCCGAACTGGATGGACAAATGTGTTTTTTCGGTCTTATTACTATGTTACTATGTTTCCTTGTGCAGAATAGACATTTATAACTGCCTCGCCCTCAACCATACATTCTTGTACTCCAGGACACTTCTTTAATGAATCCTCTTTTTTTAATTGTACCATTATTTTGGGGGCAACCCCAAGTTGAATAAACCTCTCCTCTGTCTGGGTGTCAGGGGCCTAAAATTCTGTTAATCACCTGCTGCTTTGGCGGGTGACATCAAGCTTGATTTTCTGATATGGGACCTCCCTCCTCTGTCTGGCTGCTGGGGCCTAAATAACTGAAAGTGGCCTTTTCCATTGCTGGGTGACATGAAGCTTGATTTTCTGCTATGGGACCTCTGCTATGGGACCTCTCTCCTCTGTCTGGGTGCCTACATTTCAGATAATCACCTGTTGAATTGGTGGGTGACATTATCCTCTTTATACTGTCAAACGACCTCTACATTATCTGGCTGTCAGGGGTATAAATTTTGTTTCATCGCCTGCTGTATTTGTGGGAGACATTAACCTCTTTTTACAGTTAAATGACCTCTACATTGTCTGGTTGTCAGGGGCCTATATTTTGTTTCATCGCTTGCTGCATTGGTGGGAGACATTAAACTCTTTAGACTGTCAAATGAACGCCCCATTGTCTGGTTGTCAGGGGCCTATATTTTGTTTCATCGCTTGCTGCATTGTTGGGAGACATTAAACTCTTTAGACTGTCAAATGACCTCTCCTCTGTCTGGGTGTCAGGGGCCTATATTTTGTTTCATCGCTTGCTGCATTGGTAGGAGATATTAAACTCTTTAGACTGTCAAATAACCGCCCATTGTCTGCTTGTCAGGGGCCTATATTTTGTTTCATCACTTGCTGCATTGTTGGGAGACATTAAACTCTTTAGACTGTCAAATGACCTCTACATTGTCTGGTTGTCAGTGGCCTATTTTTTGTTTTATCGCCTGCTGTATTGGTGGGAGACATTAACCTCTTTTTACTGTGAAATGACTGCCCCATTGTCTGGTTGTCAGGGGCCTATATTTCTTTTAATCGCTTGCTGCATTGGTGGGAGACATTAACCTCTTTTTACTATCAAATGACCTCTCCTCTTTCTGGGTGTCAGGGGCCTACATAAATGATAATGGCCCATTGCAGGTTGACCTAAGGCCTGTGTTGCTGTTACGGGACTGCTCTCCTCTTTGCGGGTGCCATGGTCCTGAATGAAGGTGAATGAGGCCTGTGGCACTACTGGGTGAAATCAATACTGTTTTGGCATGATTGTAACTCTCCTCTTTGTGGGTGCCATGGGTCTGAATCTGTGAATGAGGCCTGTGACATTGCTGGGTGAAATCAATACTGTCTTGGCGTGATTTTAACTCTCCTCTTTGTGCGTCCCGTGGGCCTGCAGGCAGACATGATTCCTTCTTGGCTGTGATGACAACTTCAACTCCCATGTATGGTTGCCATTGGCCTGAGTCTGTGAGTGAGGCCTGTGACACTGCTGGCAGACATGAATCCTTCTTGGCTGTGATGTGAACTTCAACTCCCAAGTATGGTTGCCATTGCCCTGAGTCTGTGAATGAGGTCTGTGGAACTGCAGGCAGACATTAATCCTTTTTGGCTGTGATGAGAACTTCAGCTCCCATAGCATTTCCATCTGACGCCACCCCAACCTCCTATTCCACCTCCTCCTCCAAGTTGCCAATTGATATTGGTTAATTTTTATTTATTTCATTTTAAGTCATTTCCCTATCCACATTTATTTGCAGGGGATTTATCTACATTTTGATGCATTTTACAGCCTTTTTAGTGCCCAAAAGTTCAGGTCCCTATTGACTTCCATGGGGTTCGGGGTCAAGTTCAGGTCGAGTTCAGATCCCGAACCCGAACATTTTCGTGAAGTTCGGCCGAACTTCTCGAACCGAACATCCAACTCTACTTAAAAGGAATCTGTCAATAGTTTTATGCCCCTATCTGAGGGAGCATAAACTGGTGACAAGTGCAAAACATGGATAAACTTACTTGAACTGATGCAATTTTTTGGTTTAAATTCCTACTAAGCAGCCAGTGGCTCCATACATCTGCCATTGTTCTTCTCATCTCGACCCTCCTTCTTCCCAGTGGGTTCAGCAGAAGAGTATACTCTGTCCCTCCATGCATGGCTATGGCCTATTTGCTAGCAAGGCGCCTGCTTCATTTCCCCTAGGGCAGTGGTCAGCAAACTGCGGCTCTAGAGCCACATATGGCTCTTTAGCCCCTTGATACTGGCTCTTCCAGGTGCAGGCTCACATGTACAGTGCGATCAAATTTTCGGCAGGAGGGGGAGGACCAGGAAGCGGTGAAGGCTCTGTACTCACCGCTTCTCTTTGCTGCCTGCCCTGACCTCAGACCATAGACCATATTGTAAGCACTCCAACAGCCTTTACCTTAGCCTTTCCCTGACTACAATTTTGCCTGCACTCTCAGTGCCCTGCACTACCATCTCTGATGCTTGTGGGTCAGCTGTCAATCACACAGAGACTACTCCAGGAGGTAATAACCTGGTGGTTCCCCTGCAGATCCCTGTACAAGGGTTACAGGGTGAATACCAGTGGACTGCCAGGATAACACCCTTAGAGTTTGCTGAAAGTCATATCTGTTGGTTGACATAGTGATTCCACAAATACTGCTGCAACACAGCCTCAGCATGAGTCAAATGCTGAATTTTCCTTACAGCAAAAGACCACATGGCCCATCTAGTCTGCTCTGAATTACACTGCAGAAGCTCAAGTGTCCTGGTATTTATTAGCTCCAATGGAGGCGCCTAACCCCGTAAGAAGGGAATTGTATAATCCGTAATTTGGTTAATAGAAATATAGGGTAATGACTAAGTAACTCCGAGGATGGAGAGGTGGAGAAGAGACCCAGGTGAGTGGTCAGTAGACTAAAGATGTCCACCCCCCTTGTGAAGTGAGTAAGAGTCACCATTGGAGACATATTATCCTGATTCTCCACCATCTTTAGTCTACTGACCACTCACCTGGGTCTCTTCTCCACCTCTCCATCCTCGGAGTTACTTAGTCATTACCCTATATTTCTATTAACCAAATTACGGATTACACAATTCCCTTCTTACGAGGTTAGGCGCCTCCATTGGTGTATTTTTTCTGTGACCTCACACAGACCCCTGTGCTCTGGTCATCCTTTCCTCTTTTCGCATTGATTTTAGGGGATAGATTCAACTCTAATCCCCTAAACACCTGTGCTGCCTTCCCCTAACGTTCATATTACGCTACAGTTCTATGTCGGAATACTTTGCCATCAACTTCTATCATTAAATTTATTTAATCTTTCCAATGAGTCAGAGATTTCACATTGTTTTTTCTTTACATTTAATTTTTCTGCCCTTTGGCGCCCATCGTCCGAAGTTTTTTCTGCTCCGACGGAAATCACTCAACCTCTTTTTTTCCCCTTTTTCTTCCTTCATTTATTAGCTCCACCATTGATTGGTAGCTTTCTCCCTGTATGAAAAGGACTGTCTCACCTGCAGGAGATCGTGGACTGCCAGGAGCTCATGGCTACAGTATGAGTAGTGTGGTAATGTGGACGGTAAAGTGGTGGAAGGTGTGTATTAGAGATGAGCGAATTCAAAAATTTGATCCAAATTTATTTGTGACTAATTGTGTTAAAAAACATCTATTTCCTGGATGCAGAGAGCCTGTATAGTGGTGTAGAACAAAGTCCCTTGCAGTAACACACATAGGGAGTCTGCTGTGGTAGTGAAAAAATATTGTGAGTCAGGATCACACGCAGATGAATGGCGTTGCTGTTAGAATCACTTCACGCGGCCAAAACTGCCCAAATAACTCAGTTATTGACCTATAAGGCTGAGTGTGAACTCAGCCTTACAGGTCAATGTTAGTTCCAGGTATAAAGAACTGTGCAGAAGCTCAAGATCCTACTAAAGTGTGACAGAGTGCACTCTTTTTACACCATCGTTAGCTTATTTCACATCGATGTCTACAGAACCTGTTCTATTAAACACTTATACAAGTAGAGCCCCCCCACCTTCCCGACAGAGTGGAGAGGGTGTCAGCAGTACGTTTGTGTTGACGTCACTGATTATTTTGCCCTTCCTCTGATTCGTCAGAACAATGACCCCCCAAAAAAAGGATCCTGTCTGTTGAGCATCCGCCTTCACACGGTCAGCATTTGGTCAGTAACCCATCAATATTGCTAAGGTCTAAAAAAAAACAAAGATGACATGTGAATGGAATATTTGCATGTCTTCTGTGTTTTGTACCCACTCCTGCTTTTGGCTACCAAATCATAAGCCAATTCTGATGCAAAATAGGGACCATATCATATAGGCATTACAGCTGCTACATAGACACTGTCCGGTGTGTGTCTCATTTTTCCTTTCTTCTGACAGATCATAATAAGGGTCAACTAAATGGTTATGTCAGCCAGGCCCAAAAGGCAAAATAGTGACCCAGTCATGGAGTGGGGGGGTTGGAAAGCATGAGAAGTCCACAGAGTGGCCAAGTGACAGAGTGTTGAGTTGGCAGCAGCATGAGGAGCATGCTCCGGCTCATTTTGGTACAGCACAGGTTACAAACTACTAATCTTTTGTCGTTCGCACTTTCCTCAAAAAAGCGCCATACTGCGGAACACCTACCCCTTGGGTACCCCTTGTTCCCTCAGTGGAACAATTGCAGGCCTGTTTGGTGTGGCCAGCCTTCTCCCTTTTTCCACCCTCCTGCCTCTTCCAGCCTGTTGTGGTGCTGAAAATTTCTCTCCCTCTGTACTGCTGTCCTCGCATTGGCTTTTCACTTTCCCAGGTTGTGTCAATGACCTATATTTCCTCAGTCTGCTCATCCTCCTGACTTGTTGACCTAACCACAACCTCAGTGATTGACAACTGTGTCTCACCCTCTTCATCAACCTCTTGAGACAGTAATTGCCTTTGACTTATTGGCAACTGTGTCTCATCATCATCCACCTCATTAAACAGTAATTGCCGTTCCCCACCGTCATCTTCTTGTGGCTGTGGATGTTCAAGAGGTTGGGAATCAGGGCACAAGATATGTCCCTCTTTAAGAGTGCTTGGTGAGAGGGAAAAATGAAGGAATGGCGATGAAAAGAGGTCCAAGGAATATCCGAGTGTGGGATCAATTGTTTGCCCAGACTCTCCATGGTAGGAGAAAGGAGGATCAGGGTGAGGATTGTGTTGACCAGACTCCTGGCTACTGAGACTGGAGTTGGTGGTAGACAGGGTGGTGCTTAACCGACTGAAAGCATTATCTGCTGAAATCCAACCAACCACCTGGTCGCACTGGTCTGACTTCAAGAGTGGTGTCCTGTGCCGCCCTGCAAACTGGGACATGAAGCTAGGTATCATCAATGATTGTTTTTACTGTGCTCTTGCAGCAGGCACAGTTTCAACGTGCCCAGGGCCACGGCCTCTGCGTGCACCATCAGCATCACAGCCACTTCCCCGTACCTTACTGCTCGCCTTCTTCATTTTTAAAGTTGTACTGTATATGCCTGAAAGTATGTCACACATACAGTAGCATAGGATTTGGAAGTGTATGTGCAAAAAAATTTAATTCACACAGGAGATATCCAGCAGATAATGTCAATGCTGTCACCAGCGGCTAATAAAAAATTACAGGGAATGTCACAGGTATTTGGGATGAGGAAATACAGGAGAGGTACCACAGGTAATGTCACTGTACGCAGCATTTACGGAAAAAGTACACTGTATGTCACAGATAAAAATTTTATGCGCACACTTACACTGCAGATGTAGCACTGCTAATATCACTGTCAGAAGCAGACCCTGTCTATTGAAAATGTACACTGTATGTCACAGATAAAATTTTAATGTGCACACGTTACACTGGAGATGTTGCACTGGAAATGTCACTGTCAGAAGCGGACACCGCCTATTGAAAAAGTACACTGTATGTCACTGATACATTTTTTCAACGCACATGTTACACTGCAGATATAGTGCAGCTAATGTCACTGTCCGCAGCGGACACCGTCTACAGAAAAAGTTCACTGGATGTCAGATATTTTTGGGATGCGCACACTTTACACAGGAGATGTGGCGCAGATAATTTAACTGTCTGCAGCAGCCTATTAGATGCTATTTAGTGCAGGATGCGCTAAAAATATATATTGATGCTGCCACACACAATTATCCTTAAAAGGACTTTTGGGTCTGTAAATTTTAGCAATTTATCCCAGGTTTGCTACAAATATATATTGCTGCTGTCACACAATAGTCCTTAAAAGGACTTTTGGGTCTCTGAAAAGTTTATAAAATAAAAATAGTCCAATATCACTCTCTACACTGTCTGTCCCTTCCTATGCACAGCTCTCCATGACTAAAACTGAGCCGAACAAGTGCCATCAGGTGCTATATAGCACCCGATGACACGTTCTGGCCAGCCAATCACTGTAATGCCAGTAACCAACATGGCTACGGCATTGCATTGAGGGTAATACCTTATTGGCTGTGTAGCAGCCAAGAAACATGCGGGGAGGAGATTCGTGCATTGCGCTCGAGAACATGTGGTCTGCGGCCGAATACCACCATGTGCCAAGCATCGAGATGCTCGAGCCAAACTGGTGTTCGGCCGAGCATGCTCGCTCAACACTACTCCCTATCCTTTTCCTATACTTCTAATGATCTTTCCCTGAACTGCTACATCTTTTCTTTTTTTGCTGAATAAAGTCTTTCCTAGCACTGTCCCTAGCGCCTGTCACGTCTCTCCCTGCACTAAGTACACTGGAAAATGGCAGCATCCAAGATCTCTGAGGCTATTTATAGGGCTGTGACATCAGAGGGGCTTGCTGGCTGCTAATTGGCTGCATGTATGGCATTGTGGGTGATCCCTCATTCCCAGAGTTCTTTGCTCCATGTCCTAATACGTACAGCAGCTATTTTAGGAAGAAAATGTGATTTGTTACCACGAAGCGTGAGGAAATTCGACTTCAGTGCGAATCAAATTTTTCCTGAAATTAGGATCGAATGCCAGTTTGCCACTTTCTAGCGTGTATATCTCACCCAGAATTCTCAGGTGGGTGAGATAGCAGAAATCCAGAGAGATGCATCTTTTTGCTTCAGCAAGGCTTAGCTTGCTAGAGACCTTTGTTTAAGTTTATATGGGCTTAATTTTTTTGGACTGGGAGATTGATTTGACAGTGGAATTTCCCAGTCCACATACCTCATTACAATTATTCCCTATAGCCTGAGGTAATCCCAGGTGAGGCCGGCTGAGATCATCACTGGAAAATAAAGCACACCTCAGAATGTCAGTCTGGGGGAGTTATGCCTGAAGAGCTGACCTGTGGGATGACTGGCTGACCGTGACACTGTGTGAAGCCTAATTTTTCCTGGTGTGAACAGGACTATATAGGAGAGAGAATCGCCTGTGTATTAGGTAGAGCCCATATGAGCAGCTGTTTACTTTGTTTTTATGCTTTGTTGTGCTGGTGCTGGAACCTCACCCAGTGATGCCATAACTGAGATGATAACCTGTATTGCTGAAGTGCCCAAATAAAGCACTGTTTGGACTTTGAAACCTGTTTTTTTTTAAAGAGAAGTCTGTCATCACTGCCCTGCTTGACACTGATCCCTTACAGTAGGAATGAGCGAACCCGAACTGTAGAGCTCGGGTTTGTACCGAACATTGAGGATTCGGGCACCAGGACCTGAACATGGACTTTGTTTCGGAAGTTTGTTTTTGGGTTCGGTATTCGGATGCAGAATAACATTTGTTGAAAGGCTGTGGGCACTTGGAAGTGATCACAGTCATGGCAGAGGTGAGGAGTGGGGTGGAAGATGATGTGGAGGATGATGAGGTCCTTGACCTCACATGGAATCAAAGACATCCAAGTGACATGTGCAGTTAGGAGGAAGAAATGGTAGTCATGAAGCGCCATCCGCACGGCAAAAGAGGGAACGGGTGCAAAAGCACAGTGGCTGGCCCCCAGCCAGTACGCCTGCTACTGCCCACCACGCGGAGGGACTGAACCTGAAAAACCACGAAAGATCTGAGATTCCTCCTGCTCCTTCTTCTGCTGCCGTCTCTGCCTCTTCCTCCCGCTCAGAAGCGACAGGGCCATCTGGCTTCCCGCAAAGAGAGGATATGACAGCAACACCACCACCACCAACAGCAGTGTCACCGAGCACACCCCAGCCAGGTGGTGTGCGACAACAGGTGAACTTTCATAGCAGCTCTGGGCCAGGCTCATGTGCTAAATTTAGTGGTGCAGAGGTTCTTGAAAATTATCCCGAGATGTCAGAGCTGCTGCAGAAAGTGCTGGCCGTCTGTGCACTCTTTCGGTGTTCTCACCCTGCTGCTGGACTGTCTGCGCTGCAGCGTACCTTCTGCATTCACACTCACCGCCTCTTATGTGACTTACCCACAAGGTGGAACTGCACCTTGCATATGCTGGATGGACTGTGCGAGCAGTAGCAGGAGATAGTGGAGTTTCCGCTGTAGCACACATGGGTGAGTCACTCTACTGAACAGCAGCACTTCACCACCAATGAGTGGGCCTCCATGCGGGACGTGTGTGCTGTGTTGCGCTGTTTCAAGTACTTCAGAAACATGGCCAAAGCTGGTGACACCATCGTCAGCATTACTATCCCACTTCAATGCCTCCTTGAAAAAACACTTCAGGTGATGATGGATGAAGTAGTGGCACAGAAGGAAGAGGAGGAGGAACAGGGATCATTCACATGGTTATCAGTTGTCCACACTTGGTTCTCAGGGTGGGTTCCTGCACCAACAGAGGTTATGTACACAACTGTCCAGCCAAGGCACTCTTTTGGAGGATGAGGATGATGATGATGAGGAACTGTGTTCACAGCGTCATGGCACCATAATTAGCTCACGGGCATCAATGGGGAGTGAGTGGGGGGATACAGAGGACACAGACAATACACCTCCCACCGAAGACAGCTTGTCGTTGCCTCTGGGCAGCCTGGCACACATGAGTGACTACATGCTGCAGTACCTGCGCAACGACCGTCGAGTTGCCCTAATTGTTACCAGTGCTGATTACTGGGTGGCCACTCTGCTGGATCCCGGTTACAAGGACAACGTGCCATTATTACTTCTGTCACTGGAGCGTGATCGGAAGATGTGTGAATACAAGCGAATGCTGTTAAAGGAGCTACTGATAGTGTTCCCACCTGACAGAGGGGGCTCAGTGGAAACATGAAGCGAGGGAAGTAGCCAATGCAGCGGGTTCACCGACACCACCTCAGAAGGGAGGGTTAGCATGGCCGAAATGTGGAAAACCTTTGTCAGCACGCCACAACATCCCGCACCATCATTTAATACGGACCGCATTAGCAGGAGGCAGCATTTCAGCAACATGGTAGAACAGTACGTGCCCACAAGTCTGCACGTACTGACTGATGGGTCTGACCCATTTAACTTCTGGGTTTCCAAATTGGGCATATGGCCTGAGCCGGCCCGTTACGGTTTGGAGGTGCTGGCCTGCCCTGCAGCAAGTTTATTGTCTGAACAAGTGTTTAGCACGGCAGGGAGTGTGATCACAGACAAGCGCAGCCGCCTGTCCACAGCCAATGTGGACAAGCTCACGTTCATTAAAATGAACCAGGCATGGATCCCATAGTACTTGTCCGTACCTTGGGCAGAGTAGACAATTACACTGGCAGCACCCAGCCATTGTTATACTCCAGTGCAGTTTATGTGTTTTGTTTGCCATTCCCCAATGTTTTGGGGCCTCCCCCCACAAAAATAAATAAATAGATAAATAAAAAAAATAAAACCCCACAAAAACAGTTTTGGCTACCTCTTCCTCCTCTGCTTGTTTCACTTACACCGCCATGTTCACTGCCTCCTCAACCTCCCACTCCACTTGGACCTCTGCCCCCTGGTTCAAGATTTATTTTTATTTTTTTCACATTAAATTACAGGGCAATTGTCTTGCTCTTACCCCCATTTTGCTTCATTTTGCAGCCCTCTAGCCTATTTTACACCAAACACCAAAGTTTGAGTCCCCGTTGACTTCTATAGGGTACGGAGTCAAGTTTGGGTGCCTGAACCAAAGTTCGGTTGAACCCGTCGAAACCCGAACATCAACGAGTCCTCGCATCCCTAGGTATAAGCATTCCTGAGCTTGAGCATTACATAGAGTAGACTTTAGAGCACGGCCCAATCTGGAGCTATTAAATGCTGATTTTAGAAAATGGCTGCATGTTTTGCTACCTGCCTTTGTCACCAGTCTATCTTCTCAGAGAGAGCAGTATAAAACTGCTGACAGATCCCTTTCTAATAAGTCATTGTGTTGAGCATAGCAATATTCAGATCTTAAAATGTACATGACAGCTCTGTGGTTACATGAACCAAGTGACCATTCTGTACTGTTTCTCCATTCACATTTTCTGTTATATATGTCGCAGGGAAATGATGAAAATGGAGATTTGATCAAATTCCTAAGGGAAATAGCTGCTACAACATGTATCAAAACATTTCCCCGAACTAACCTAAGTCTTGCCGAGCTTGCAGGAAAATTATCCTTATTTGGAGGTCAAGGATTTAAGAAGTCTTCTTGTGAACAATCCAAAATACAATGTAAAGCAAAAATATGTGCCTGTAAAAAAAGTAACGTACTTTGTAACTCAGCGTGTTTTAATAAAAATGAATGAACATTATTATTTATTAATTACATTCACTAAAAATATCCTTTTTGTTTTTAAAAATATCAGCTTAAGTACCTATTTCTTACAATATTATTTCATATTATTATTATATTATCAAAAATATTAAACTTTTCACTAAAACAGTTAAGGGATTTGATCAAATCACTTACTTTCTTTAGAGAAAATCATCTTCCGTGAATTGATCATCTCCCTTAGGGATTTGATCAAATCTCCATTTTCATCATTTCCCTGAGACATATAGATATCTCATATTTAAAGGGTTAATCTTGGTAGTGATAGCTATAGGGGGTGCAGAGGTAGCAGTCACTACCGGGCCTAAGAGCCTGAGGGGGCCCAAAGACCCTTGTGCCACATAAGACGACACACAAAGCACTGAGGGAAGGGGGCCCAAGATGAACTCTTGCACCAGGGCCCATGAGCCGTTAGCTATGCTCCTGGCCACAACTCTCCTTTTTTCTCCAGAACAGAGAGCTATTAACTATTAAAGCCGCACCAGTAGACGTGGCCTGTATATACCGTATGTTATGTCCATTTATTTGCATGGCAGTCATGTTGGACTGGAGCTACATGGTGATCTTGGCGACAACCCCCTTTGAATGACCAAAACTGAGGTGAAGAGGTGCAATTTGCGTTCCCCAATGCACGGGCAATGTCCGTGCGGCGGCCGGGATGGATCGAGACCCAATCAACATGTTCTATTTTTTTGCCGTGCGGAGGCATGGAGAGAAACCCCACGGAAGCACTCCGTACCGCAGCTCCGGATTGAGGACCCATTTAAGTGAGCACATGACCGGTGCCTACATATTGCGGACCCGTTGTTTGTGGGCCACAATATGGAGAGAGCCGGGCAACGGGCGTGTGCATGAAGCCTTAGAGTGATCTTTGAACAGGGGTGTTGCTAGGTTAATACATTCCGGGCCTGGGCCCTTGATGTTTTGTCCCAGGCCTGCCAGATACAGTAGATCCAACTGTAAGTCCTCAGGACGGCAATACAATTGAATCTAATGCACCGGATGATCTGAAGGACCTGTGATGACATCACAGGTCATGTGACCAGTAAAACAGGCAGTGGTTGAGAAGGACCTGCAATGATGTCACTATCATGTGACCAGTGCAGGAGAGGAGGGCATAAAGAGGAGAAAACCTGGGGGAAGAAGATGTGGTGATGTCTATACATGAGGAGAGGTAAGTGAAGGGAGAGGCAGAGCAATGCTGGGAGTTGTGGTTATTTAACTTGGACTTTATGTTAGGGCTGAAGGGAGGAATGTTATTTACATGGAACTGTGTGTTGGAGGTGGCTGGGGAGGGGGTCATGTTATTTGCATGGGACTGTATGTTGATAACGACTGTGGAAGGGAGTAGGGTGGCCACTTGCAGAACCCCAAAAAGGAGGACATCTTCCCGGGGACAGTGGTGCACAATAGTTCAATACTACAGCATGCATAATACTACATTATACAGACACTATTATGAACAGAGTATAAACATTCTACCAGCATGCTCCATTTCACTATATACAAGAAGATGTATAACTTACACCAGCTGTACATATATAATTATATACAGGAGATACCCAGGTTATACCAGCATGGTCCATATCACTAGTGTTGAGCGCGAATATTCAAATAGCGAATTTTCAGCACTTCGCTAATTCGCCAATATTAAGCGTATAGTGCTATATATTCGTAAAAACGAATATTCATTATTTTTATTTTTTTATCTGAACCCAAGATACCATTACCGAAGATAAAGAATATAGCGCTATGTTCTCTATCTTCGTTAATTCTAGCAAGCCAACCAATAGGAAAGTTATGCCCCATTCAAAGTTCTACTTGCAGTATGTGAATATTACATTACGTAATATCCGCGTACTGCGAATGAAACTTTGAATGGGGTATAACTTTCCTATTGGTTGGCTTGCTAGAATTAACCAAGATAGAGAACATAGCGCTATATTCGTAGTCGTTATCTTTGTTAATTCTAGCAAGCCAAGTAAACTTGCCTATACACAGCTCTAAGTTGTATGCGCAATGCGAGAATATTAAGTAATATTATTCGCATTGCGCATTAAACTTAGAGCGGGGTATATGCAACTTACTGTACTATTGTGTTGGCTGGGTAGAATTAACGAATATGACGAATACGAATATAGCGCTATATTCTCTATATTTGCTAATTCTAGCAAGCCAATAGGAAAGTTGACTGTACCCAGCTCTAAGTTGTATGCGCAATGCGAGAATATTACTTTGCCTATTTTTTGCAATAAATAGAATACTGAGTCATTATTCTATTTATTGCAAAAAATATGTAAAGTAATATTCTCGCATTGCGCATACAACTTAGAGCTGTGTATAGGCAAGTTTACTTGGCTTGCTAGAATTAACAAAGAGGCAGGCTGGGCTCAGTGTGGGCTGGAGGCAGGCTGGGCTCAGTGTGGGCTGGAGGCAGGCTGGGCTCAATGTGGGCTGGAGGCAGGCTGGGCTCAATGTGGGTTGGAGGCAGGCTGGGCTCAGTGTGGGCCTGAGGCAGGCTGGGCTCAGTGTGGGCTGGGGGCAGGCTGGGCTCAGTGTGGGCTGGAGGCAGGCTGGGCTCAGTGTGGGCTGGAGGCAGGCTGGGCTCAGTGTGGGCCGGAGGCAGGCTGGGCTCAGTGTGGGCCGGCGGCAGGCTGGGCCCAGTGTGGGCTAGCGGCAGGCTGGGCTCAGTGTGGGCCGGAAGCACGTTGGGCTCAGTGTGGGCTGGAAGCAGGCTGGGTTCAGTGTGGGCCGGCGGCAGCATGGGCTCAGTGTGGGCCGGAGGCAGGCTGGGCTCAGTGTGGGCTGGAGGCAGGCTGGGCTCAGTGTGGGCCGGAGGCAGGCTGGGCTCAGTGTGGGCCGGAGGCAGGCTGGGCTCAGTGTGGGCCGGAGGCAGGCTGGGCTCAGTGTGGGCCGGAGGCAGGCTGGGCTCAGTTTGGGCCGGAGGCAGGCTGGGCTCAGTGTGGGCCGGAGGCAGGCTGGGCTCAGTGTGGGCCGGAGGCAGGCTGGGCTCAGTGTGGGCCGGAGGCAGGCTGGACTCA
The DNA here is from genome assembly GCA_033119425.1 of Bufotes viridis. Lineage (NCBI taxonomy): Eukaryota > Metazoa > Chordata > Amphibia > Anura > Bufonidae > Bufotes > Bufotes viridis. The sequence goes on from CM065590.1 coordinate 587,481,139, forward strand.
GTGTGGGCCGGATGCAGTCTGGGCTCAGTGTGGGCCGGATGCAGTCTGGGCTCAGTGTCTGCTGGAGGCAGGCTGGGCTCAGTGTGGGCCGGAGGATGGCTGGGCTCAGTGTGGGCCAGAGGCAGGCTGGGCTCAGTGTGGGCTGGAGGCAGGCTGGGCTCAGTTTGGGCTGGAGGCAGGCTGGGCTCAGTGTGGGCTGGCTGAGTCGAGGGAGGCTGACTGAGCTGAGTGCCTGAGAGTGCTGCTGCCTGGACCTGGCTGGCTGGCAAGGGTGGTTTCAACAGTCGGGTATGTGTCTGAGAGTGACTGAGTGTGTGTACACTGTACTGTATTCTGTACAGACTCTGTAGATAGAGAGTGGGCACTGGCAGTAAGCCAGTGGTGGCACCCGCGGTCTCTTCACGTCCCGCGCTCCTCTGTTCCCATCTGTAAAAAACTGAATTGCCCGGTGCTGCATGCAGCGCTGATGACATTGTGACATCACGATATAGCGCACTGTGATCGGGACGTGCTGCCAGGACCTGCGTCCTGTCGGGGATACTTAAAGTGACCATGTCTGAGCCGGTAACCGCCGGCTGTCAGCTTAACCACAAAAAAGAAGGACTTGTGGCCATCTGTCCTAGCCTTGCGCCGTACAGAAGACCAGAAATCTAAAAATCGGACTGTCTGGCCTTAAACCGGACGTCTAGCCACCCTAGGAGGGAGTGATGTTATTTATATGGGACTGAATGTTCGAGGGGGCGGGGGAGAGAGTGATGTTATTTACATGGGGCTATATGCTGATGGCGGCTGGGGGAGGAAGTGATGTTATTTACATGGGACTGTATGTTGAAGGTGGATGGGGAGGGGGTCATGTTATTTACATGGGACTGTATGTTGATGGTGGCTGTAGGAGGGAGGGATGTTATTTACATGGGACTGTATGTTGGAGGTGGCTGGGGAGGGGGTCTTGTTATTTACATGGGACTGTATGTTGGAGGTGGCTGTGGAAGGGAGTTATGTTATTTAGATGGGACTGAATGTTGGAGGGGGCTGGGGGAGGCAATGATGTTATTTACATGGGACTGTATGCTGATGGCGGCTGTGGGAGGAAGTGATGTTATTTACATGGGACTGTATGGTGGCAGAAGGAATATAACTACAAGGGGTACTTCAAGGGTGAGCATTATAACAGTAGGGGCATTATAAATCCAGGAGACACTATAGGTGCTCTTATTACTACTGAGGGGTCTGTAGAGAGCTTTATTACCACTAGGGGGACTATAGGGGGGTCTTATTTCTACTGGGGGCTCTGTGAGGGCATTATTAATACTGGAGGGATCTTCTGCTAATGGGGGCACTATTGGGGAGCGTTATCACTGTTGGGGGCACTGTAGGGGGCAGTATTACTAATGAGGGCATTCTAGAAGGGAATTACTATTGGTGGGACTATGAGGAGCACTATTACTATGGGGGCGCTATTATTTCTTCAGGATGGTATTTGGGGGTATCGGGGGTCACAGTGAGCAGCAGGATAACACTGTGGGGGCTCCAGGTTGGGGGATGATGATAGAAATGTGAGGAAGCGAAGATGTCCGTGTGTCACACTCTGCAGAGACGAGGCGGCTGAGAGAAGTTGTTCGGACCAACTGAGAAGATGATGACAGAGAAGATCTACATCAGAGGAGACGTTACCTGGGAGGCCCTGGATGTGACAGGTAAGTGCTGCTGTATAGAAAGTGTAGCATCCCCCGGGGTATAGGTGGTAATGCCAGTGATGGAGAGGCTGACACGTGGGTCCTCTGGGGCACACTCTAATTTGGGGAACACTGGCCAGGTGTTAGGTGAGGTGCCCTTGGTGTTATGATTTAACGTGCCTATGGCCAGGTCCCATACAGTTCGTGACGCCAGTGCCGGTAACGGTGGCACACCGATTGACAGTAGGAATAATGGAGGTGCAGACACTTGAGTTGAAAACAGAACTCTTCTTTGCTGAACAATGGTAAACTTTACACACACTCCTTGTAGTTCCACAGAAGACAATTGGTATATAGCAGGCTTAACAGTCTATTGGCAGGTATAGCTTGGCAAGGTTACACAGAGGGTTAAATAAACTCACAGTACAGGCTGCATTCCTCAAGATCCTGACTGGTTAAACTTCCAAGGCCCGTATGCCTAATTGCTGGCTTTATCCTTGGGAAAACACTGAAGTACCTCCTGTGATCTGTAATACCTTCTTTTGCTCAGGCTTTCTCCTTCTGCCTCTCAGCTTCACTCTAGCTGGACTCGGTAATGGCACTGCTGGGTTTCTACGTTAACCTGCACCTGAGCAGGACTTCCTCAGACTCTCAGGTCTGGACTGAACTGCCTCTCCCCTGCCTGGGCCTAACTATATAGACTAGGAGCTCCCTAGCTCCCTCTACTGTCCGGGAGGCTACATTACACCCCTAGCAGGCCTGTACAGGGAGACATTTAATAAAATGCAGGACATAACAGTACATAATACAATAAAATGTCAATCTCCCCTCGGGGGGTGGGGGGGGGGCAACGTGACCCTTGTGACCCTTTAGTAGTGCCCACTTTCACGTAGTGGGACACTACACAAGTACAGCAAAATGCGGTGGGGGGGGCACTTAGAGAACTGGGCCATATTCATTGGGGCTCATCTTTTGAGACCCTAGCAACGCCCGTGTCTTTGGATGTGCAACCACAATCGCTGTGTAGCCGCAGCCTAATACCACAATTACAAACTATAAGATGTTCTCCAGAACCACAACTTATCAGAGCAGGTTTGAAAAAGGGTTTGGGTTTTGTTACCTGTTACTTATGATGACCAATTTCATAAACCAGAAGGTGCAGAGATCGGAGAGACGTTGTCATTGGGTTCAGAACTTGTTGCTTGGACTAAAATCACAGAAGAGAAAAATAGAAGATATAATTCCACAGAAAGACACACAGGTCCATGAAGTTCAACCTTTCTCTGATCGAACAAACATCGTTCAAACTTCAAAGGTAAATTATTTAGAAATCTCAAAGTCATTTTCCATTACATTAGCTTCTCGCCCTTTATGAAATGCTGTCCTAGGCACTGCCATTACTGCCTTGTGGCTTATGCAGGGTGGGCAATGTACAGCTGTTGTGAAACTGCAATTCCCAGCATGCTCCATTTATTTCTATGAGAGTTCTGAGAAGAGCAAAGCAAGTATGTATGCTGGGCAGGAGTGCCGCAGGTTGCCCACCCCTGAAGGGCATCCCATCTAGCGATTTAGTTACTGGTGTCTGAACCATTTCCAGCTCTCCTATATGCTTTTTATAATGTGTAGCCGAAAACGGACTTCCACATTGGAGCTGACACCTTATTACATATTTATAAAGGGAAATATGACATTGGGTACACAGGTTTTTATCTATGTTTTATACTGCCTAATATTTTAGTTTTGCAGCTGCTGCCTGACATTGAGTACTTCTGCTATTGTAACTAGGGATGAGTGAACCCTAACTTCAAAGTTTGGGTTCGTACCGAATATCGTGGGTTTGGGCATCCAAACATGGACTTTGCCGCAGAAGTCCGTGTTTGGTGTTCGGGTGCTGAATAAAGCTTGTTGAAAGGCTGAGACAGAGGAGGAGGAGCAAGTCGCCAATGCAGCGGGGGCACCAGCACCACCTCAGAAGGCAGGGTTAGCATGGCCAAAATGTGGAAAAGCTTTGTCAGCACGCCACAAGAACCGGCACCACCAGCTGATATGGAACATCTTAGCAGGAAGCAGCATTTCAGCAACATGGTGGAACAGTATGTGTGCACACGCCTACACGTACTGACTGATGGGTCTGCCCCATTCAACTTCTGGGTCTCCAAATTGTCCACATGGCCTGAGCTTGCCCTTTACGCCTTGGAGGTGCTGGTCTGCCCTGCAGCCAGTGTATTGTCTGAACATGTGTTTAGCACGGCAGGTGGCGTTATCACAGACAAGTGCAGCCGCCTATCCAATGCTAATATGGACAAGCTCACGTTCATTAAAATGGACCAGGCTTGGATCCCACAGGACTAGAGTAGAGAGGTATACCAGGTGCACCCAGTCATTGTTATACTCCAGCGCAGTTTGTTCATTCTGTCCACCACCTACTCCATTTGGACCTCCGCCTCCTGATTCAAGGTTATTATTTTTCATTTTGTTATCCACATTTGTTTGCAGGGCAATTGTCCTGCTCTTTCCCCCATTTTGCTTCCTTTTGCAACCCTCTCGTCCTTTCTACGACTATTTTCTCAGCACCAAAGCTCCTCATTGACTTCTATGGGGTTCGGGTTTGAGTTTGGGTCAAGTTTGGGTACCCTAACCGAACTTTGAACCGCAGTTCGTCCGAACCCGAACATTCACTGGTCCGCTCATCCCTAATTGTAATGCATCCTATGTGATGAACAGAAGAAATATAGGCGACACCAGATATCAAATCTAAACTCAACCTAAGGGTTTCAGAAGACAGCTTTTCACAGCCTAGAGAATGGAGCGACAGCTGAATATGATGTTGGATTCACATCTATTGCATCCTAGCTGTCTTGTCTGCTGGAGCCTGTAGTGCAGGGGAAGGTTTGTTCGGCCAATGGTTGGGTTTATTTGCCTGTAACTGAATGTCATACTTTATCCAGATCAGTCCGGACCTCATATTGAGCAGGGGCACACAACACTCCTCTGACCTCTCTGTGGAAGCTTGTATCTTGCTCTGATAATTGACTCCAACCTGACACCTTATGCCTCATTCACACATCAGTGTTTCCCGGACGCGTGCTGTATGTGTTCTCCGCGGACAGCACACTTCCCCATTTATTTCAATGTGTGTATTCACACATCAGTGTTTTAGCATGGTCCATGGGTCCGTGTTTTCAGCACGTCCTATCCTGTCCGTGTTCCCGGATCCCTCACGCCCATTATAGTCAATGAGTCAGTGAAAACCACAGATGCAACACACATGCCGTCTTTCACGGATCATTAAAAAGAGATTGTTTGAAAATTATTTTCCAGCTGCTCAGTGTCAGTGGATGGCACACGGTCAGCAAAAAAACGGACCCCCGGACCCAACATGGATCTGTCACGGGAGGAAACATGGATTGAACACTGTCCGTGTTACCACTGATCCAAAACTCCAGGAACTCCATTTAGGAGCAGGAAAACGGAAAGGACGGATGTGGCACATAACTGAGCCGAACGGAACCTGAGGACCCCATAGACTATAATGGGGTCCGTTAGGTTTCCGCTTGGAAGAAGTTTTTGGAGCGGAGACAAAAGCAGTGCATGCAGGACTTTTGTCTCCGGTTCAAAAATCTTCTTCTGACTGGACACCTAACGGACCCCATTATAGTCTATGGGGTCCTTAGGTTCCGTTCGGCTCAGTTATGTGCCAAATCCGTCCTTTCCGTTTTCCTGCTCCGAGAACGGAAAGGCTCAACGGTGATGTGAACGAAGCCTTAGTTATGACCCTGCAGTAAGCCCTTATATATGGTGCAACATTGACCCCTAGTGTCATGAGTGAGTACTACACTACCCATTAAATTACATGTAAACAGGATGGGGCACCTTTCAGTATAATATAACGAACACAGGCTGAATACACAGAAAACAGCGCTGACAATCACCAGTATCTCTCTCTTAAAGGAATGTGTCCTGCAAATAAAGAGATATTTTACCATTAGAGATGAGCAAACTTTTTGAGATTTGGTTCGGTTCCATTTCACCAACTTTTTTAAAAGGTCACTTCGGACCAAAAGTGATTCTACTTGAAGCAAAGTGCCTCCAATTTCCCTGAAGACTAGTATATGCTGTAACACCCTCTAGTCTCCTAGAACTCAGAATGTTTAGACAAAAGGATTTTTTTGTTTTTCCTCCCCGAGCTCTGAAATGCAATGACCACAATAGTAAATGATGTCTGAGCGACACTGACACACATAGCTGTGGGTAAACGCATGTTAGACGGCATTATCATACAGAGTGTTTAAAAACACACCGCGCCGCCACAAATGTCATGCTTTTCCATATTCCAAAGCTTCCAAAAATTGTCTCTTATCGGGGGCAGATGATGTTTAAACGCACACAGTGTTATGGGATAAAACATTTTTAATAAAAAAGTGTTTTAGGGGATTAAGCGTCCAAAAATGATGCCTTGACGGGGTCAGAATACCTTCCCGTACGGCACACAGAAGTATTGATTGTCATAAGAAAAAGTGGCTGGTTGTGAACGAGCTTAACCCCTGAGCACTGTGTATATACGTCCTATCTACACATGCGCCATGCAGCTATATACATGTGCAGACAGCGCTTTAATCCCAGCGCTGATCAGGGCTGGGATTAAAGCTCCTGCTCCTGCAATCTAGCAGGAGCAGGTCGGGTCCCGGCTGACAGACTCAGCGGGGACCCTGAGGAGAAGACAGGAGCGGTTTATTACTGCTTCTGTCTTCTCCTGTGCCGTCAGGAGAGCACTGAACGAGCGCATGTTGCAGAGCCGCTTCCTCTGTTAGTCCCGGCGGTCACATGACTGCCAGGGGTGTCTAGAGCAGAGGCAGGAGCAGAGCTGCAGGGTTGGATGCCCCAGTTTCAGTGGAAACAGTGAATAAAAAGTAAAAAAAATAAAAATAAAGTCAGCGTCCTCCAGAGGTCTTTTAATGACCCCCTGGGGGACATGTTATGTGCCAAAAAGAAATTAATATCTAAGTTAAAAAAAAAAAAATAATAATAAAAAATACAAGTAAAAAAAATAAAAATGCAGTCGCTAACAGAAACCGTCACCATAGTCGCCCAGTTCTCTCAAACCTATACATGATAAATATGAAAACGATCGTCAAAAAATAGGGAACCCAATGCATTTATTAATTTTTGTGTTTTAATATTTAAGAAATAAAATGCTATAATTAAAAAAATACACTTTTTAATAAAATTTAGCAGTTTTCTTTCAAATTAAACCTAAAAAAAGAAAAAAAAATTCTAAAAAAAAACATTCCAATAAAAAGTCCTAAGTGTCAAGTAAATAAAATCGCAAACATTATTTTGGTAATTAAACAAATAAAAAAGCTACGGTCACTAAATCACCACCTGCACAAAATCACAAAACGTTGCCTGAACATTCAGGCCTTTTTGGGCCCGGTCATGAAAGGGTTAAAATATTCTTACTTTCCTTTTAATTGGGAGCAGCAGCAGCAGTGCAGTGTGAATGTGGAAAGAGTACGGTACAGATATGGTGGCACGTGGCCGCAATAGTAGTGACAGCAGAAGCAGCAGAGCTTGGAACGGAAAAGGCAAATTTATGTAAATTTATGATTAGGACAAAGTACTTGGATGTTGGAGGAGGTATTCAGCACCTAGTGAGTTCATCTCATGCAAAGCACAATATTTGGCATATGTGATTTTTTGCCCATGTGGCAGGTTTTATATCGGGAAGACTATAAGGTGTTAATATGTGAGGTTTAGAGAACAGGGATAGGCTCACCATGATTGAGACAACATGTGAAAACAGCACACGGAGGAGATAGTGATATACTTACATGCACAGGCCTAGAAGTAGTAGGTGCATTAAAATGTGGAGGAGGGGGCGTGGCCTGGCTGCTGAGAGGAATGGCCGCATGATTTCACAGCTCCTGCACCAGAGCGACTGACACACTGCTCCCCGCAGCGGCATTAGCTCCCTACGGTGCCCCCTTACCTCCCCAATTACCGGAGAGCTTCAGCAGCATGATGGGGAAATCCAAGCGGCAACTACCAAGGGTCCAGAGCGGGAGCCTGGACAACTACCTGGAGCGGGGCCTAGGCAAAGATGGCGACTCCCGCGCTGACTCCTACACTGGAGCCCGCCTGTCGCCTCCTCAGCGCGCCTCCTCACCCCGATCGGCTACACCACCACCTCAAGACCCCGGCACCTTCTCGCTGAATAAAGAGGACTTCCCCTCCTTTCCTCCGACTCCCGGCGAGGTCCGTGCAGAGGTCCGTGCAGCCGAAGACGCAACAGAGACCTCCCGGCCTAGGCCTGCGGTCCCCTCCTGGGCTTCTCCTTCGGCAAGTCCCCAGAAACAGAGGCCTCGCCTGGAGGCTCCATCCACTCACGAGGTTAGTGCGGATCAGCGGGTCAGTGTAGCCGATACCCCAACCCCAGACCCCATTCTAACGTATAGAACCTCTGACAAGCCAGTCAGTGAGGACTCTCTAAAAAACATGCTGCTGGCACTTAAACAATCCCTGCAGATGGACATGGCTGTGCTACTTAACCCCCTCGCCGCCAAAGTCCACACCGCTGAGAACAAGATCGCTCATGTGGAAAATAAAATGGCGGAATTTGCTGATTCGCAAAATAATATTATCAACGCCCATAATGATATGGCGGATGAACTTGACCGCATTAAGAGGAAACTCGCAGACATGGAGGATCGTTCCAGAAGGAATAATGTGAAATTTCGAGGCATCCCAGAGGAGGTGGCCTCTCAAGATCTGCAATCCTATTTAAAGGGCCTCATCAAATCGATACTTCCAAAAATCCCGACTCCAGATATGATAATAGATAGGGCTCATAGGGTCCCGAAACCCCCCCATCTGGGTCCTGACGTCCCAAGGGACACTCTGGCTCGTATCCACTTTTTTCATGCCAAAGAGGCTCTGATGATGGCTGCCAGGAAAAGGGATCAGCTGCCTGCCCCTTACCAATCGGTCAGATTGTTTTCCGACCTTTCTACAGCTACACTACGTCAACGTAGAGAACTGCAACCCATCACTCTCACCTTGAGAGATAATGACATCCCTTATAAATGGGGTTACCCGTTGAAACTTCTAATTCGGAGGGACAACAAGACCCAAGTGGTGAGAGACGTCGCGGAAGGCCAAACCCTGCTCCAATCCTGGGATATCCAGCTGTCTTCCACACCCCAATCTGGTCGCCGTCCTCAGTCTGGATCTCGAACCCGAAATTAATCTACGGTCCTCTGAACGTGCCTAAGGATCTATCCGTGCTTCCTATTTCCTCCTGGGGACACTGCACCCTAATCTCTTGGTTGCCCCACGACTGGAACGCAAGGGGATCTCCTGATCTTTCATACGGGGACTTCCTTGATCTTTGATCTCTTTTCTTCTTTTTAGGTGCAGATGGGAGTGTATTATCTGTACACAGCTAAGGCTCCTCTCAGCCTCTCCCGAGGACTAGTGCTGGCTGTCACGCGCAGACGGTTTCTCTCTGCCTTGTTCTGTGCTATTCTTTTGCTGTTTCTTTCTCCCTACCTCCCCACTCCCATCTTATTCCTATTTTATCTCATTTTCTCTTTTGGTTATTTAATTTTGTTTCTAACAGAGGTATTGCCTACACTGCATAGTAGACAATACCCTCATTGTTCACGTGGATCCTAGCTAGCTGTCAGGCCGTATTGTTCCAACCTGCTGACGGCTCTGCTCTGGTTGATCGAGGCCTCCCCCCTCTCTCATGGGTCTTAAAATCTTATCATTGAATGTGAAGGGGCTTAATTGCCCTCAGAAAAGATCCTATGTTTGGAGGGAGGCTTCCTCCACGGGGGCAGACATTGTTTGTATTCAGGAGACCCACCTGCTGTCCGAGGACGCTAAACGTGTTCACCATCGCTCCTTTCCTCATATTGTTCATTCTCATTTCAGCAAAAAATCCAGAGGGGTAATGATTGCCGTAAAGAATACAGTTGCCTTCACTCCCATTTCTTCCACAGTGGATCCTAACAGAAGATTCATCATTTTGGTATGTTCCGTCAATAATATAACCTACACGTTAGTTTCACTCTATGCTCCCAATGGGCGCCAACTCTCTTTCCTCCGTGCACTACTCAACAAGGTGAACGGTCTTAAGAGAGGAAAGGTTGTTCTTTGTGGAGACTTCAATACAATTCTAGATCCATCCCTTGACTCCTCCTTCCCAACAAGGAGGATAGAGAGGGGTTTGACCTCCCTCCTACACTCAGAGGGACTTGTAGATGTGTGGAGGGCCCAACATAGCGGGGAAAGGGACTATACCTTTTTCTCCCCACCGCATCTTTCTTATTCCCGCATAGACATGTTCATGGTAGACCACCCCACTTTGCTACACACTATCTCCTCTGAGATAGGTCTTATTAAATGGTCGGACCATGCTCCGATCTGCCTTACATAAGAAGAACTGTATCAGTCGCTGAGAGCCCTTATGTGGCGGGACGACACTTTCTTGTACAATGACCCCAGGGTGGTTAAGGAACTGTCTGATGACCTCCGTGAATTCTTCCACATCAACGTGGGTTCTGTCAAGGGCACTTATACCTTATGGCAGTCCCACAAGGCGTTCATCAGAGGAGTTCTGATAAAACATAAGCATCAGATTAGGAAAAATAGGGAGAAAGAAATATCGCAACTACTAACCACCATTTCTGACCTGGAAAAAATCAACAAATTGTCTCCCACACCCCATACTTCCGCGGCATTGAGAGTGGAGAGAGATAGATTGGGAGCCCTGATGTCACATAACTATTCTAGATCCCTTCATAAGCTCAAATCTAGATACTACGCTCAAGGCAACAGAGCTGGCAAACTTCTTGCCGCTCAGCTTAAGTCTCGGCGAGCTAAGGCGAGAATCCCCTTTCTCATACATCCATCCACGAGGGCTAAACTACTGGATCCCAGGGACATAGCGGAGCAGTTTCGCATTTTCTATCATGATCTTTTCAATTTAAAGGATTCGACTCCCACACCGCACAATCTCGAGGCGCTGATAGACGACTTTCTGTCCCATTCGGATCTTCCCGCCCTGTCCCCGGGACAATTACAAATCTTGAATGCCCCAATTACCCCAGTAGAGATACAGAAACTGACTTCTACCCTCCCGGGAGGTAAAGCTCCAGGCCCAGATGGCCTCTCCAACAAGTACTACAAAAAATTCCACCAAATATTGGCTCCACATCTCCTGGATGTATTCAAGGAAGCCTTGGGAGGCACCCCATTCCAGCCGGAGATGCTTTCTGCACTTATCGTCACCTTGCCTAAGCCTGGTAAGACTCCCGATTCCCCCCAGAACTTCCGTCCTATTTCATTGCTTAACTCAGATATCAAACTTTTTGCTAAGTTAATAGCTAATAGACTAGCCCCGATTCTCCCTTCCCTAATAAAAGAAGACCAGTCAGGGTTTGTCAGGGGGCGCTTATCCTCTGACAATATCAGACGGATGGTTGATCTGTTTAACTACGCCGAACACCACCATCTTTCCATGCTGGCAATCACGCTCGACGTGGAGAAGGCGTTGGACCGTCTTCGATGGTCATATGCATTCTCAGTTCTCCAAGCAATGGGTTTTGAGGGTGGCATTTTAAATGCCTTCTACAGTTTATACGATTCCCCCACAGCTCGGATATGGGTTAATGGGGTGTTGTCTGACCCTCTTCCTATAACTAACGGATCCCGCCAGGGGTGTCCCTTGTCACCCTTATTGTTTATTATGGCCCTAGAACCCCTAGCCCAACACATTAGACTCTCCTCCATATCGGGAGTTACCGTAGGTAGCCGGGATCACAGGATCTCCTTGTACGCAGATGATATCATACTGACTCTGTCCAACCCCTTAACCTCCTTACACCTTGCCTTATCTATTATACAACAATTTGGCTTACGTTCGTATTACAAAATTAACAGCTCAAAATCCCAGGTCCTACCTATCAACATCCCCCAACCTGAACTATCTCAGTTAAAATCTACCTTCCCCCTAGACTGGCAGGAATCGGAACTTCCTTACTTAGGCATTAGACTGACATCTCCGTGCTCCCTCCTTTACAAGTGCAATTACGAACCCCTTCTCTCCACCATGTCAACTGATTTTTCCCAATTCTCCATGAAAGCTATCTCCTGGGTGGGTAGAGTGGCGGAATTTCAGATGATGACGCTTCCGAAATTGATTTACGTCTTTAGGGCTCTCCCTATCCCAGTTTCAGAATCATTCTTTAAGAAAGCTCAGGCGGTTCTATCGAAGTACTTTTGGAATTCCTCTAGGCCTAGGATAGCCCACACTCAACTAATCCGTAGGAAAAAAGCGGGTGGTATAGGCTTACCTTCGATCATTGATTACTATAAAGCTATTGGTCTCTCTCTCGCCCGTGACTGGTGGTTAAGGGATTGTCCAAAGGCCTGGCACCAGATTGAATCATACTCCGTTGGTGGTGGTTCACTCCGTGACCTACTGATTACTGTCCTGTGGAGAGGCACGGTCCCTGACCTACCCCTCTTAACCACGAGACATGTTGGCAAACTATGGCTGCACGTCCACTCCACCTGTGCGGACGACAAAGACTCCCTACTCGCCGTCTCTGACATTTCCACCTTAGAATTATCCATACGAGACATTAACCTGACTGTATGGCGAGAGAAAGGTGTAGAGAAATTATCTCAACTTGTCACCACCCTGGGGCCTATACCCTTCGCAACACTGCAGGATACATTTCAACTTCCATCATGTGAAATATTCAATTACCTTAGACTTAAACACTTTTTGCTATCTATCTTGTCTAGTGTCCCTTCCGTACATATGGGAGTTCTTCAAATTTATCGTACACCTAGCACTATGAGGAAAGGAGAGACTGGTCGCATTTATGATTTCTTGGGAGACAAATCCACATTTGTTAAGACTAAACCTATTGACAAGTGGGAATTGGAACTTGAGAGGTCCTTCCCGGCGGACGCTTGGTCGTCAGCTATAAAATTTCTGGCAACCAACTTCAAATGTGTCACCCATTATGAAGCTGGGGTAAAAACGCTTCTGCACTGGTATTTCACTCCTCGCCGATTGCACTCCATATATCCTACCTCCTCCCCTTGTTGCTGGAGAGGATGTGGCGGCTTGGGTACCCTACTCCATGTGCTGTGGAAATGCCCGATCCTGCTGAGGTTCTGGAGTGACATATTCCGCCTCCTGAGTGAAGTGGTCAAATTTACAATTCCCCCGTCCCCCAGCCTAGCATTATTATTTTTAGGTATCCAGGATATCCACCATTCCTACAGACCAGTGGTAGGCCGCATTTTGCTCAGCGCTAAATTGATTGTGACCCGCCATTGGAAGGATCCTAATCCTCCGGCTGTCACAGAGGTCATTCAGGAGTTAAATACCACCTGTCGCTATGTCTACCCCCCACTCGTTTCATGCGCACTTGGGGCCCCTGGATGTCACATCCTAGCTATATCCCGTAGGTGTTGACCTTTTCTATTTATGTCTGGATCCTTTCCCGATAGCTTAGCGTCCTCGGAGATTCAGTTTTAGAACGGCTTCCTGGATGACCGGTCTCCGAATTCAAATACTATGCCATCTATTATTATGTTGCTCTTACTCTTTGTCAAATGTTACTGTTCCTGGTTGTGTATTTTACCCCTCTATTGGGGCTCATGATGGGCGACACATGTGGGACACTTGGTTGGCAGCGCCCGAGCGGGCGCCCAAGTGCCCTATAGATAACCCTATTGTAGTGCCGTTCCTTACTCATTACTCTTTATGTTATGTTCCCGAGTTTCTTACCTGTGAGCATCGCATCGCTCACGTAGTTGCTGAATATCTCCCATGTATGTTGACTATCGATGGCCGTGTATCCGGCTCTACACTTGATAAGTTTGTTTACATGCCTTCTGATGTATGTTAGATTGCTGCTGCGCCCGCTCTACTTGTCTTCGCATATCTTCTCTGTTTGAAAAACTTAATAAAAAGATTTAACTCTAAAATGTGGAGGAGACAGACCTCGTGCATTCAGAAGGAAGCGTCTTGGATAATAAGAACAAATGCAATCGGTCCATTACAGGGCCGGCTCTAGTTGGGGCCCTTGGGTAATAAATCTCAGTGGGTCTTCTTGCGGCAATTTTTTTTACATTTACATGTCCCCCGGTGCTTCCCACACAGTATAATGACCTCCAGTACCCCCCAAGAAAGTATAGGGACCCCCATACAGTATAATAACCAGTAGAAACCTCTAGTGACCCCCGATAGGGTATAGGGGTCACTGGGAGTCATTATACTGAATGGGGGCTCTGGCGGTTATTATACTGGAAGGGGAGTCTGGGGGTCATTGTACTGAAGGGGGGTCTGGGTTCATTATACTGAATGGAGGGGTCATTGGGGATCATTATACTGTGGGGGGGCACTACTCATTATACTGTGTAAGAGTCCCTCACACAGTATAATGACTCCCCCCCCCAATGCCCCCCCACAAAGTATAATAACCATAGCCCCCTCACACAGTATAATACCCACCAGTGGCCCTCTAACATACCTATAATTGCTGAAGTGCAGGGGAGCAATTCCTTTCATTAACTTATCGCAGCTCATCTTCCTGCACCAGAACAGCAGTGATACACACGTCATAACGTCGCCGCCAGGCTGGGAGGAGAGAAGGAGCGCAGGGAGATGAGCAGTGGTTAGTGAATGAAAGGACTGCCGACTCCTGTGTGCTGCAGCAATGAGTGCTTCCATCTGTATTGATGGAAGAGCTCTTAGCAGCTGGCCCAGCACTATCAGGGACAGGCGTCACCAGGAAGGGAAAGATAAGTGCAGGGCTTGAAAATCGCTTTGATAACTTCTAAAAGACCGAAAGATTTCCGATTAGTGAAATCTACAATACACCATCATTAAGCAGTGTGTTGGGCAGATATTATCAAAAGGGGCTTATTCACTACAGTGTTCCTTGGTACTGAGATATACACTGCACCATCATAAAGCAGTATGTTGGGCAGACATTATAAAAAAGGGGTTTATTCACTACCGTGTTCCTTGGTACTGTCAAAATTACATTATCTTTGGCCTAGTGTAGTGGCGAAAAATTGTATTTCTCTGTCTCCTGTTCATTACAGAAAGCAAATGCAGTGTGTACAGTAAAAAAATGAATTATCTGTGGCCTAGTGTAGTGCTGAAAATCTTTACTTTTCTGTGTTCAGTACATTACAGCAAGCCAATCCAGTGTGTACAGTAAAAATTACATTATCTCCGGCCTAGTGTTTTGCCAAAAAATTGTATTTCTCTGTCTCCTGTACATTACAGAAAGCAAATACAATGTGTACTGTAAAAATTACATTATCTCTGGGCTAGTGTAGTGCCAAAAAATTGTATTTCTCTGTCTCCTGTACATTACAGAAATCAAATACAGTGTGTACTATAAAAAATTACATTATCTCTTGGCTAGTGTGGTGCCGAAAAATTGTATTTCTCTGTCTCCTGTACATTACAGAAAGCAAATACAGTGTGTACAGTAAAAATTACATTATCTCTGGCCTAGTGTGTTGCTGAAAAATTGTATTTCTTTCTCCTGTTCATAATAGCCAGAAAATGCAGTGTGTACAGTAGAAATTACATTATCTCTGGTCTAGTATGGTGCTGAAAAATTGTATTTCTCTGTCTCCTGTTCATTACAGCCAGCAAATGCAGTGTGTACAGTACAAAATTCGTTATCTGTGGCCTAGTGTACTCCTGAAAATCTTTATTTTTCTGTGTTCAGTACATTACAGCAAGCCAATCCAGTGTGTACTGTAAAAATAACATTATCTCTGGGCTAGTGTAGTGCCGAAAATCTGTATTTTTCTGTATCCAGTACTGTCTTGCATCAGAAAACTGTGTATTTAGCGGACAGTAAAACAATATGCGCCACATCTACAGACAAAACCATTAATATGAATAAGGCGAGCACAAAGGGAGGGGGAAGTGGGCATGATATTGATGGTGCAAGCAGAGACCATGGCTCTTGGTGTGATGCTGATGGTGCAAGTAGCGGCCGTGGCCCTGGGCGTCATGCAGATGGTGCAAGCAGAGGCCGTGGCCCTTGGCGCAATGAAACTGTTCCTGCTGCCAGTGCACCAGAAAAAACAAAAAAATCCACCTTACCCAGCTTCATGTCCAACTTAGCTGGTCGGCGCAGGACAACACTGTCCAAGTCGGACCAGGGCGAACAGGTGGTCGGTTGGATTGCAGAAGATAATGCTTCCAGTCAGTTAAGCACAACCCTCTCTTCCACGAAGTCCATTCTCTGTAGCTAAGAGTCTGGTCAACCGAATCCTTACTCTGACCCTCCTTCTTCCCACCATGTCACGTCTGGGCAAACATGACCTCTTTTCATGGCCAGTACTTGGTTTGGCTCTCTCGCCAAGCACGCTTGAAGAGGTACCTGAGATATTGTGCCCTGATTCCCAACCTCTTGAGCCTTCACAGTCTCAAAAAGATGACGGTGGTGAATCGCAATCATTCATTCATGAGGTGGATGATGATGAGACACAGTTGCCAATCACTGAGGTGGTGGTTAGGTCAAATCAGGAGGATGAGCAGAGTGAGGAAGTGGAAGAGGAGGTGGTGGACGATGAGGTCACTGACCCAACATGGTTAGGTGAAAAGCCGAGCGAGGACAGCAGTACAGAGAGGGAGGGATCCGTAGCAACGCAATAGTCTGGAAGAGGCAGTGGGGTGGCAGAAGGGAGACGTCGGTCCACACCAAACAGGCCCACAACCGTTACACCGAGCACCCCCATGTGTAAATCTACCTTGCCAAGGGGATGGTGTTCCGCCGTAATGGGGCTTTTTTGAGGACAAAAGAGTGGTAGTTTGCAACCTGTGCCGTACCAAAATGAGCCTGGGCGTGAACACAAGCAACCTCACCACCACCAGCATGATCCGCCACATGGCATCCCGGCACCCTAATAAGTGGGCCGAACGCCTGGGTCCACACTCTGCGTCTGAGGGTCCCACCACTGCCTTCACTTTCCCTGTGTTACGCACTGCTGGCCAATCCCCTATCGAAGGCGCAGGCCCAGATGCCCCTCGCCCTGCACCGGGACCTTCGCATGAACCATCAGCAACAACATCCACTTCCATTTCCCAGCGCAGCGTCTGAATGTCGATAACACAGGCATTTGAACGCAAGCTCAAATACCCACCCACCCACAGGACATTGCACTTAATGCACAATTGTTGCCATTTAGGCTTGTGGACACTGTGGCCTTCCGCAGCCTGATGTCGTCGGCCGTCCCTTGGTACACAGTCCCCAGCTGCCACTATTTTTCACGGTGTGCCGTGCTCGCCTTACACCAGCATGTGTCCCAGAAGATCACCTGTGCCCTGACCAACGCACTTACGGGGAAGTTCCATCTCACCATGGACAAGTGCTGGTGGCCAGGGACACTACATTTCCCTGACCGCACACTAGGTGAATGATGTGGAGGCCGGGAGTGAGTCATACCCTGGGATGGCAAAGGTGCTACCCATGCCCAGGATTGTGGGCCCTATGTCCATCAGGGTCTCTGCCAGCAGCTATGTTACTGGCTCCAACCCCCACTTCTCCTCCTCCGCTGCCTCCTCCTCCACTTCCACCTCCAACAGCAGTCAGCCATCAGTCGCTAGCTGGAAGCAGTGTAGCACTGCTGTGGGTAAGCGTCAACAGGCCGTGCTGAAGCTGATCTGCTTAGGGGACAAACGGCACACCGCCGCAGACCTGTGGTAGGGTATAAGGGACCAGACCGAGGTGTGGCTCTCGCCACTCAACCTACAAACAGGCATGGCCGTAACTTGGTGGCGGCTTTGGAGCTTGGCAACCTGACACACATTCCATGCCTAGCCCACGTCTTAAACTTAGTGGTTCAGCGGTTTATCAAAACCTACCCCAATTTGCAGGAGCTACTAGTGATGGCGCGCCGCTTGTGTGCCCATTTCTGTAAGTCGTCCACAGCTTCGGCAGGTCTGTCAACGCTGCAGCAGCGCTTGAGGCTTCCAGCTCACCGACTTAGCACGCGGTGGAACTCTACGTTCTACATGTTGGCCAGGCTTTGTGAGCAGCAGAGGGCAGTTGTGGAATACCAGCTGCAACATGGTCATCACCTTTCCAGTCAACTGCCACTATTCACAAGTGGGGAGTGGGCATTGATGTCAGACCTATGTGAGGTTTTAAAAAACTTTGATGAATCTACACAGATGGTTAGTGGCGATAACACTATTATCAGCTTAACCATCTCACTCGCTGTGTCTACTCAAACGATCGCTGCTCACAATTAAGGAGGATGTTCTGAATGTGGCAGACGAGGTAATGGGGGAGGAGATGACACAGGCTGATAGCCAGACCTCCCTCAGTTCGTCTTCTCAGCACGAATTGGGCCATGAAGAGGAGGAGTAGGAGCTAGAGACACTTGCCTCTGCTACAGAGGCTAGTACCCATGGAACTTTAATTCCATCTGTCCCACGTGGATGGGCAGAAGAGGAGGATGAGGGTATGGAGAGTCATCCTAAAGTTGACATCGACGTATTGCCTGTTGGTACTCTGGCACACATTTCTGACTTCATGTTAGGCTGCCTTTCCCGCGACCCTCACGTTATACGCATTTTAGGTAACACAGATTACTGGGTGTTCACCCTTCTCGACCCCCGCTACAAACAGAACTTCTCATCTCTGATTCCTGTGGTGGAGAGAACGAGTAAAACCGCGCAATAGCAGAAGGTACTTGTTGACAGATTGCTCCAAAATTTTCCATCTGACAATGCGGCCGCCAGAGTCCGTACTTCCTTAGGCAACCGAGGAAGGGAGACAAGGGCAACACACAGTAGTTCCAGAGGCAGGGCAACACTGTCCAAGGCATGGGACACTTTCATGACATCCCGCCAGCAACCTCATTCTGAAGCGCAGCCTAGTGCTACAAGGAGGGAAAAGTTTTGGAAGATGGTGAAGGAATACATTGCAGACAGTGTCAGCGTCCTAAATGATCCCTAGTTGTGAGCGGGAGGTGCCATATTCAATTTTGCGATTTATCGCGAATATTCGAATGAATATTCGTCATATATTCGTCGAAATCGAATATTCCTCATTATTTTATTTATTCAAATAATATGCGATTTAATTATTCGCGTATTGCGAATTGAACTTAGAGCTGGGTTCCTAATGGTTGTATTGCTAGAATTGACGAAGATAACGAAAATAACGAATACACGAATATAGCGCTATATTCTCAATCTTCGTTATATTCTAGCAACAGCCATTGGGAACCCAGCTCTAAGTTGAATTCTCAATGCGAGTATTACAGGTTATATTAATTGCATTGCGATTACAACTTAGTAAAATTTGTGAGATCGTGATTCACTCTATATGTGTATTTTACGAATATTCGCTATATTGCTATAAATCTGGTTTTTAGAATATTCGTCATTTTGTTTCCATATAGAAAACATGATTCCTTCCTGCTTAAGTTGCTTGTGGGCCAATGACTCATTGACCCACAAGAAATAAGCAGGGAGGAATCATGTTTTCAGATGTTAAAAAATGACGAATATTCTAAATTGCGAATATATAGCCCTATATTGTAAATATTCGCAAATTAGCGAAGTTGCGATATTCGCAATTAATATTCGCTATGCGAATATTCCCGCTCAACACTAATGATCCCTCAGTGCCTTACAACTACTGGGTGTCCAAGCTGGACACGTGGCTTGCTCTCTACGCCTTGGAGGTGCCCTGCCGCCAGCGTATTGTCAGAGCGTGTATTTAGTGCTGCTGGGGGCATTATAACAGATAAGCGTATCCGCTCGTCCACTGGCAATGCTGACAGGTTGACTCAGATAAAAATTAACAAGGCCTGGATTGCCCCTGACTTCTCCACTCCACCAGAGGAAAGCTGAGCTAATGAGGAACAAAAACGCAATTTAAATGTATGCTTTATAATGTACTCAATCCACAAGATTAAGATGCACTCTTTTCACCGCATAAAAAGGCTATATGTTTGAATCTTGTTTTCTCATCCGTCTCCTCCCCTGACTCCTCTTTCATACAGAATGCCATCACTATAATGTTTTGTAGGGTTCGCTCGGCTTCAGGCCCTCACCTCCAATGCTTTATACCGTCTGCTCACCTGTAGGCCATCACTGCAATGATGTATAGGGTCTGCTCACCTTCAGACCCTCACCTCTAATGTTTTAGTGGGTCACCAGCAGGCCATCAGTGATAATTTTTCATGGGTGTGTATGATGCCCTCCTTTATGTGTAATAAAGGGTGTATTGGAGTGCCAGTTCCTTGTAATTTTTGTCAGCCCTTTCACTTAGTGCATAGGCTTTATGGGTGCAGCAGTGTACCTGAACAATTGTAGCGCCATGTGAATGAGGTCCTCCTTTATGTGATATACAGGCTGTATCGGAGTGCTTCTTCCTTGTAATTTTTGGCAGGAACTTCCCAAGTTTGAAAGAGTTCTCTGAGTTCGTCAATAGGAAGCACGAATAGCATGCAATCTAGTAACATCATCTTACGTCTTAAAATCCCCAGAAGAAAGGCCTGCAAGAGAGATACGACGCGCAAGAGCAACTAGCTTTGCAACCAACACAGCAGCCAAAGGTCTAGTCACCACGAGAGCAAGTTCAACGTCACTACTGGGGTCAGTAGAGAGACAGAACCGACAAATCTTCAGACTACCTTCAAATGTATGTTCTGTGGAAAGAACCACTCTATACACAATGCCAACAACTGAAGGAAAAGTCCTTCAGTATCCATGTGTGACACTGTCTGCAGAGTTGTGTATCTAATCCTATAATGCGTGATACTGCCTGCTGAGCTGTGTATCTAATCCTACCATGTGTGATACTGTGTGCAGAGCCGTGTGTCTAATCCTATCCTGTGTGATACTGTCTGCTGAGTTGTATATCTAATCCAATTGTGTGTGATACTGTCTGCTGAGCTGTGTATCTAATCCTACCATGTGTGATACTGTCAGCAGAGTCATGTGTCTAAGCCTATTGTGTTTGATATTGTCTGCTGAGTTGTGTACCTAATCATATCATGTGTGATACTGTCTGCAGTTTTGTGTATCTAATCCTATCATGTGTGATACTGTCAGCTGAGCTGTGTATCTAATCCTACCATGTGTGATACTGTCTGCAGAGTCATGTGTCTAAGCCTATTGTGTTTGATACTGTCTGCTGAGCTGCGTATCTAATCCTACCACCATGTGTGATACTGTCTGCTAAGTTGCGTATCTAATCCTATTATGTGTAATACTAGATGCACATATTAGCAAAACGTATCACACATAGATAGGTTTAGATACACAGCTCATCAGAAAATATCACACATGATAGGATTAGATACGCAGATCAGCATAAATGATCACACACGACAGGATTAGATACACATCTTAGCAAAACTTCTCACACATAATAGTATTAGATATGCAGCTTAGCAGACAGTATCACACATGATGGTTTAGATACACAGCTCAGCAGAAATTATCACACACGACTGGATTAGATACATATTTTAGCAAAACGTATCACACATGATTGGATTAGATACTCAGCTTAGTAGACAGAATCACACACGATAGGATAAGATACACAACTCAGCAGGCAGCATCACACACAATATGCTTAGATACGCAACTCTGCAGACAGTATCACACATGATAGGATTAGATACACAGTTCAGCAGACAGTATCACACATAATATGATTAGATACACAACTCAGCAGGCAGTATCACAAACAATATGCTTAGATACACGAATCTACAGACAGTATCACATGTGATAGGATTAGATACACAGCTAATCAGGCAGTATCACTCATGATATTTGGATTCTGGATTTAGTGTTCCTTTATTTTCATGTGTTTGAATTTCGCACATTTAATATTCTCAATAGATCTCACCAAATCTAACTAGGTCTGCCGCTAAATATCTCATATTTGCAGCCAGGGCCGGTGCAAGGATTTTTGCCGCCCTAGGCAAAAGAAAAGTTTGCCGCCCCCCCCCCATGTGACATCACAATGCCCCACCCATATGATCTGCCATATTAAAGGGGTTCTGCAGTTTATTTAAACTGATCGCAGGGGTCCGACACCCGGGACCCCTGCCAATCAGCTGTTTGAGAAGACAGCGGCGCTGGCAGTAGCGCCTCCGCCTTCTCGCAGTGACGTCACGACTAGTATCATTGGCCTGGGTGGGGCTAAGCTTCATTCAAGTGAACAGAGCTTAGCCCGCCCAGGCCAGTGATACTAGTCGTGACGTCACTGCGCCTGCGGTAAACAGCGAGAAGGCCGAGGTGCTACTGCCAGCGCCGCTGCCTTCTCAAACAGCTGATCGGCGGGGTCCCGGGTGTCAGACCCCGGCCGATCAGATGCTGATGATCTATCCAGAGGATAGATCATCAGTTTAAATAAACTGCAGAACCCCTTTAACTAACGCCAGTTCTCTCCCCCTTGTCATTCTCTCCCCCTCTTGTCATTCTTCACACTCCCCCACTTGTCATTCTTCCTCCCCCTTGTCATTCTCTCCCCCCCTTGTCATTCTCTCCCCCCTTGTCATTCTTCCTCCCCCTTGTCATTCCCCCACACTTATCATTCTCTCCCCCTCTTGTCATTCTCTCCCCCTCTTGCCATTCTTCACACTCCCCCTTGTCATTTCCTTTCTCCCTCTTGTCATTCCCTTTCTCCCTTGTCATTTCCCCCTTACCTTTAGTGTAGCGCGGCCGAGCTCTTTATGCTGCACGGGTACAGGAGCTTTAGTTTCCTGTACCCGAGGGGACTGACATGAAGTGCACACTCTGTGCGCACTTCATGTCAGTCCGGCCGGGTACAGGAGACAGATGCTCCTGTACCCACGGACCTTAAACAGCTCGGCCACGCTACAATGAGGAACTGACAGGAGGGAGCGCTGAGCGCTTCCCTCCTGTCAGCTCCTCTCTTAATGCTGCGCCCGGGCGGTGCGCCCTCATGGACGCACCAGCCCGGGCAGTGCTGCAGCCGCCTGAGGCTCAATTCAGAGCGCTCGGGCGGCTGCAGCATGAGGCAGGGCCGGCGCTCCTAGCAGCGCCCCTTCCCAAGGGGCGCTCTACGCGGCTGCCTATTCCGCGTATAGGACGCGCCGGCCCTGTTTGCAGCTTAAGCAATAAGCTAAATGTGGAGCACTCACCGCCCAGTGGTTGTGATGTGTATTGCAGCTTTTTAGAGTTTAGTTACAGTCTCGCGATACGATGTTGTTTTCAGGACAAAATTGACACCACTTCCAGTTTGGAGATCAGGTAAGAGAGGACGATCTGTACATGTCTGAGTTCCAGAGCAAGTCACCTGGAAATGTTAGAAGATATGTCAACTGACGCATTCATCAACTGACGCATTCATCAACTGACGCGTTCATCAACTGACGCGTTCATCAATGCCTTGAGATGTTTCATAGCCATTAGAGGTACTGTCAGAGACCTCAGAACTGTAAGAAATATGTTAGGTTCAGTGTTGAAAAAGAACTGGATGAATGGATGATGCTTCACTTAGGACCCTATTCTATGAAGTAATGTCTATCGTTAACAGTCGTCCACTTACAGTTGATAACATCAACGACCCAACGAGTTTGGACCCTTTAACTCCCAACCATCTACTTCACCTTAAGTCTGATTACATACAGCCACCGCCTGGCAAGTTCGCCAAGGAGGATTTATATGCTAAAAGGAGATGGCGAAAAGTTCAATATCTATCAGAACAGTTTTGCAATAGATATAGGAAAGAGTAGTGTTGATCACGAATATTCAAATAGCAAATTTTTATTGAGAATATTTGCACTTCAAAAATTTGCGAATATTTAGAATATAGTGATATATATTCGTAATTTCAAATATTAGAGATTTTTTTTTAAATAGTACACATGATCCCTCCCCGCTTCTAGCTTGTGGGCCAATGAGAAGGCTGCATTATCTTTGATTTTTGGAGTAGCGTTGATTGCGAATTTTCATAATGCGAATTTTCGCAATCAATAAAATAATGACTGGAGATCACGAATTCTCGAATATATGGCGAATATGCGCCCAAATATTTGTGAAATATGGCAAATTTGAATATTGCCCCTGCCACTTATCACTAGGAAAGAGTACCTGGCAAATCTGATGCTAAGAAGTAAATGGCAAACACCCAGAAGAAATGTCCAAGTTGGTGACATAGTGTTAGTGAAAGAGGAAGATTTACCTAGAAGTCAATGGAAGATGGCCAAAGTTCTAGAAATTCAAAAGGACAAAGACGGACTAGTAAGAAGAGTTGTTACATATAGGAGACTTAAAACTTGACAAAAAGGGAAAACGTCTCACTACTCCACTCAAGTTGGAACGTCCTATACAGAAGTTAGTTGTTCTACTTGAGAGTGATAAAAGACACTTGAGAGTTGAGAACCTGATGGAAAATTCACGAAATTCATGTTTAAGTCCTACTACTGAGAACATATAATTATAGGTAATTTTGGTGGGAGTGTAGCTAAGACCTGTCCTAGGTTGCTAATATGGCTTATATGTGTATACAGCTAGACCTGCCAATAACCTTAATACAGTTCATATGTTTATATGTTAAAGACATAAGCAGAGTTATTTACTGTGACTTCATGCTTTCGATGTCATGTAACAGTTATATATTGTGTTCACAGAAGCAGAAAAGATAATATGTCTTTAAGATTCAGTAAAATGAATGTAAGGTAAGCTCAATGACACAGCAGAATTATCGACAGAAAGCATAGAGTTAAACTGTTGTTACTGCCCAGGAGTCTTGACCAATAGAGATGGCCTTGCAGTTTGCCCGGCGGTCGTATAGTGGAGAATGTTGCTCGTTCGCGATTCACCAAACATGCAAACATATGGCGATATTCATGCGCACCATATTCTTTTGCATTGTGACGAACTTTGACCTATGACACATCCATCAGGTGGTACAGGACAGCCAATTGAGATGTTTAAGCATATGGACACACCCCTACCTTAATGTTTATAAGGGCACACTATGGCAGTACTATTGTGTATGGGGCACTCAGCAGGTAATGTTTAGAAGGGCACACTAGGCAGTACTATTGTGTATGGGGCACTCAGCAGATAATGTTTAGAAGGGCACACTATGTTGGTACTATGGTACTGTGGTAATGCTGACCTGGACATTTAACCATTCAGATGCCGTGGTCAAATGTCACCACGGCATCTGAGAGTGTTAAAAAACGAAAGCGCGGGCTTCCTGTTCAGGCGCGCCTTCCCCCAGCAGAGACCAGGGAAAGTACACTGTTCTAAAAATGAGCTGCCGCCTGTACTAGGCTTCCAGACTCATTATTAGTATATCCCAGTTCAGGCAGCACTGAACTGTGATGTAGTGATTTCTATACAGAATAATGGAGCAATTTCCATTATTCTGTATAAGTTGCAATCTGAAGATTACAAGTTGTGGTCCACTTTGGGACCTAACAAAAAGTAGTAAGAAAAAAAGAATTATTTTTTTTTTGGAAAATATAAAAATAACTTCAAAAGTAAAATCACCACACTTTCCCCAAAATAAAAACAAAAAAATAACATTATGGGAATTGTTGCATGCGAAAACACCCATACTATTAAAATATAAAAAAAAAGTTAGCCCATATGGTGAATGATGTAACAGGAAAAAAAAAGGCGGATTCGACATTTTTTAATCACTTTATCTCCCAAGAAAATTGAATAAAAAGTGATCAAGTCATGCACCCTCAAAATGGTATTGTCAAAAACGACAGATCGTTGTGGAAAAAATGGGCCTCCACACATCTCCATAGACATAACTATATAAAAAGCTATGGGGGTCAGCGGGGCGAGGGGGTTCTGTTAGGGTTGCCACCTTTTCCAGCAAAAAATGCTGGTTACACATATTAAAAAGGTTGGCATCGATTAACACAGGTGTTATTTTGATCATATTTTACATTTTGCTCCATTTGTTTTTTCAATAGAATTAAACTTTTCAACCAGTGTCTTTAAGTATTTTTTAGCCTTTGTTTTCAAAATATTTCTGCCGGGATTTCGAACTCACAGACATCTACATTAAAGGCAAGAACATTAACCACTGTGCTATAGAGCTCCATGTTATATTGTTGTAAATATATTATGGCTAAAAACCTCAGTAGTAGTTTCCCATGCATTATGCATGCTCTCAGAGGTATCATAATAAATATATATATATATATATATATAGACAGATAAAAGTTGAGCGGCACTCCAAATGTATTCAAATAGCAAATGCGTCTTTATTCACCCATCGGCGTGGCAACGTTTCAGCTCCTACTGGAGCCTTTTTCAAGCAAGTTGTGCAGGATAAAGTGACATATATATAGGGTATTACAAAGTGACATCATCAAAGTGCGTCCAATACAATTAACTCTTACATGTGTTATAGATAAAATGTCTTCAATCAAGTGTCAAAATTCATCACAAATTCATGATCATTAAAAACAGTGCATAATAATATAACATTTCATAAAGTATAGTCTTGACTAATATCAAAATCGATGCATAATAAAGTGCTTTATATAGTTGTTCCAAAAAAGTGACAGTGCTAAAAGGGTTAAAAATCCTTAGTCCGTGTAAGGATGACGTACCCTTGATGGAAGAACCCGGCGGAAGGTGGTAGCAATATTCAAAATCCACATGCACGATGCAAGTATCGCCATCACGGCGTGCGGTCCAAGGCAATGCGCATGCGTTACCCAGAATCTATCGAGCGTGCCGCGTCATACAGGATCTGTCAAGCATGCCACGTCATCACGCTCTTGGCGGCTGCGCAGTGCAAGTCCATTGCCGTTCCGTCATGTTGAGTGAGGGCATGACCAAATCCACTCACTTATATGCAGTGTTAGATAACTTTAAAAAGGGGTGGCACCATTCATACATGTTCACATACATATCGACCTATGTGGTAATTACCTATGATGCGATCAATGGCGTGAACTACACCACCTCGCAACTATAGGGCACATGTCAGTAACGCCACGCCTCCGCATGGCGAAACCAACTGCGCTATACCACACAGTGGGAGGGTTCTCCTACTATATTAAACATGCATACCCACCCTATCAACCTTAGTATATTTAAAAGAAGGTGATTTTCACAAATCGTGTAGTGGGGATATTGATAGCTGCCGTCATAAAATCGCGGGTATAATCCAGAAAGAGGGAACGTCATCCTAAAAATAGAAAAATAAAAGAAAAATTGTATTAATGTGCATATTATATGCATAATATATGTAAAGAGTTGTGTACATATAATATAATATAAATTGAAAAATCTTGTACAAACATCCTATGCCCAGAGGAAGAGGAGCACGTGGTAAAGAGGGCAAGCATCAATACATTCCCACTCTATAGTCTATATTCAATCCATTAGGGCTCAACATATTTAACGTATTGATCCAATAGAGTTCCCTCTTTTAGGAGGGACCTCTATTGCCACCCCTTCGCAATATCGGTATCTGATCTATGATCCAACAGCACAAATCCTTCTCCTTATGTTTAAGGATACTAAAATGTCTCGACACTGGCAAATCTAGTCTGCCTTTCCGTATTGTGTTCCTGTGATTATTCAAACGTGTCTTGAAATCGGTAGAGGTTTCTCCAACATATAATATGTTACAAGGACAAGACAAAACATATACTACATATTCCGAATTGCAGGTCAAATAGTGTCGGATGGGGTATTAAACTCCCGTATTGGGATGTCTAAATATGCGTCCTTTGTTAATGTACCTACAATTTACACATCCCAGACATGGGAAACATCCCAAGCTGGGCAGTGCAAGTGTGGTCTGTTTCAGTACCTTTTTTGGGCCAATATCAGCCCTAACAAGTTGGTCTCTTAGACTTTTTGATCGACGATAAGAGAATAATGGTACACTCCTAAATTCAGGGATATTCTGCAGAGATTTACTTAAGATAGACCAATGTTTTTTAATAATAGTTCCTATTTCCTGACTACTTTCAGTATAAGTGGATACAAAGGGGATGCGTGTGTTAATCACTTTGCGATTCCCTTGTTGTAACGTTTCAATTCTATTAAGTGATACTACCTGACTTCTATGTGTATCTAATTAAGCCTTAGGATACCCACGTGATGTAAATTTGGATATCATGGATTGTAATGTATCCTCTAGTCTAAGTTCATCAGACTCAATTCTCTTTGCTCTCAACATTTGTGAGTACGGTGATGACCTTAACATCTTCCTGGGATGGTTACTGGAATACATCAAGGTGGTATTCCTATCTGTCGGCTTCACAAACAATCTTGTTTGCAAGCTTCCATCAACGAGCACCACCTCGGTGTCTAGAAATTGTAACGATGTACGAGAGGAGACTAAGGTAAACTGTAAGGACTTGTATGCACTGTTTAGGAAGTCATGGAATTCATTAAGTTGTTCCCCCGTTCCCGTCCATATGAGGAAGACGTCGTCTATGTAACGCCACCAGACCAAAACATGTCTATAGTGTGGCGACACATAGACAACGTCCTCCTCAAATGCACGCATATAGATATTAGCGTAAGTTGGGGCCATATTCGACCCCATCGCCACTCCCCTCTTCTGTCTATAGTATGTGTCTTGGAATAAAAAATAGTTTTGAAGTAATATAATATTCAATAAATCCAAGATGAAGCAAATAGCCCCCTCGGACATTGTAGACATGGATACCATACGTTCTACTGCTTTTAGACCCCTTGTGTGTTCTATAGATGTATACAATGAGGTCACATCAAACGATGCTAAAGTGACCTCATTGTATCCCGATATATCCAATTGTTGTAATTTGATAAAAAAATCAGAGGTATCACGGATATAGGAGCTCGCACCATCCGCAAAGCCGCTTAAAACCTTATCAAGGAAAATGGCTGGGCGACTGAAGATGGAGTCAGTCCCTGAAACTATTGGTCTGCCGGGGGGGTCGACGAGAGACTTGTGTATCTTCGGGAGAATGTATAAAACCGGGGTTACCGGATGTGTTACCGTAAGGTATTGGACCAAGTCTTCGTCTACAGGGAGATGCATTGTTCCTTAACACACCATCCATTAAAGAGTTAAAAAGAAAACATGAGGCTTTGTCTAAAAAATCCACAGCACTGAAACTCCACATGGCAACATTGGGCGAGTACTTTAAAGCACAAAGGATCCCGCGAGGTATGAGGTCACACCTGCAACCTAATTTGTTCATGCACAATCGTGAGTACTGCAAGAAATTTGAACTATTATCCAACAAGTATGCTTTTGATTACATGCTCCTGAACATTGAGTTTTTACAACAAGAATTATGTACACTTACGTGTGAAATTTCGGAAATAGCACAAAAGATATGTACTCTTATTGGACAGGACGATTTTGATATCTACATGGAAGTCTTTGCTGGTCAATTAAATAAATTCCAAACTGAAACTGAGGAAGGAAAAAGGATTAAATGGTCTAGGGATATTGAGGACTATAAACGTGGAACCATTTACTCCTGGCAAAGGGATAACACACACAAGCGTAATTTTGAGGACAACAACAATAAAAAGAGGAGACGGTCACCAGAAGCACAGAAGAATGACTCTTTTTTAGGGATTCCGGATACACCCGACTCAAGAGACCCAGGAGGGGAGGTCGCCGACACAGAAGACATCGTAAAAATCCAGCAACACAAGAAACCAACATTGAACAACAGGCCACAAAGGTCATCCAAGAAATGAATGTGGTCAACTTATCTTCCAGGGACCTTACATCCACAGAAGTGAGTTTACTTAATAGAGGTTTTTCGTTTTGTCCCAATACACATACTGATTGGTTATCTGTTGATAATGATTTACATAACTTTTTTCGTTTGATAAAACTAAAAGTGTGGTTCAATAATAAGGCTAGTAAACATACCGAGACACCGGGTAATAGTGAATTCACCATGGATCAATTATCGCTCTTTCAAAAGAGCAACATTAATCCAATGGTGAATGCACCATGTATTGATACATTCATGCAGAACGTTATACGTGATATAGAAATATTGAAAATTAATGATAATGCTGATCACTTCAATCACCCGAACCTCAAGAAAGATGAGGTCGAGGCCTTGTTGTCACTTAAGCGCGATGCCTCTCTTGTCCTCAAGCCGGCGGACAAGGGTGGTGCCGTCGTGGTTATGGACTCCCAGAAATATGTTGCTGAAATTATGAAACAATTAATGGATGTCGAGGTATATGAGATGTTGAGTGGTGATCCTAAATTTAAAATTGCAGAATGTATACGGATACGCTTGTGTGATGCAATGTCTGCCGGGGTTGTAGACGAAGACTTGGTCCAATACCTTACGGTAACACATCCGGTAACCCCGGTTTTATACATTCTCCCGAAGATTCACAAGTCTCTCGTCGACCCCCCCGGCAGACCAATAGTTTCAGGGACTGACTCCATCTTCAGTCGCCCAGCCATTTTCCTTGATAAGGTTTTAAGAGGCTTTGCGGATGGTGCGAGCTCCTATATCCGTGATACCTCTGATTTTTTTATCAAATTACAACAATTGGATATATCTGGATACAATGAGGTCACTTTAGCATCGTTTGATGTGACCTCATTGTATACATCTATAGAACACACAAGGGGTCTAAAAGCAGTAGAACGTATGGTATCCATGTCTACAATGTCCGAGGGGGCTATTTGCTTCATCTTGGATTTATTGAATATTATATTACTTCAAAACTATTTTTTATTCCAAGACACATACTATAGACAGAAGAGGGGAGTGGCGATAGGGTCGAATATGGCCCCAACTTACGCTAATATCTATATGCGTGCATTTGAGGAGGACGTTGTTCATGTGTCGCCACACTATAGACATGTTTTGGTCTGGTGGCGTTACATAGACGACGTCTTCCTCATATGGACGGGAACGGGGGAACAACTTAATGAATTCCTTGACTTCCTAAACAGTGCATACAAGTCCTTACAGTTTACCTTAGTCTCCTCTCGTACATCGTTACAATTTCTAGACACCGAGGTGGTGCTCGTTGATGGAAGCTTGCAAACAAGATTGTTTGTGAAGCCGACAGATAGGAATACCACCTTGATGTATTCCAGTAACCATCCCAGGAAGATGTTAAGGTCATCACCGTACTCACAAATGTTGAGAGCAAAGAGAATTGAGTCTGATGAACTTAGACTAGAGGATACATTACAATCCATGATATCCAAATTTACATCACGTGGGTATCCTAAGGCTTAATTAGATACACATAGAAGTCAGGTAGTATCACTTAATAGAATTGAAACGTTACAACAAGGGAATCGCAAAGTGATTAACACATGCATCCCCTTTGTATCCACTTATACTGAAAGTAGTCAGGAAATAGGAACTATTATTAAAAAACATTGGTCTATCTTAAGTAAATCTCTGCAGAATATCCCTGAATTTAGGAGTGTACCATTATTCTCTTATCGTCGATCAAAAAGTCTAAGAGACCAACTTGTTAGGGCTGATATTGGCCCAAAAAAGGTACTGAAACAGACCACACTTGCACTGCCCAGCTTGGGATGTTTCCCATGTCTGGGATGTGTAAATTGTAGGTACATTAACAAAGGACGCATATTTAGACATCCCAATACGGGAGTTTAATACCCCATCCGACACTATTTGACCTGCAACTCGGAATATGTAGTATATTTTTTGTCTTGTCCTTGTAACATATTATATGTTGGAGAAACCTCTACCGATTTCAAGACACGTTTGAATAATCACAGGAACACAATACGGAAAGGCAGACTAGATTTGCCAGTGTCGAGACATTTTAGTATCCTTAAACATAAGGAGAAGGATTTGTGCTGTTGGATCATAGATCAGATACCGATATTGCGAAGGGGTGGCAATAGAGGGTCCCTCCTAAAAGAGGGAACTCTATTGGATCAATACGTTAAATATGTTGAGCCCTAATGGATTGAATATAGACTATAGAGTGGGAATGTATTGATGCTTGCCCTCTTTACCACGTGCTCCTCTTCCTCTGGGCATAGGATGTTTGTACAAGATTTTTCAATTTATATTATATTATATGTACACAACTCTTTACATATATTATGCATATAATATGCACATTAATACAATTTTTCTTTTTATTTTTCTATTTTTAGGATGACGTTTCCCTCTTTTTGGATTATACCCGCGGATTTTATGACGGCAGCTATCAATATCCCCACTACACGATTTATGAAAATCACCTTCTTTTAAATATACTAAGGTTGATAGGGTGGGTATGCATGTTTAATATAGTAGGAGAACCCTCCCACTGTGTGGTATAGCGCAGTTGGTTTCGCCTTGCGGAGGCGTGGCGTTACTGATATGTGCCCTATAGTTGCGAGGGTGGTGTAGTTCACGCCATTGATCGCATCATAGGTAATTACCACATAGGTCGATATGTATGTGAACATGTATGAATGGTGCCACCCCTTTTTAAAGTTATCTAACACTGCATATAAGTGAGTGGATTTGGTCATGCCCTCACTCAACATGACGGAACGGCAATGGACTTGCACTGCGCAGCCGCCAAGAGCGTGATGACGTGGCATGCTTGACAGATCCTGTATGACGCGGCACGCTCGATAGATTCTGGGTAACGCATGCGCATTGCCTTGGACCGCACGCCGTGATGGCGATACTTGCATCGTGCATGTGGATTTTGAATATTGCTGCCACCTTCCGCCGGGTTCTTTCATCAAGGGTACGTCATCCTTACACGGACTGAGGATTTTTAACCCTTTTAGCACTGTCACTTTTTTGGAATAACTATATAAAGCACTTTATTATGCATCGATTTTGATATTAGTCAAGACTATACTTTATGAAATGTTATATTATTATGCACTGTTTTTAATGATCATGAATTTGTGATGAATTTTGACACTTGATTGAAGACATTTTATCTATAACACATGTAAGAGTTAATTGTATTGGACGCACTTTGATGATGTCACTTTGTAATACCCTATATATATGTCACTTTATCCTGCACAACTTGCTTGAAAAAGGCTCCAGTAGGAGCTGAAACGTTGCCACGCCGATGGGTGAATAAAGACACATTTGCTATTTGAATACATTTGGAGTGCCGCTCGACTTTTATCTGTCTACAATTGCTGGAGTGGGTTTACTCCACAGGTGAGCGCTGCACCCGCTATCTACTTTACTAGGTGGTGCTGCCTCAATTTCCTTTATATATATATATATATATATATATATATATACTAATTACATGTTTTTATGTCATACTTTTTTACAATTACTAAAGTAAATATAAAATTATACTTCTGCTTTATATGAATACCTAATACATGAGAAAATATTATGAGGTTTTTCTGCCACAGTTTAACATTGAGCTCTATAGCTCAGTGGTTAAGGTTCTTGCTTTTAACCCCTTCAGGACCTAGCCATTTTTCACCTTAAGGACCAGGTCATTTTTAGCAAATCTGACATGTGTCACTTTATGTGGTGATAACTTTAAAAAGCTTTTACTTATCCAGGCCATTCTTAGATTGTTTTCTCTTCACATATTGTACTTAATGACAGTGGTGACTTTTATTCAAAATATTTCATTTTTATTTCTAAAAAAAATACCAAATTTGCATTTTTTTTTTAGAAATTAGCAAATTTGCAAATGTCAATTTCTCTACTTTTAAAATAGATAGTAATACCTCCAAAAATAGTTATTTGTTTACATTCCCCATATGTCTACTTCATGTTTGGATCATTTTGAAAATGACATTTAATTTTTTTGGGAAGTTAGAAGGCTTAGACGTTTAGAAGCAAATCTTACATTTTTTAAGAAAATTTCCAAAACCCAATTTTTTAAAGGGTTTCTGTCATCAAGTGACATTATAAGCTGTCTGACATTAGCTATGTGCTAATGTTAGAGCAGCCTAATAATGTCTTTTTTATAAAAATCCGATGTATATTTAGGCTAAAAAACGTCTTTTTATAATATGTAAATTAGCTTCTAGGAGCAGGGGGGGCGTTGCCCTGCTCCTAGAGGCTCCGTGCGGCAGCCTGCTGGCACGCCCCTTCTTTCTTTGATTGACAGTGCCGGGCAGCGATCCTCTCCTGCCTCCGGCACTGTCTCTGCAAATCCTGCGCCGCTGCTGTGCTCGGCACAGGCGCGGTGAGCTGAGGACGCTGGTGCCTGCTGTCCTCAGCTCACCGCGCCTGTGCCGAATACAGAGCGGCGGCGCAGGATTTAGCAGAGAGACAGTGCCGGAGGCAGGAGAGGAATGTGTAATCCTGGTGACAGAAACCCTTTAAGGACCAGTTCAGTTATGAAGTCACTTTGTGAGGCTTACATATTAGAAACTAGTTACAGACTAGAGGACCAATAAACACTGTGTGTGAAGTTTATAAAATTGTTAAATTAGTTTCACTAAGTCATTTGACTCTAGAGCGTCTAATCACACGTGCCTTAATTGCTAATACATAACTTTTTTTTCAAAATTTCTTTTAAAATTAACTAAACAAATGGCCCGATCCCCTGAAGACGCCGGTTTTCCAGCAAAATATGTATGGAGGCAGCAAGTGTGCTTTGAAGAGTTTCTGTCACCAGATTTAACCCTATTAAACTGTCTGACATTAGTGATGTGCTAACGTCAGCAGAACCTAACTCTCCTAATCTTATGCTTCTGGACGCCCCCGTTACTGCACAATTTTAACTTTTATAATATGCTAATTAGCCTCTAGGAGCGGGAGGGGGGCGTTACTCCTGCTCCTAGAAGCTCCGTTCGCCCACTTTAAGTCATGCCCTGCCATCCTTGATTGACAAGGTTGGCCCTGTATGCTGGATAAATCGGCAGGGCGTGAATTGAAGTGGGCGAACTGAGCTTCTGAGAGCAGAAGCAGCGTTCCCCCCCCCCCCTGCTCCTAGAGGCTAATTAGCATATTGTGAAAATTGTGTAGTACTGGGGCATCCACAAGCATAAGATTAGGAGAGTTAGGGTCTGCTGACATTAGCACATTGCTAATGTCTGCCAGTTTAATAGGGTTAAATCTGGTGACAGAAACCCTTTAAGCACAGTAATTAGGCAGAGACAGCAAGTACTAAGATTAAGTATATGGGGAAAGGAAAAGAATAGTGTTGATTGAGCACCAAAGTGCTTGGGTGCTCGAGTAGAACACCTCGGGATGCTCGGTTGCTCTACCGAGCACCCGAGTACCATAGAAGACAATGGGAGAACCTGAGCATTAAACCAGGCACCTCCTGCTCTAAAGAGGGGAGGGTGCCTGGTTCATAGAAAAAGGTCAGAAATTGATGCAAACACCACTGAAATGGTTTGGGAACAGGATGGGGAGATTTTCTGGATGCATCTTGGACTCCCAGGTCGCAGCTGGGAACGATGTTGTCCGAGTAGTACGCCACTTTTACAGACTGACAATAATACGCACAAAACCAAAGATAAAATTGATTTTAGAGGAGAAATTGTTAGGAAACATTCTTTCCGGTATATTAAGTGAAAGGGCTGCCAAAAATTACAAGGAACCGACACTGCAATACACCCTTTGTTACACATAAAGGAGGGCATCATACACACCCTTGAAAAATTACGATTGATGGCCTGCTGGTGACCCTCAAAAACATTAGGAACAAGGGTCTGCTGGTGACCCTCTAAAACATTAGGGGCGAGGGCCTGCTGCTGATCTGACCATATAAATCATTAGGGGTGAGGGCGTGCTGTTGAGCTGACCATCTAAAACATTAGGGATGAGAGTCTGCTGCTGAGCCGACTCTCTAAAACATTAGGGGTGAGGTTCTTGCTGCTGATGAAAAATTTATGGGTGAGGGCCTGCTGCTGAGCTGACCATCTAAAACATTAGGGGTGAAGGCCTGCTGAGCTGACCATGTAAAACATTAGGGGTGAGTGTCTGCCGCTGAGCTGACTCTCTAAAACATTATGGGTGAGGGCCTGCTGCTGAGCTGACCATCTAAAACATTAGGAGCGAGGGCAGCCAAATAAGCATGTTGATATGATGGACGAGGAGGAGGATGAGAATAGGAAGATTGAACTATATACCTTTTTTGTGGTAAAAGGGGTGCATGGAAATACAGTGTATTTAATACACCATAAAAGCCATATTTAAAGTTGCTTTATGTTCAGCCACTTTCCTCTGGTGGAGTGGAGAAGTCAGGGGCAATCCAGGCCTTGTTCATTTTTATAAGAGTCAACCTGTCAGCATTTTCAGTTGACAGGCGGATGCGCTTATTATCAGTTATTATGCCCCGAGCAGCACTAAATACCCAATCTGAGAAAACGCTGGCGGCAGGGCAGCACCTGAAGGAGTAGAGCTCCAGTTCATGCCACATTTCCAGCTTGGAAACCCAATAGTTGTAAGGCACAGAGGGATCATTGAGGACGCAGACACGGTCTGCTACGTACTCCTTCACCATCTTCCAAAAGGGGGAGAAGGGGGAGTTGCAGCCACTAATGTAGGTGGTGGCGGAAATCCTGATGGAAGTAGGGCCCGCAATCCTTGGCGTCGGTAGCACCTGTGCCATCCCAGGGTACCGGCCTCCACAATGCTCACCCAGTGTGCCGTCAGGGAATTGTAACGTCCCTGGCCACAAGCACTTGTCCATGTGTCAGTCGTTAAGTGGACCTTCCCAATAACTGCGTTGGTCAGGGCACAGGTGATGTTATGGGACACAATTGCTGGTGTAAGGCGGGGACGGCACACAAGGCAAAATAGTGGCGGCTAGGGACTAAGTAACGAGGGACAGCCACCGCTATCAGGCTGCGGAAAGCCTCAGTGTCCACAAGCCTAAATGGCAACATTTCCAGGACCAGCAATTTGGAGAGGTGCGCATATAGTGCTATGGCCGGTGGGTGGGTGGCTGGATATTTGCGCTTTTGTTCAAAGGCCTGGGGTATGGAAATCTGTACGCTGCGCTGGGATACAGAAGTGGATGTGCTAGCTGATGGTGCTTGGCGGGAGGCATACGGGCCTGCGTCTTGTACAAGGCATTGGCCAGCACGTAACACAGGGGAAGAGGAGGCAGTGGTGTGACCCACATACACTGATTGTGGACCCAGGTGTTCGGACCACCTATTAGGGTGCTTTGATGCCATGTGGCTGATCATGCTGGTGGTGGTGAGGTTGCTTATTTTGGTACAGCACAGGCTGCAAATGACAATTATTTTAACGTCCGCACTTTCATCAAAAAAGCGCCATACTGTGGAACACCTAGCCCTTTGAAAGGTAGATTTCCACAAGGGGGTGCTCCATGAACAGTTACAGGCCTGTTTGGTGTGCCCGCCTTTTCCTTTTTGCCACCCCACTGCCTCTTCCAGCCTGTTGCGGTGCTGCAGATCTCTCCCCCTCTGTACTGCTGTCCTCACTCGGCTTACCACCTTCCCAGGTTGGGTCAGTGATTTCATTGTCCAC
Organism: Bufotes viridis; assembly: GCA_033119425.1. Classification (NCBI taxonomy): domain Eukaryota; kingdom Metazoa; phylum Chordata; class Amphibia; order Anura; family Bufonidae; genus Bufotes; species Bufotes viridis. The sequence continues at coordinate 587,518,275 of CM065590.1, forward strand.
CACCTCCTCTTCCACTTCCTCACTCTGGTCATCCTCCTGACTTGTTGACCTAACAACAACACTTATTGACAACTGTGTCTCATCCTCAACCTCTTGAGACACTAATTGCCCTTAACTTATTGGCAACTGTGTCTCATCATCATCCACCTCGTGAAACACTAATTGCCGTTCCCCACCGCCCTCTTCTTCTGACTGTTGAGGCTCAAGATTTTGGGAATCAGGGCACACAATCTCCTCATGTCCCTCTTCAAGCAGGCTTGTCGAGAGGCCCCAATTAAGGAATGGCGATGAAAAGAGCTTCTCAGAATATCCGAGTGTAGGATCACTTTTTTGCAAAGACTCTCCGTGAAGCATTATCTGCTGCAATCAACCGACCACCTGGTCGCTCTGGTCTGACTTCGAGAGTGGTGTGCTGCGCCGCCCTGCAAACTGGGACATGAAGCTAGGTATCGTGGATGAGTGTGTTTCTTGTACTCTGGCAGCAGGCATAGTTTCACCGTGCCCAGGGCCACGGCCTCTGCATGCTCCATCAGCAGCATGACCATTTCTCCATCCCATACTCCTCGGCTTCATCATATTAAATGGTATTTATGCTTGCAAGTATGTCACACGTATAGTAGCACTGTTTTTTTAAGCGTATATGCAAAAAATAACAGTCAATGTCATGTATATTTGGGATGCGGAAATATTATACAGGAGCGGTACCACAGGTAAAGGCGCAGCTGTCAACACCAGCTAAGAAAAAATTACAGTCAATGTCACTGATATTTGGGATGCAGAAACGCTATACAAGAGAGGTACCACAGGTAATGTCACTGCTATCAACATCGGCTGAAAAAAAATGACAGTCAATGTCCCTGATATTTGGGATGCAGAAACGCTGTACAAGAGAGGTACCACAGGTAATGGCGCTGCTATCAACAATGGCTAAGAAAAAAATTACAGTCAATGTGACGTATATTTGGGATGCGGAAACGTTATACAAGAGAGGCACCACAGGTAATGGCGCTGCTATCAACAATGGCTAAGAAAAAATTACAGTCAATGTGACGTATATTTGGGATGCGGAAATATTTTACAGGAGCGGTACCACAGGTAAAGCCGCAGCTGTCAACACCAGCTAAGAAAAAATTACAGTGAATGTCACTGATATTTGGGATGCAGAAACGCTATACAAGAGAGGTACCACAGGCAATGTCACTGCTATCAACATCGGCTGAAAAAAAATGACAGTCAATGTCCCTGATATTTGGGATGCAGAAACGCTGTACAAGAGAGGTACCACAGGTAATGGCGCTGCTATCAACAATGGCTAAGAAAAAATTACAGTCAATGTGACGTATATTTGGGATGCGGAAACATTATACAAGAGAGGTACCACAGGTAATGGCGCTGCTATCAACAATGGCTAAGAAAAAATTACAGTCAATGTGACGTATATTTGGGATGCGGAAACGTTATACAGGATAGGTAGCACAGGTAATGGTGCAGCTGTCAACACCGGCTGAGAAAAAATGACAGTCAATGTCACTGATATTTGGGATGCAGAAACATTATACAGGAGATGTAGTGCAGGTAATGTCACTGTCCCCAGTGTCTACGGAAAAAGTATACTGGATCTCACAGATATTTTTAGGATGCGCAAACGTTAGTAGCGCAGGTAATGTCACTGTATGCAGCGGCCAAACAATTGCATGCTATTTAGCGCAGGTTGCGCTAATAATATATATTGCTGCAGACACAACAATACCCCTTAAAATGACTTTTGGGTCTCTAACACCAACCCTGCCTAACAAAAATATAAAATTCCATTCCCTACACTGTCTGTCCCTTCTACAGCACAGCTCTCCCTGTCTAAGACATGACATCATCAGGATGCAGAAACGCTATACAAGAGAGGTACCACAGGTAATGTCACTGCTATCAACATCGGCTGAAAAAAAAATGACAGTCAATGTCCCTGATATTTGGGATGCAGAAACGCTGTACAAGAGAGGTACCACAGGTAATGTCACTGCTATCAACATCGGCTGAAAAAAAATGACAGTCAATGTCCCTGATATTTGGGATGCAGAAACGCTGTACAAGAGAGGTACCACAGGTAATGGCGCTGCTATCAACAATGGCTAAGAAAAAAATTACAGTCAATGTGACGTATATTTGGGATGCGGAAACGTTATACAAGAGAGGCACCACAGGTAATGGCGCTGCTATCAACAATGGCTAAGAAAAAATTACAGTCAATGTGACGTATATTTGGGATGCGGAAATATTTTACAGGAGCGGTACCACAGGTAAAGCCGCAGCTGTCAACACCAGCTAAGAAAAAATTACAGTGAATGTCACTGATATTTGGGATGCAGAAACGCTATACAAGAGAGGTACCACAGGCAATGTCACTGCTATCAACATCGGCTGAAAAAATGACAGTCAATGTCCCTGATATTTGGGATGCAGAAACGCTGTACAAGAGAGGTACCACAGGTAATGGCGCTGCTATCAACAATGGCTAAGAAAAAATTACAGTCAATGTGACGTATATTTGGGATGCGGAAACGTTATACAGGATAGGTAGCACAGGTAATGGTGCAGCTGTCAACACCGGCTGAGAAAAAATGACAGTCAATGTCACTGATATTTGGGATGCAGAAACATTATACAGGAGATGTAGTGCAGGTAATGTCACTGTCCCCAGTGTCTACGGAAAAAGTATACTGGATCTCACAGATATTTTTAGGATGCGCAAACGTTAGTAGCGCAGGTAATGTCACTGTATGCAGCGGCAAAACAATTGCATGCTATTTAGCGCAGGTTGCGCTAATAATATATATTGCTGCAGACACAACAATACCCCTTAAAATGACTTTTGGGTCTCTAACACCAACCCTGCCTAACAAAAATATAAAATTCCATTCCCTACACTGTCTGTCCCTTCTACAGCACAGCTCTCCCTGTCTAAGACATGACATCATCAGGATGACACCCGATGACATGTTCCGGCCAGCCAATCACTGTGATGCCAGTAACCAACATGGCTACGGCATTACAGTGAGTGGCAGTACTTACCTGCACATTCATTGGCTGTGTAGTGGCTAACAAACGTGCGGGGAGAAGACTCGAGCATCGCGATAGAGCACACTCAGTATTCGGCGGAACAACGTGATGTGCCAAGCATAACGATGCTGGAGCTGAACTGCTCACTCAGCGCTAGAAAAGAAACAAGAGAGCATGTTGCCAGTGAAGGTGCACAACTAACTGGCTACATTGTTTCATATCTAATAAGCTGCTAGTGAGAAATAAACAGCAGCTTAATTAACCTCTTAGGTACTGGTGGAAATATGGGGCAACAGTCTGCCAACTGCTGCGATTTTTAAATAGTCTCACTTTACATGTTTAGTTAATTTTAAAAGTAATTTTGAAATAAAAGTTATGTGTTAGCAATTAAGATACGTGTGATTAGACTTTCTAGAGTGAAATGACTTTGTGAAACTAAATTTACTTATTAGAAACCACCCATAAATCAGCCCATTTTAGAAACTACACCCCTCAAGCTATTCAAAACTGATTTTACAAATTTTAGGTGTCCCACGAGAATTAAAGGAAAATTGTAATGAAATTTCAAAATTTCACTTTTTTTTGCAGATTTTAAATTTTAATCTATTTTTTCGGCAACACATCAAAGGTTAACAGCCCGAAAAACTCAAAATCTATTATCCTGATTCTGGAAACACCACAAATGTGCTCAAAAATGATGTACGGGCGCACAGCAGACTTCAGAGTGGAAGGAGCACCATATGTCTTTAGTAAAGTGGATTTAGCTGGAATGGTATTTGGGAGCTATGTCACTATGTCACATATGAAGACACCTTGAGGTAGTCCTACAGTGGAAACCCCCAAAAAGTTACCCCATTTTGGAAACTACACCCCTCAAGGAATCTTTCAAGTTGTGTAGTGAGCACTTGGCAGTGAAAATGAAAAATTGCCTTTTTTTCACAAAAAAGTTGCTTTACACCAACATTTTTCACTTTCCCAAAGGGTAACGAGACAAAATGCACCCACATTTTGTTCCCCATTTCCAGCCGAATACGGCAACACCCCATATGTAATCAAAAAATGATGTATGGGCGCACAGCAATCAATTGCCAGAAATTCCTGAGGTCCCCAGAAATTATAAACTCCAAGAAGTAACCTCCATTTTGGAAAGAGTACGGACATTTTAAGGGGTGGAAAGGGCACTTTTGACCTAACAGGTGTTTCACAGAAATAAATATTTAGTGGTTGATGAAAAGTGGATCTGTAGGCGTCGCGGACTAAGACCTAAACACGGAAGCTGCTCCGCGTTCCGTTCTGCAATTTGCGGAACGGAACGTGGCCCATTGTAGAAATGCCTATTCTTGTCTGCAAAACGGACAAGAATAGGACATGCTCTATTTTTTTTGCGGGGCCACGGAACGGAGCAAAGAATGCAGACAGCACAAGGAGTGCTGTCCGCATCTTTTGCGGCCCCATTGAAGTGAATATGCTGCTCTGTTGCGGACCACAACAAGGGCCGTGTGCATGAGGCCTAAATCAGAGATATAAGATAGTAAAACTACAGTGTACATCATGGATAAAATTAAACTAATACTTCATGGATGAGTGGTAGATTTGAAAACACTCCTGCATGCACAGGTTTTTCAGGGTAGTTTTTGCAGTGGTAAATGGTGTCTTTCCTTATCCCTCTTTTGGAACACACCCTGCATCTCTTTTGGGTCCTTTCCTTCCTTGCTGTTTGGAGGACTTGACCTGGAAAATGTTGCCCTGGTACAACACGGGCACCATGACTTCCTGGAGTACTGGGACCCTCCCTGGCCTGGCTTTGAAAAATTAGGGCCTTGAAACCATCTCTTGGAACTGAAGGAAAGTTTCTGTGTGGCCTGCAGATTAAAATAGCACATACACATTGCACATTGTCATCTGTACAGCTTTTTGTACCACACTTTCGTTTTTCATGTGGCGCTATAGGGCTTTAGAAGTTGATCTGAAAAATCCACCCCTCTCATGTGCCTATTGTAGTTCAGGATACAAACTGGTTTGGGGGTAGTGGTTGTGGTACCTCTACAGGAGCAGGGGAGTTGGTGTTAGTGTAAATGGTGGCCAGCACAAGGACGTCCTTCTTGTCCTTGTACTTAACTACCAGCATGTTCTCATGGAGGAGAGCCCTACTTTCACCCATTCTCAGTGGTTGCTCCATCAGGGATCTAGGGAGGCCTGTCTGATTTTTGCACACTGTGCCACAAGCCACAGTACCTCTGGAAGTTAGGGACATGAATAGGGTTACACTGGTATAATAGTTATCCAAATAGAGGTGATAACCCTTATCCAGCAGTGGGTGCAGTAAGTCCCACACGATCTTCCCACTAACTCCTAGGATGGGGCGGAATTCTGAGGGTTCTATCCGGGAATCTTTAGCTTCATAAATGCGGAACTTGTGGGTGTACCCGGAGCTACTCTCACAAAGTTTGTATATCTTCATGCCATACCTTGCCCGTTTGCTAGGCAGGTACTGGCGGAATCTAATCCTCCCTTTGAAAAGTATTAGGGACTCATCTACACAGACATGTTTATCAGGGGTGTACACCTCAGCAAACCTGGTGTTAAAGTGGTCAATGACAGGCCTAACCTTGAACAGACGGTCAAATGTCGGGTCTTTTTGAGGTGGGCACTGTTCGTTGTCGCTATAGTGTAGTGATGTCCCGAACTATTCACCGGCGAACAGTTCCTGGCGAACATAGCTTGTTCGCGTTCGCCGCGGCGGGCGAACATATGCGATGTTTGGTCCGCCCCCTATACATCATCATTGAGCAAACTTTGACCCTGTACCTCACAGTCAGCAGACACATTCCAGCCAATCAGCATACCCTCCCTCCCAGACCCTCCCATCTCCTATCAAAAAGCAAGGACAGCATCCATTTTAGATTCAGTCTGAAGCTGCAGTGTGTTAGTTAGAGCAGGGAGAGTGCTGCTGCTGCTGTGCTGATGATTCTGAATTCATAGGGAAAGCGTTAGCTAGGCCAGGGTTCTGTGTCCACAGACTCATCTGCTGTAAGGACAGCGTCACAGCACCCCAAAAAGCCCTTTTTAGGGCTGCTACATTAGTCTGTTTTTATTTATTTTTTCTCCATGTATATATTGCAGTTGCCTGGCCGTGTGTGAGAGGCTGCAGGCCCACAGACTGTAGTGTGCCCACTGCCAGTGCCCACCACTCATACCGGGTGACACAGGACTTTGCATAAAAAAAAGGCATTTAATCTTTACACTTTAATCTAATTTCAGTTGCTTGCCTGCTGCCAGTGTGTGTCAGGCCCACTTCCACTGACTATAGTATGCCCACTGCCAGTGCCCACCACTCATACCGTGATTGACGTATGGAGTAATAAAATTTATGTCATAAGTGTGTCCACTATTGACAACTTTTTGCGGTTGTCTAAAATCTATTTGATACACGTCCCCTTAAAGGGGACATAACAGGGATTAAACTGATAAGAATAGTACTAAGTAACACACCAGTCATATACGGTATTACAGTACATTGCACGGGGCTCACGCAGTGCCCCAAAAATGGAAGTAAGAGGACTGACCAAGCTTATTTTTCCATCTCCCGGTTCCTAAAATCTATTCAATACACGTCCCCTGATAGGGGACGTAACAGGGATTAAACTGATAAAAATAGTACTACTGATTACTGACCACACCACTCATATAGGATGGCACAGTATATTGCGCAAGGAAGAGACCTTCAATTACATCAGTGAGGACAAGGAACGGACATGGCTAGCTTGGTATCCAACCTTGTGCAAATGGGGAGTTTGCGGTTGTGCAAATGGACTGTTTGCGGTTGTTTGCGGTGCATTAAACAGGGAGTTTGGTCTGTCAGAGTTTGGTCTGTCACTGTGAAGCGGGCGTAACCCTTACACTACCTGATCGATACAACATCATACCTGATCGTATACACACACTGGATGTTTTAAAGCATGTTATTCCAAACAATTTAGGAATGTTAGTTGATTTATGCCCTTTATGGATTAAAACCCGACTCTGCGTCCACTACGTAATTTTCCATGGGAGTTTTGCCATGGATTCCCCTCCGGCATGCCACAGTCCAGGAGTTAGTTCCCTTGAAAAACTTTTCCATCACTACTGTGGCCAGAAAGAGTCCCTGTGGGTTTATCAAAATAGATAGTCGCCCAACTAAAAAAAAAAAACTGTAGCTCCCAGTCTAGAGATAGTAAATTATTTATTTTTTGTTCCCAAAATCATAACCTAGTGTAAACTCTTAAAAAATAAAAAAACGTAGGCATATTAGGTATCGCCACGTCCGTAAGAATCTTCCCTATCAAATTAACATTTGATCCAACCCCTCAGATCTACAGCGTTAAAAAAAAAAAAAAAAAAAAGTTCAAAAAGAGCCATTTATGTCACCTAACACTACAAAAAGTGTAATAGCTAGCAATCCAAAAGCCATATGTGCCCCCAAATAGTGCCAATAAAACCGCCATCTCGTCCCGCACAAAATGAGCCCCCACATTAGATAGTCGCCCAACTAAAAAAAAAAACTGTAGCTCCCAGTCTAGAGATAGTAAAATTATTTATTTTTTGTTCCCAAAATGATAACCTAGTGTAAACTCTAAAAAAATAAAAAAAACGTAGACATATTAGGTATTGCCACGTCCATAAGAATCTTCTCTATCAAATTAACATTTGACCCAACCCCTCAGATCTACAGCGTTAAAAATATGGAATAAAAATGGTGCTAAAACACCCATTTTTGGCAAAATTTCCATTTTAATCCATTTTTTCCGTTAATAAAGCAAGGGTTAACAGTCAAACAAAACTAAATATTTATTGCCCTCATTCCGTAGTTTGCAGAAACAACCGATATGTGGTCGTAAATGGCTATATGGCCACACGGCAGGACATAGAACAAAGGGAACGCCACATGGCTTCTGGAAGGCAGATTTTTATTTTTGCACCATGTCCCATTAGAAGCCCCCTGATGTAGCCTAGACTAGAAACTCCAAAAAGTGACCCCATCTAAGAAACTACACCCTCAAAGTATTCAAAAATTACTGTACAAAGTTTATTAACCCTTTAGGTGATCCACAAAAATGAATGGCAAATGTAGAAACAATTTTAGATTTTAAATTTTTTGTTAGCTTCCCTCAAAAAGTGTAATATAGAGCAACCAAAAATCATATCTACCCTAAAATAGTCCCAAAACAACAACCACCATATCCTGTAGTTTCCTAGATGGGGTCACTTTTATGGAGTTTCTACTCAAGGGTGCAGCAGGGGGCTTGAAAGGGTACATGGTGTAAATAAACTATTCCAGCAAAATCTGCCTTCCAAAACCCATATGGCGCTCCCTCCTTCTATGCCCTGCGGTTTGGCCAAACAGTAGTTTAGGACCACATATGGGGTGTTTTTGCAAACTAGAGAATCAGGGCAACCCATACTGAGTGTTGTTTGGCAGTTAACCCTTACTTTATTACTGGAAAAATGTTTTTATTGGAAACTTTTCCAAAAATTGAAATTTCAAAATTGTTTCTCTATCTGCCATTAACTCTTGTGGAGCACCTAAAGGGTTAACAAAGATTGTTAACCCAGTTTTGAATACCTTGAGGGGTGTACTTTCTTAGATGGAGGCACTTTTTGGAATTTCTATGCTAGAATGCATCAGGGAGGCTTGCAATAGGACATGGTGTAAAAAAACAGTCCTGCAAAATCTGCCATTCAAAACCCATATGGCGCTCCCTCCTTCTATGCCCTGCGGTTTGGCCAAACAGTAGTTTAGGACCACATATGGGGTGTTTTTGCAAACTAGAGAATCAGGGCAACCCATACTGAGTGTTGTTTGGCAGTTAACCCTTACTTTATTACTGGAAAAATGTTTTTATTGGAAACTTTTCCAAAAATTGAAATTTCAAAATTGTTTCTCCATCTGCCATTAACTCTTGTGGAGCACCCAAAGGGTTAACAAAGATTGTTAACCCAGTTTTGAATACCTTGAGGGGTGTACTTTCTTAGATGGAGTCACTTTTTGGAATTTCTATGCTTGAATGCATCAGGGAGGCTTGCAATAGGACATGGTGTAAAAAAACAGTCCTGCAAAATCTGCCATTCAAAACCCATATGGCGCTCCCTCCTTCTATGCCCTGTGGTTTGGCCAAACAGTAGTTTAGGACCACATATGGGGTGTTTTTGCAAACTAGAGAATCAGGGCAACCCACATTGAGTTTTGTTTGACACTTAACCCTTGCTTTGTTCCTGGAAAAATTGATTATAATGGAAAATTTTCCAAAAATCGAAATTCTGAAATTTCATCTCCATTTTCAATGAATTCTTGTGGAAGACCTAAAGGGTTAACACAGTTTGTACAATCAGTTTTGAATACCCTGGGGGGTGTTCTTTCTAGAATGGTGTCATTTTTGGGTGGTTTCTATTCTGTAAGCCTCATAAAGTGACTTCAGACCTGTACTGGTCCATAAAAAGTGGGATTTGGAAAATTTCAGAAAAATTTCAAAATTTGCTCCTATACTTCAAAGCTATGTAACATCCCCAAAAAATAAAATGGCATTCCCAAAATGATGGAAACATGAAGCAGACATATGGGGAATGTAAAGTAATAACTATTTTTGGGGTTATTACTATGTATTAGAGAAGTAGAGAAATTGAAACTTTGAAATTTGCAAATTTTTCCAAATTTTTGTTAAATTTGGTATTTTTTATGCAAAAAAATTAACTTTTTTGACCCGATTTTAGTAGTGTCATGAAGTACAAGATGTGACGAAAAAACAATCTCAGAACAGCCTGGGTAAGTAAACCCGTTTTAAAGTTATTAAGACATAAAGTGACAGTGGTCAGATTTGCAAAAAATGGCCAAGTCCTTTAGGTGAAATAGGGCTGAGTCCTTAAGGGGTTAATATAATTGCAGTTGCCTGCCAGTGTGTGCCAGGCCCACTGACTGTACTGTGTTCACTGTCCACCACTCATATAGGGTGTCACAGTACATTGCACGGCGCACGCACAGTGACCTAAAATTCAAATAATTCCATCTCCTGGTTCCAAAAATCTATTCACTACACCGGCCCTGATAAGGGACATAACAGAGATTAAACTGATAGGAATAGTACTTAGTTAGCACTAGTTGCATTGGTGACGAATTCCATTGCAAGTGCCCAAAATTAGAAGGAAGCGGACAGAGCAAGCTTTTTCCTCTATCTCCCCATGCAAGGATTCAATTCAATACACGTACCCTAATAGGGGACTTAACAAAGATTAAAATGATAAGAATAGTAGTTCACACTATTTGTATTGGTGGCACAGTACATTGCGCAGCGCACGTGCAGTACCCCAAATTGGAAGGAAGAGGACCGACCAATCATCTTTTTCCATCTCCCGGTTCCTAAAATCTATTCCATACACCGGTCCCTGATAAGGGACAAAACAGAGATTAAACTGGTAAGAACTGATTTTTTTAATTTAAAAAAAAGAGGACAGCCTCTGCGGAGCTGGGTATTTTTTGGCCGCGTTACTGAACGCTCATGCACAATGGCTGTAGGCTCATATGTCCTTTTGCGGAGGTGACGAACCTGGTCAGTCAAACCCAAGGCAACATCATCGACCCCATCCCATATGCGTTTTTTCTGGAGCGTGCCCTGCGAAGAGTGCTGGATCAGGCCGTAGATGAGCATGAAGAGGAAGAGTTGTGGCCACCATCACCACCATAAGCAGCCTTGTCGTCGTTGATTGCTGGACCTGCGGCAACGCAGAGAGAGGAGTCTGAAGAAGAGGAGTCAGAGGAGGAAGGTGGCTTTGAGGAGGTGGAAGACCAACCACAGCAGGTGTTCCAGGGGGCTTGTTGTCACCTTTCGGGGACCCTTGGTGTTGTACGTGGCTGGGTGGAGTAAGAGACCTTCAATGACGTCAGTGAGGACAAGGAACGGGACATGGCTAGCTTGGTATCCAACCTTGTGCAAATGGGGAGTTTGCGGTTGTGCAAATGGACTGTTTGCGGTTGTTTGCGGTGCGTTAAACAGGGAGTTTGGTCTGTCAGAGTTTGGTCTGTCACTGTGAAGTGGGCGTAACCCTTACACTACCTGATCGATACAACATCATACCTGATCGTATACACACACTGGATGTTTTAAAGCATGTTATTCCAAACAATTTAGGAATGTTAGGTGATTTATGCCCTTTATGGATTAAAAACAGACTCTGCGTCAACTACGTAATTTTCCATGGGAGTTTTGCCATGGATCCCCCTCCGGCATGCCACAGTCCAGGTGTTAGTCCCCTTGAAACAACATTTCCATCACTATTGTGGCCAGAAAGAGTCCCTGTGGATTTTAAAATTCGCCTGCCTATTGAAATCTATGGCGGTTCGCCCGGTTCGTGAACATTTGCGGAAATTCGTGCTCGACAACGGAAAATTTTATGTTCGCGACATCTCTATCTGCCAGGGTTAGCATTCCTGGACAACGCCAGAGGTGTCAATCCGATTGTCCAAAAACTCCCTTATAACCTACAGGAGAAGTGGATGACTCATGGTTTCCATTATAAACGGTTTCCTAATGTACCATTTCACCTCTTCAGGGTGTTTGTAGACTTTGTCGCTGAACAAGCGAGGATCAGAAAAGATCCCGGTTTTGACTTTACATTGTCATGTCCCACTACCCCTTGTATCAAACCTCATAAAACACCAGTGGCAGTCCACAAAACTATTGTTTCCTCCACAGGTTCTCCTTACAGGTGGTTTAAGTCTTCTCAAGAAGAGAACAAACTCAAAGATCTTATCAAAGAATGCCCCCTGCACAAGAAACCACATTCTCTACTAAAATGCAGAGCCTTTAGGGAGAAGTCTTTAGAGGACCACAAAGAATTCCTCAAAAACAACAACATCTGGTTCAGGTGCTACGCTATAACATCGCACTTTGCCAGGAATTGTAAGGTCAGTGTGACATGCACAGAATGCGGTAGCACAGAACATAATACAGCTTTACACCCTGGACCACCCTTTCAGGTATCACACCAAGCAGAGAAGCATGGCGGGAAGCAGATAGACACTGACAGAGACACCGCAGTAGTCACTTCTCACTGTTCGGAGATCTGTAAAGGACTTGCAGAAGGGAAGTCCTGCTCAAAAATCTGTCACAATCCTTGTCACAGTTTATCTGGTTGGTCACCGAGACAAGGCAATCAAAGTATATGCAATATTAACAACAAAAAGAAAAAGTATATAGTGGTCTAGAAACGATGACATAGGTGTCCCAAAAAAGTATGTATCAATTACTGGAGAGACGAGGACCCTTAAAAACTGATACTTTATTTTTAACGTAGATTAAAACCTAAAAGGCTAACTTCCAGGGGTGTAACGATCTTTGGTCGCAGAGGATGCGACCGGGCCTGGAGGGGGGAGGGGGCCCGCTGCGCTCTCATGTAATGGGAGTGCTCTGACGGGGCCCGGTGTGAAGTACAGTGACAATGCCAGGCCCCGTTAGAGCGCTCTTCAAACATGTACATGTCCCGGTGTGGAGGGGGGGGGGGTATGCGCACTGGCCGAATACCGTGTGTGCTTGAGCGCGAAGCTCGAGTCTCCTCCCCGCACATTTGTTGGCTGCTACGCAGCCAATAAACATTCGGGGGAGTACTAGCACTCACTGTAATTCCGTAGCCATGTTGGTTACTGGCATTACAGTGATTCGCTGGCCGGAACGCGTCATCGGGTGCTATATAGCACCCGATGACACTTGTTCGGCTCAGTCTTAGTCAGGGAGAGCTCTGCTGAAGAAGAGACAGATAGTGTAGGGAGTGAAATATTAATATTTTATGGAAAAAACTTGTTTTAAGGACTATTGTTGTATCTGGCAGCAATATAATTATTAGCGCAACCTGCGCTAAATTACGTACAATTGTTAGTGTCGCTTCTGATAGTGACACGACCTCTGCTACATCTTTTGATTTACATTTGCACAGCCTAAATATCTGTGACATTCAGCGCAAAAGTTTGGCCGCTGATGACAGCGACATCACCAGCGCCACATCTCCAGTATAACGTTTGTGCATTCGAAAAATCTGTGACATTCATTCGGTGTAATTTTTTATTAGCCGGTGATGACAGTGACATTACTTGTGCTATACCTCCTGTATAACATTTGCGCATCCTAAATATCAGTGATATTAATTCAGTGTAATTTTTTATTAGCCGGTGGTGACAGCGACATAACTTGCGCTATACCTCCTGTATAACGTTTGTGCATTCAAAATTTCAGTCACATTCTTTCAGTGTAATTTTTTATTAGCCGGTGGTGACAGCGACATTACTTGCGCTATACCTCCTGCATAACGTGTGCACATCCTAAAAATATCTGTGACATTCTGTGTACTGTATTTGCGCATACACTTACAAAACCTGCGCTACTGTACGTGTGACATACTTGCAAGCATATGTACCATTTAATATGTGCAAGGCGAGCAGTAAGGGACGGGGAAGTGGCCGTGCTGCTGATGGTGCACGCAGAGCCTGAAACTGTGCCTGCTGCCAGAGCACAAAAAAACACACTCATCCACAATACCTAGCTTCATGTCCCAGTTTGCAGGGCGGCGCAGAACAACGCTCTCGAAGTCACACCAGTGCAACCAGGTGGTCGGTTGTATTGCAGCAGATAATGCTTCCAGTCGTTTAAGCACCACCCTGTCTTCCACAAAGTCCAGTCGCAGTAGCCAAGAGTCTGGTCAACAGAATCCTCAACCTGATCCTTCTTCCTCCCACCATGGAGAATCTTGGCAAACAAGTGATCCCACACTCGGATATTCCGAGGAGCTCTTTTCTTCGCCATTACTTAATTTGGGCCTCTTGTTAGGCCCGCTTGAAGAGGGACGTGAGAAGATCTTGTGCTCTGATTCCCAAACTCTTGAGCATCCACAGTCAGAAGAAGATGAAGGTGGGGAACGGCAATTAGTGTTTCATGAGGTGGATGATGATGATGAGACACAGTTGCCAATAAGTCAACCGCAATTAGTGTCTCAAGAGGTTGATGATGAGCAGGGGCGTAGCTATAGGCCCATGGGCCCTGGTGCAAGAGTTCGATTTGGGCCTTTAACGGAGCAGGAGAACGAAAAGGCCAAACACTGATGTGAACTTGGATGGTGTCCAGTGACATGGAGAGGGGAGGGGGAGAAATGTGACATGGAGGGGGGTCATGTGACATGGAGGGGGGAGAAATGTGACATAGGGGGTCATGTGACATGGAGAGAAATATGACATGGGGGAGAAATGTGACATAGGTGGGAGAAATGTGACATAGGTGACATAGGTGGGAGAAATGTGACACGGAGAGGGGAGAAATGTGACATGGAGGGGGGAGAAATGTGACATGGAGAGGGGAGAAATGTGACATGGAGAGGAGAAATGTGACATGGAGGGGGAGAAATGTGACATGGAGGGGAGAAATGTGACATGGAGGAGAAATGTGACATGGAGGGGAGAAATGTCACATGGGGGGAAATGTCACATTTCTCCTCTCCATGTCACATTCCCCCCATATGTCACATTTCCCCCCTCTATTAATATTATGTAAAAACATTATGCTCACCTGGTCCTGGTCCCGTCTGTAGCATCTCCTCTTCTCCTCTGTGTGGCACTGGTCCTGGTATCTTCTTTCTGGCCTCCCGACAAGTTGTTTGAGGTCTTGAGGACCTTTCCCACTCAGCCAATCAGTGGCCACAGTTATGTCATGTGTCAGGCCAGTGATTGGCTCAGCAGGAAATCACTGGCCTGACATGTCACACAGCTGCAGCCACTGATTGGCTGAATGGAAAAGGTCCTCAAGACCTCAAATAACTTGTTGGGAGGCCAGACAGGGCGGCCGGCGGTGCGCAAGTGAAACTAAAGTTAAATAGGGTTTTAGACTGTCTCTCCTGGAGGGGGCCCCGTGGGCCCCCCTGAGTTAGTGGCCCAGTCGCAATTGCGACCGCTGCGACCCCTATAGCTACGCCACTGATGATGAGACACAGTTGTGAATAAGTGAGGTGGTTGTTAGGTCAACAAGTCAGGAGGATGACCAGAGTGAGGAAGTGGAAGAGGAGGTGGTGGACAATTAAATCACTGACCCAACCTGGGAAGGTGGCAAGCCGAGCGAGGACAGCAGTGCAGAGGGGGAGGGTTCCGTAGGACCGCAACAGGCTGGAAGAGGCAATGGGGTGGCTAAAGGGAGAAGGCAAGCCACACCAAATAAGCCCGCAACTGTTCCTGGAGCACCCCTTTACGGAAATCTCCCTTGCCAAGGGCTAGGCGTTCCACAGTATGGAGCTTTTTTGAGGACGGACGATAAAAGAATTGTCATTTGCAACCTGTGCCGTACCAAAATGAGCAGGGGCATGAACACTAGCAACCTCACCACCGCCAACATGATCCGCCACATTGCTTCAAAGTACCCTACTAGGTGGGCCGAACGCTTGGGTCCACAGTCAGCGTCTGCGGGTCAAATCACTGCCTCCTATTCCCCTGTGTTACGTGCTGGCCAATTCCCTGTCCAAGACGCAGGCCCGCATGCCTCCCGCCCTGCACCTGGATTTTTGCATGCACCATCAGCTAGCACATCCACTTCTGTATCCCAGCGCAGCATACAGATGATCTTACCCCAATGCTTTGAACAAAATCGCAAATATCCAGCCACCCACCCACAGGCCATACCACTAAAGGCGCACCTCTCAAAATTGCTGGCCCCGGAAATGTTGCCATTTAGGCTTGTGGACACTGAGGCTTTCCGCAGCCTGATGGTGGGGCTGTCCTTCGTTAATCAGTCCCAAGCCGCCACTGTTTTCCCCGTGTTTGCCGTCCCCGCCTTACACCAAGCCGCCACTGTTTTCCCCGTGTTTGCCGTCCCCGCCTTACACCAGCAATTGTGTCCCATAACATCACCTGTACTCTGACCAACGCAGTTATTGGAAAGGTCCACTTAACGACTGACACATGAACATATGCTTTTGGCCAGGGACGCTACATTTCCCTGATGGCACACTGGGTGAACGTTGTGGAGCCTGGGAGCGAGTTGTACCCTGGGATGGCACAGGTGCTACCAACGCCAAGGATTGCGGGCCCTACTTCCATCAGGATTTCTGCCACCACCTACATTAGTGGCTGCAACCCCTTTTTCTCCTCCTCCACTTCCACCTCTGAATTCTCATCTTGCAGCTCCAGCCATCAGTCAGTAGCTGGAAGCAATGTAGCACTGAAGTGGGGAAGTGGCAACAGGCCATGCTGAAACTTATTTGCTTAGGTGACAAACAGCACGCCACCGCAGAGCTGTGGCAGGGGTTAAGGGACGAGACTGAGCTGTGGGTCTCACGACTCAACCTATAACCAGGCATGGTTGTGTCTGATAATGGCCGTAACTTAGTGGCGGCTTTGTGGTTCAGCTGTTTCTCAAAACCTACCCCAATTTTCCTGAGCTATTGGTGAAGGTTGTGGCGCGTTAGTGCCCATTTCCGAAAGTCATCTACAGCTGCCGCCGGTCTGGCAACGCTGCAGCAGAGCTTGCAATTGCCAGCTCACTGACTGTTGTGCGACATTAGAACGCGCTGGAACTCCACTTTCCACATTTTGGCCAGGCTTTGTGAGCAGCAGAGGGCAGTAATGGAATACCAGCTACAACATGGTCGCAGCTTTTCCAGTCAGCTTCCGCTCTTCACAAGCGACAAGTGGGCAAGCTTTACGCAACTTTAGGGAATCAACACAGATGGTGAGCGGCGATGCCGCTATTGTCAGGGTATCCCACTTCTGTGTCTACTGAAACACGGATGCTTTGCATGTGGAATAGGTGGAAATGGGGGAAGACAGTACACATGGTGATAGCCAGACCACCCTCATTTTGTCTTCTCAACTGGATGATGAGGAGGAGGAGGAGCAGGAGACGGTTGCCTCCGCTACAGATGGTAGTAACCATAGCAGGTTTATTCCATCTGTTCAGCGTGGATGGGCAGAAGAGGAGGAAGAGGATGAGGGCAGGGCCGGTTCTAGGTGAAATGGGGCCCGGGGGCGAAAAACAATAAGGGGCCCCCCCCCTCAGTGTCACGCCATCAATCACCCCCTTCGCGTCACATAATTTCTCCCCGCCCCCTCCATCGCCGCATACTCCCCCCTCCCCCGAATGGCACATTTCTCCCCTGTATGGGCCAGTGGCAGCAGCACATCTCTCCCCCCCCCCAACCCCATGGCTCATTTCTCCAGCACATCTGCACATCTCCTCCCCCAGCTCCCATCACTACAGAAATACAGCCCCACTTACCTCTTCCATCCAGTGACGTCTCCTGTGATGTAGATGTTCTCTTTCTCATCTTCTCCTTTCAGACCTTCAGACCAGACCGTCAGGTTTCGTCTCTGCAGTTTGACAACAAAATAAATCTCAGTTACTACTTTTCCATCATCCTCCCATATTCTGGACAAATTATCCTACTACCCCCATATAAAATACATCAGTAATGTCCCCATAGTGCCCCCGAGGTCTCCTCTCCCCCCATCATGTCCCCCACCCCCCACCCCCAATCATGTGCAGGCTCCTTTTCCCACCCATCCCCCTTCCCCAAAATTATTTGCAGGCTCCTTTCCACAGCCCCCAAATCATGTGCAGGCTCCTTCCCCTCCCCAAAAAAATCATGTGCAGGCTCCTTCCCCCAAAATCATGTGCAGGCTCCTTCTCCCAACCCCCACCAAAATCATGTGCGTCCTTCCCTCTCCCCCAAAAAAAATCATGTCCAGGCTCCTTCCACTCCCCCAAAATCATGTGCAGGCTCCTTCCACTCCCCCAAAATCATGTGC